>LR750440.1:163530-485908 GCA_902729485.2 Mus minutoides | reverse complement strand
ACACACACACACACACACACACACACACACACACATATTCTAGCTACTTTGCCAAAACATAATGTATATACAAATGTGCACAGCAAGGAAAGAACTGAAGGTGAGGCTACAGTATAAGGGTAATTAATTTTAACCATTAAAATTAAAATTCTACATTTCAAGTTAAAAATGGGATTCATGAATTTTCAAAATTGTAAGTACAAAATAACTCAGTCTAAAGTTAAGATTGCAGCCAGGTGATGGTGGCGCACACCTTTAATCCCAGCACTTGGGAGGCAGAGGCAGTCAGATTTTTGAGTTTGAGGCCAGCCTGGTCTACAGAGTTCCAGGATAGCCAGGGCTATACAGAGAAACCCTGTCTCAAAAAAAAAACAAAACAAAACAAACGAAAACAAACAAACAAAAGTTAAGATTGCAACATGTCTTGGACTGATAATGACCTAAACACCAAACTTGTATTATGACAAGGTATAGTTATTACATAAGTATATCGTAAAATACTAATTATTACTAAGCCTAGCTTCATGTCAATCCAGTGTATAAAATTTGACTTCTTTTAAATTATGCATGAAGTTAAATTTCACTATGAATGTAAGTTTCTTAAATCTTCATCAAGTAGAGAATTAGCAGCACTATATATTTAGTGCTATGGATATGATTTTACTTTTTAACTGTCAAAACGTGTCAATATATCTCTCATAATTATGACTACCCAGATATTATGATGAAACTATTCAAGATGTAAGATTTTCGTGTCCACGTTAGATCCAGATGTTTCATTTTACACCATAGGCACATTGTATGTTAAGCACCATGATTAGTTTGTTACCTGAGGCAGTGGTCCCTCAACCTTACTAGTGCTATGACCCTTTAATACAGTTTCCTCAAGTTGTGGTGACCTCAATGATAAAATTATTTCGCTGCTACTTCAGAACTGTAATCTTGATACTGTTATGAAGTGTAATGTTATGTAAATACCTGATATATGATCCCTATGAAAGAATTATTCAATCAACACCCCCCCAAAGGAGTTACAACCAACCCACAGGTTGAGAACCAATGGCCTAAGGAACCTAAATAAAGATAGCCTAAGATGGTGTGTTAGTATGTGCTGATAGTAGCTGTCCACCCTGGGATGGGTTGTGCACTGCCCGTACCCAACACATGTTTCTCAGAGTTCTTTAAGACAATACTTCTAGTCAGAGCTAAAGCTAAATATTTAGTCTACCTGAAACAGCTAGGCACTCAGTTTTAACTTTGGGAAGCTCTCTCTTAGCTTTCATCATTCAAATAGGCTAGCCAAGGCTTTCTTACATGGGAAGAGATATGTTCTTAGGAAGCACAATCCACTCTTGCTACTCTCTCATTGAGCCGGCCCCGCACAGTGCCCAGTCACCTTTGGCACCGGCCCTGCACAGTGCCCAGTCACCTTTGGCACCGGCCCCGCACAGTGCCCAGTCACCTTTGGCACCGGCCCGCACAGTGCCCAGTCACCTTTGGCACCGGCCCGCACAGTGCCCAGTCACCTTTGGCAAGGAAGCAGATTCTGGAGACCTAGATGCACTAAGATATGATACAGCCTGTCATTCGAAGTATGATGGGATGTTCTTAGCACTATTAATAATTTTGCAGGTGTCATATTCTGTTGGTGTCAGTACAGCCTTACCAGATCATTTTTGTAGCTTTTGCTGTAAATACTCCATAATTATGTAAAAGTAAAATAGCTCTAAGTTCTTTATTTTCTTATTTATACAATAATGGATACATGATTGCAGTAGAGTATACCTCACACTCAGCTTTCTATCCAATTTTAAGTCTAAAAGTAAATATTATGTTTATTTATTATAGTTCAGGGATTTTGAGGCAATGTCTCCCTGTTTTGACAAAGCTGACCTTGACTACGGACCCTTATGCCTAATTTTCTTACTATTCTCCATACGTTATAAACGTATTCTGAATAAATATTTTAAGCACTATAGTAGGTCACATTTACTCTTAATATGACAACTGAAAAGCAATCAAGAAGGAACTTTTGCCAAGACAAAACAAAAATAAAAATCCCTGCCAAGAAATTGTAATATGATGATTAAAACAGTAGCTATTGGATAGCAAAACTGTAAATAGATTAGCAGTAGCCTCCAATTCGAGTAATTAAAAATGAAGCTCAGAAAAGTCTCAAAAATTGGAAAGATTAAATTGCGTATGTGTTTCGGATGCATCTTACATAAATAGCTCCTTAATCAAAAGAAATGTTGATGTGTGAGTATCTTGTTACTTCCTCAGATGCATCGCCAAGAAACCAGTAGCTCATAACTATAAACGAATGAATCCTAGCTTCATGTTCTCTACTGTAAAAGTATCTCTGTGAGATGTGTCCACCGCAGCCTCACCCCTTGGTGCCTTCCATTCACACAGAGGTTGATTTTTCATTTATTGTGTCATTGTAGATCTCAAAAGATCTGGACGCTAATACATCTGCACTTTTTTCTGGAATCTGAGGTTGATTGCTCTAATATTACTCTGTAAACTGTTGTCACTTGCACTATTTTTGTAAGCATAATTTAAATAATTACAGAACAGTATTGACAAATATTCTTTCTTGATGATTTTTTTGACTTATTTACTTGGGTGATATCAATATGCAATAGCAATTGTAAACTTTGATTTTAAGTCAAGTTATGTTAGCAACCCTGAAAAAGGAAGTTTGTTTGGAACTATGCACATGTGTCCTTCGATGAGTCAAATTTATATCCATGAATTTTGTGTGATTTTACACAGACATGGTTTGTTCCTGGAAATCAGTAGTTTGAAGGACTTTAGTATTTAACTGGGCGTGCGTTCGAAAGCTTTGTCAAAGTCACCTTTATAGGGCTACCTTTTTAAAATGTAGTTAATTAACAAGCAAAGAAACAACATCCAAGAAAAAATGGAACAGACAACAAGAAACACAAATTCTGAAAATGAACGGCTTGTGTAGCTCAAGCATCCTGTCCTTAGCTGAGGCTAGCCTGGTGTGGCAATAATGACAGTTGCCTACCAAATATTTTTCTGTCCTGAGCTGCCATAAAAGGCATTCCAGAAAAGAAGGGATTTGAAAAGCCCATCTCATGATGCCATTTTCCAGGAGGACACGGGTTCCTGGTCACATCTGAGACGTCACCACATGATTCAGTCAAAATCATCACAGGTGCTGGTTAAAGTCCACAGGCTCATCCTTGCCTCTAGAAAACAGGGTCCAGCTCCTCTGTCAAACCTTCTCACTTCTCATCCACTAAACTCTGTATAGTGAGTCCTAGCAAAGTGATGATGGTTTTGGTCAATGACAGGCAGGAAATCCAACAGTAGTGTCAAGACATCACAATTAGCTAAAGAAATCTTGTCACCTTCTATTTCATAGCCTGCAGTCATGATGCTGATGTAACAAACACATTTGCTGTCACTCAAATGAAAGTATGACACATACAGTGACAGACACTGCACAGTAAGACACAATAGCAAAATAAATGCTTTGCATGTATTTGCTGTATTATACATTTTAATTATCTCTCCACTTGTAATTAAAGTTTTCTGCAAAATAATGTGCTGTGTCTCAGCAGCAGACTCCTACATCTGGTGATGATCACGGGTCTCAGCTGTAGTGAGGCCATGTTTAGTGATTGACACCACTGTACAGGTGCAATCTGTGGTGTGCACACAACTATGAAATTGCCTGCTGACACATTTGTCAAAATGTGTCCTCGGCCTTCTGAAGCATGAATGTACATTGTTGAACTATGTCCTCTATGAACTTTGTCCTATATCCATTGTTCCCAGCAAGATGGAGGTCGCGCCGCGTTGTTGCCAACACCTAGCACAC
The DNA here is from genome assembly GCA_902729485.2 of Mus minutoides. NCBI lineage: Eukaryota > Metazoa > Chordata > Mammalia > Rodentia > Muridae > Mus > Mus minutoides. The sequence goes on along the minus strand of LR750440.1, from coordinate 482,052 downwards.
TTCCCACATATAAGGAATATGCATTTAAGCAACTTAGTAAGTGCATACTGAGCAAATGAGTTCATGCAGGACCACATATCTTAAAGTGATTCATCAAACGTTTATAAAATATTGGAGTCTGCAATTTAGTTTGAAGTTGCAGGCAAACACTGAACTATTGTAAGAGTCTGAAATACAGAAATGAATGAATATAAGACATAATAAAATACAGACAAAGAAACGGTAACCAGATGGGGGACTGTTAAGTATCTGTGTTGTAGCTTTTGCAGCTAATGTAATTGGGGAATCCAACCTGCTCCTTTTTCTTCCTCTCTAAATTGCCTAATGCAGAAACACACACAGCCCCACAGTCACTGACTGTGCTAGATTTTGCATGGCTAACCATGAGCTTCACAGCACTTGTTTAATTTCTCCTCTGAACTATCACTGGTGCGTGTGTGTGTGTGTGTGTGTGTGTGTGTGTGTGTGTGTGTGTGTGTGTGTATGTGTGTGAATACTTGTGCTTTAGTGAGAAACAAATGCTGCACCTTAGTCCTGGTAATCACTACTCTGTGTCCTCAGGTGACTGTCTTGATGTATTTGATACAACAGTGTCCTCATATTGTTTAAGATTATTGTCCGGATTAAAATTAAAAACACAGCACACAACATTTATTCTGCCTAGGTGCTATCAAATTTCATTCATACTATATACGCAACAAATTTCTATGTAGTGACATGTATTATTTTCTTGAGATAATTACATAGAGAGGCAGACAGTTAACGATGGCCTTATGGGCCTTTGTGGCTCCTGTGCTATTCAGTTTTGATGTAATATATTTTATTAATTTTTTGTTTGAAATGTTTGTAATATTCTATGTAACTGTAGAAGGTATAAGATGTTATATGTTCTTATGTTGCTACAAATTATGAATTGCCTTCAAAATCTTAAGACTGACTGCTTCTTTCTTTGAGAAAGGATGGTTATATTTATCTCTGTACCATCCTGGCATCTGGTCACCCCAGAATGAGGGAAGTCATACTGAGTTCCAGCTTTGTGTTTTATTCAATTTTGTGGATATAAAGAAAATTTGTGGATATAAAATACCTGTCATTAACCAGTTAATAAATAAATGAGTAATATTAAAATGACATCAGTCCTATTACTTATGAACATCAGGTTTTAGTATTTTTTTTCTATATACTTAGCTCTTTTGTAAGCCAAAGAATTTCCAATCTACTGTATAAATCAGAGTACTCCATGGAATTTTCAAATTAGACTTCGTAGAGAAATCACCCAAGTGAAAAGAGGGAGAATCTTAGTTACTGCCACAAAGATCCTGTTAGCTGCTGGCCCCCACTGCCTTGAATTCAGCCTGTGCTCTTTGATGTCATATTTGCATAGAAGTTCAGGTTTCCTAAAGTGATAAAGGGCCATTTTTGTGGAAAAACAGTTCTTAAAAAACTTGAAAACTTCAGGAGAATGTAAACCATAGCAGGTGGTGATCTGTGGCCAATCTCAGGCGCCTCCCCTGCAGAAGAGGCTTGTGGACACCCTTGTTTCTGATTTGACAAGAAAGACTAAGGTTTTTCTGAATTTAGTATGAAATTACCTCTGGACATGTTGTATAGTTTCTGTACTAAATTGAGATACATGCCTTACAAGTGTTGTTTCTCCATGAGTTTTATCATAAAGAGAAGTTGGAATTTGTCAAAGGCCTTTTCCACATCCAGTGAGATAATTCTGTAGTTTCTATCCTTGAGTCTATTTATACAATACTTTACGTTTGTGTGTGTGTGTGTGTGTGTGTGTGTGTGTGTGTGTGTGTGTGTGTGTGTTATGCCATCCCTGGATCTCTAATATGATGTTAAATTGATCATTTTATTGATATATTATTTTAATTCTGTTTGCAAATATTTTCCTGACAATTCTTGCACCTTTACTAGAGAGATTGGCCAATGTTTTCATTGTTATTGGATCTCTGTATGAGTATTTTTGTATTAAAGTAACACTGGCTTCATAAAAAAGAAATTGAAAGTATTTCTACTTAACAGAATAATTGAGTGCTGAGGCTAGTCCCTCTTTGATGTTCAAGTAGACCTCTTTAATGTATCTACCCGAGCTTTCATTGTTGTTAATCAAGAGATATTTAATTGATATGTTTTATGGATCTATTTAAATTATTTACTTTATCTTGATTTGATTTCAGTAGATCTTACATATCTAGAGAGCCATGCACTTCTTTTTAGGTTTCCAATTTAGTAGAATATAGATTCTTAAAAGTATATCTTTATGACACCCTGAATTTGATCAGTAGCTGTTGTAATGTTTCTTTTTTCATCTCCAATTTATTCATTTATGGTTTCTGTCTCTTTTGGTAAATTCAGCTACACTTTCCTCAGTTTTTTTAATTTTTTCAAACAACTATCTCTTCATTTTTTTTTGATTATTTGAATTTTTGCTTCTATTTCATTAATTTCAGACCTGACTCACATTATCTTTCATCATCTACTCTATTTTGCTTGTTCTTGTGGAGTTTTTTGTTTTGTTTTTGTTTGTTTGTTTGTTTTGTTTTGTTTTGTTTTACAAAGATGTCAATATTATGAATATGGGAATGTTCCAGTTCCTGATGAAGGTATTTAATGCTATCAACTTTTATTTTATTCCACCTTCATCATGTGCCATGAGATCTAATATCTTGTGTTTCATTTTCCTTCAATTCTAGAAAATTTTAAATTTCTTAATTTTCACTCTGTAGTATGTTTTTTAGCTTCCATGAGTAAGCATACTTTCTTTTACTTCTATTGTTGTAATTCATATTTATTTTTTGTGATCAAGTGACATATAGGATGTTATTTCAGTTTTACTCTCTTCATTGAGATTTTCTTTGTAGTCTAATGTGTAGCCAATTTTGGCGAAAGTTTCATGAGCTTCTGAGACTAAAGTGCATGGGTAGAATGTGCTGCATACAGATCTTAGATCCATTTGATATAGGATGTATTTAACTCCATTTTTTTGTCAAGTTGAGTTATCTAGTGTAATATTGAAATCGCCCATTATCACTATACTGGAGTACAGTCTGTGATTTTAGATCTAATATTTTTAATGAAATTGGGTGTCCCAATGTTTGATTCATAAATGCTTAGAGTTATAATATCCTCTTTCTTTAATAAGTATGAAATGTCCTTCCTTATGTCTTCTGATAAGGTTTTATTTGAAATCTATGTTGTCAAATAAGAAAACAGGAGCTCTTCTTGTTTCTTGCATCCCTTTGCTTGGGATGCTGTTTCCATCTTGGACTCAAAGATGGGTAATTTTCTTATAAGCAGCAAAAAGAGGAATGAACAAAAGAAAGAAAGAAAGAAAGAAAGAAAGAAAGAAAGAAAGAAAGAAAGAAAGAAAGAAAGAAAGAAATCATGTGTTTTAATCCCGTCTGTTAATATTAATCTGTATTTCTTTTATCATGGAGTTGAGACCATGTATACTGACAGTTATTATTGAATGATATATTTATTGATTCCTATTATTTTGTTGTGGTGGCATTTTTTATTGGATTTTCTTTAATTAACTACTCTGGGATGATATAGGCCTTCTGCCCTCTTGGGCATATAATATCATCTCTTCTGACCAACATATTCCTTCTGCTATCCATTATAAATAGATGTCTTTGTGGACAGAAATTTTTTCCCAGCTGTTTTTACACAGAAAGTTGTTCCTTCTCTTTCAGATATGATTTACGGTTTTAATGAATACAGTAGCCTTGTATGGCATTTGTAGTATTTTGGAACTTGTGGAGTAGAAGTTTAAGCCCTTTTGGAGAGATAATTTAATGCTTGGAGCACTTGATATATATTGGTTTTTCGAGACAGGGTTTCTCTGTATAGCCCTGGCTGTCCTGGAACTCACTTTGTAGACTAGGCTAGCCTCAAACTCAGAAATCCGCCTGCCTCTGCCTCCCAAGTGCTGGGATTAAAGGTGTGCGCCACCCCGCCCGGCTGATATTTTTGCTGAAGTCCTGAGTGAGTGAGGTTTAAATCCCAGAGACCCAGCAGATAACTCTGCAAGGGATGGAAGGAAGTTTGTCACGTTCCCAGACACCAGGCTCCTGACATGAGGCCCCAGCTTCATAATTCTGTGGCCATCAGTCAGGTAGGGCAAGGCCCCAAGTATTCTGTCTGGACTCCACCCCCACAGTTACCTGGCAACAGCCAGGTATGCTCCTCCCCACAGTTACCTTACAACAGCCAGTAAGTCTGGCCCACTATAAAAGGGGCTGTTTGCCCCCTCCTCCCTCACTTACTTCTGCTTCCTTCTTGCTTCTCTCTTGCCCTCTTGCTCCCCCTCTCTCTGCATTCCCTTCCCCATTCCCTCCACATGGCCATGGCCAGCCTCTACTTCTCTATCCTCTCCCTCCCACTGTCCTTCTACAATAAACACCTTAAAACCATAAACAGTCTCTTCTTATAAGGACCGCCATGGTCAAACAATGGAGCAAGTCTTCCTCTAAAGAGCTGCGTGTCTAATCTCCCACAGTAGGCATCTCGGCATTCTCACCAACTCTGCCAGCCAAGCCAAACCACCCACCACAACAAGCCAAGGACTTTTCTTCCCCGCGGAAACCAGCCTCAGCTATCCACCTCCTGCCCTTTTCCCTTCAGCCCAGGCTAGAGCCTACCCACTGGCCCCGCTCGCTCTTCCGCGGCATTGAGCTACATTTGTGGTTTCCAAATGTGAGAACATGCCATCCCTGGCAGTGGGGGGTGCACGCAAACTCCCTGCTTCCACCTCCACAAGCAGCCCTGGCCCTGGTAGACTGGATTTGGAACACCATTTGAACTCACACCTGAGTTTAGATTCCAGCATGAAATGAGTTTACAACCATCTGTAACCCCCGTTCTAGGGGATCAGAAATCTTCATAACTTTATGGGCACCAAGCACTGTGCATATGCATACATACAGGAAAAAAATCCATACTAATAAAGTAAAGCTTTAAAAAAAAATTGAGAAATAAAAGTCAACTGTTATTCTAATGGGCCTTATGTGTGCCTTAGTTTTTCTTGGTGCTTTCAATATAATCTCTAGTGTTTTAATGCTGTAATATGGACATTCTTTTCTAGGCCTGTCTATTTGGTGTTCAAGATGTCCCTTGAACCTTAAGAACTTTTTTTTTTTCCTTCGACTTCTGGAAGTTTCTTTCATGATATTCTTGAAATTTCCTGTGCCTCTAGTTTGGTGTTTTCTTCTACATCTACTATTCATAGTATGGAATTTTTTTTTTATTGTGTCCCTATTTTCTTCCATGCTCCATTTCTGCATTTATTCATAATTTATCTTTGTTTTGAGTGGGTGATCCATTTCTCTACATTGTCTTTATATCCTGCCATTGTCCCTTCTCCTTGGTCTAATCTGTGGGTGAGATTTTCTTCAAGCTTGTTTGACTTCTCAGTTTTTCATTTAGAGTTTTGCTTTACTTTGTATTTTCTTCAGAGACTCTACAATTTTATTAAATTTAATTTTCATATCTTAAATTTTTCACCATTTTACTCAACTAACTGTATTTCTGTTGTCCTCATTCAAGAATTTATTCATATCCTATTTTGAGTCTCATGAATATATCCTTCATTGCTATTGTGAAATCATTGTCCTATGTTCTATTTAGCTGCTTTTCTCAGGGACTCATACAATGGAGGAGACATGTTATCTCTTTTACTCAAGTTGGTTTTTGTATTTGGACATAAGTATCTGAATTTAGACCTTTGATAATGTTTCTTGGTGTGAATCTATAGTCTCATCTTTGTTAACTGCTTGTTTAGATCCTTCTTTGCTAGGATTCCATTTTGTCAGGTGTCGTCCAGCAGAATACTACTCTTGGCGGTACTGTGTAGGTGTGTGAATGGGATGGCAGAAGTGGTCTCAGCTCAGTTAGGGATAAGGGAAACTTGTAAGCCTCAGAGGAAACCATCTTTAGGCTTAGAAAAGTCTTCCTGATGATCTTCAAGAGTCTTTGGAGGACTTTCTAGATTTCTAAGGTCTGATCTCTGTTGGGAGCCCTTTGATGTTGTTACTGGGTGGGGTGGTATCTGGGTTTGCTGACGAGAAGTAGGCAAGGGAATGCATGTAGGTGACCTATCAGTAGTCCTGAGTCAACTCCACGCAGTGCTAATTGCCAGGTGGGGCAATAGATGGTTATGTTGGATTTTTTTAAATGGACATGAACAATTGCTGTCAGAACTCAGGAACAGAAATGTTCAAGACATTTTAGCGACTTTTAAATTTACCTAAATGCAGAAAACACAGAAGTTGTTTTCAGGTTCTTTAGTCACTCAAAAATTACCAAGCCATTCTCATTCAAGGCAACACTTTATGTGTCCAATTCTAAGTCACAAACATGTGGCCTTTGCTCTTGGGTTAACTGTATACCAGGAAACAACATAAAAAGATCAGCGTGTGATATTACTTTCAATGCTTTTAAAGAAACATGCAAGGAGGCACAAACAGGTTCATGCTGTCTTCTTCCTTGGCTATGCTATGTAATGTAATTAAAGCATCTACACTATGCATCTTTACACAAATTAGGACATAATATGTATACATCAGTGGGAAATAACAGAAATTAATGGGACAGATTAAATGTCCACATCCAGTCCAGCAAGCAAAGGCCAGAAGCTTTTGGCAGACTGTAAGTGAAAAAGTCATAAGCTAGTGGTAAGCAGAACACAAAATCAGCGAGGAGAAGACCACAGTTCAATTGTTTATGGCTGACTATAAAAGAAAATTATAAGAGAAAATCGCTTTGGGAAATTGAAAGAAGGAAACATACTTAGGACTTAGAATAATGGTTAGAAATGTGGATAAATGTTTAAAGTTTGCCTCTAGAAGAATGGATGGTGATCCCATGGAGTAAGAAGAGAAAAGAGAATAGAAGAAATGAAAAAGTGGATTTACCCAGATGTTCCTCAACAGAGGAATGGATACAGAAAAAGGGGTACATTTACACAATGGAGTACTACTCTGCTATTAAAAACAATGAATTTATGAAATTCTTGGGCAAATGGATGTATCTGGAGGATATCATCCTTAGTGAGGTAACCCAATCACAAAAGAAGTCACTAGATATGCACTCACTGATAAGCGGATATTAGAACAGAATCTTAGAATACCCAAGATACAATTTGCAAAACACAAGAAAATCTAGAAGAAGGAAGACCAGCATGTGGATACTTCATTCCTCCTTAGAATAGGGAACAAAATAACCATTAAAGGAGTTACAGAGACAAAGTTTGGAGCTAAGAGGAAAATATGGACTATCCAGAGACTACCTCACCTGGGGATCCATCCCTTAAGTAGTTACCAAACCCAGACACTATTGCATAGGACAGCAAGAGTTTGCTGAAGGGACCCTGATATAACTGTCTCATATGAGGCTATGCCAGTGCCTGGCAAATACAGAAGTAGATGCTCATAGTCATCTATATGATGGAACGCAGGGCCCCCAATGGAGAAGCTAAAGAAAGTACCCCAGAAGCTGAAGGGGTCTGCAACCTTATAAGAGGAAATACAATATGAACTAACCAGAACCCCCAGAGCTTGTGTCTCTGGCTGCATATGTAGCAGAAGATGGCCTAGTCGGACATCATTGGGAAGAGAGGCCCCTTGGTCTTGCAAACTTTATATGCCCCAGTACAGGAGAATGTCAGGGCCAAGAAGTGGGAGTGAGTGGGTAGGGGAGCAGGCTGGGGAACTTTCAGGATAGCATTTGAAATGTAAATTAAGAAAATATCTAATAAAAAAGGGGAAAAAGTGCATTTAACACTCTCATAAACAGACTACAAAAACTTGTGTTATTCCTTGGTTTTTTAATTTATAAAAATTTTATACCTAACATTTTCCTACTGGCTGCCATAGCTTCAGAAGACTACCATTCCCCTCATTTCATCTTCAAACTTAAAACTGATTACAGGCTGGGAATATAGCTACTGGTAAGTCAGTCGTTTATAACTGGTTCTATACCAGCATGAAGCATGATTTCTATTTTATTGTACATGTTATTAGAAATTCTGAATTATTATTACCTACTAAATACCTAAATACCATATTTATATCAAATAAATAAATATGTACAAATAAGTCTCCCTTGATATTCACATTTTCATAGTAGCGAGACCCTGAAAACAGCATCAAAGACTAAAGATACTTCAGACATGAGGCATGCCTAACATTCACAGCACTGAAAATGTGAGCTCGGGAAATAAGAGAGAAACGAATGTTAAAATCTTGCTACTAAGCCAGGCGTGGTGGCGCACGCCTTTTATCCCAGCACTCGGGAGGCAGAGGCAGGTGGATTTCTGAGTTCGAGGCCAGCCTGGTCTACAAAGTGAGTTCCAGGACAGCCAGGGCTAAACAGTGAAACCCTGTCTCGAAAAACCAGAAAAAAAAAAATCTTGCTACTATGAGAAGCAGGACCTGAAGCATTTGGCTGGAAAGAAACATTGTAAAGCTTAAGGTAACTAAATGTGCTAAGGGTGTACCAGTTTCTGTTTTGTTGCTATGATAAGACACCATGACAAAAAGAAACTTAGGGGAGCAAAGAGTTTATTTAGCTCATGGATTGTAGTCCATCATCAAGCAGAAACCTGAAGCCAAGAACTGAAGCTGAGACTATGAAGAAATGCTACTTACTGGTTTGCTCTCTGTAGCTTGCTCAACCATTTTTCTTACACTACCCAGGACCTAAAAGTGGTTCCCCCACTGTGAGCTGGACCATCTCATTACCAAGAAAATGCCCATAGACTTGCCTATAGGCTGATCTCACTGAGGCAATTCCTCAACTGAGGTTTATTTATTTATTTATTTATTTATTTATTTATTTATTTATTTTTCATTATAGCCAATTAAAATTTATTCAAAATAAATTAGTTCTACAATTTCTAAATGACACAGTATTAGATTATTTTACCTAGATTTTTTGAGCAAATATTTTTTAAACAATTCTTATTAGATATTTTCTTCATTTACATTTCAAATGCTATCCCAAAAGTCCTCTCTATCTTTCCCCCGCCCAAGGTTTCTTTCCCTTTGAATTCAAGTTAATGTCAGCCTGACAAAACTTAATTGCCATAGTATATTGCTACTAAGTCTGGTAATCAAAATTTCCAGAGGATGGAAAATAATATTAAGATAACTATAAATAATAAGATAACTTAATAAAAATATAAGTAATATCCCTATAATATGTTTGACTTTGTTAATTGAGAGGACACTGAGAAAAATTAATTAGGAGCACACTCTCACATTACATTAGGGTTTATAAAGCTTTTCATTCTTATACTTTGGAAAAAGTTGAATTTAAATATCAATCTAAAAATCCAGTTGGGAACATGAAGGGGAGCTAGGGTTTCATAGTAGAAGATTTTTAAACCAAAGGAAAATTTAATTGAATCTTTATCAAAAGTTGAAGTAGAGACATTTTGTAAAAATTTAAAACAGGAGAAAAATAAGTATCAATGACTATAGAAGCTTATAAGTCACATTTCAATATGAATAAAGTATTCACTTAAAAGGTAGGTAACAAAATTAAGAAAATGCAGTGTATTAAATGTTGGAGTAGTCCCATAGATAATGAGAAAAATACTATTCCATTGAGAAACTGTAAGTATTGTATATAAAAAGAGTTCACAACAATAAAAGGTTTAATTTATATGACTTTACTTTATTGAAAGAAAGTCAATATATTAATGTGTTCTCCATTGATAATCATGAAATTAAGACAATAATAGTAATTCTATGTAGTTTAGGTAAGGACAAATTTTTAGATTCTACTAATATGTAAATTAGAATATACATTAATAATTTTAATTTTGTCTTGACAACTTTATTTGTATGGTAAAATATTGGCATGATTAGAAATATATACAAATACTTATTATAATTATGGTCAGCATAAGAATGCTAAAATATTAGAAACCACATAAATGTCTAATAATTGGAGACAATTTCAATAAAATACATAAACTTTAAAGTAATATATATTCATAAACTCAATTTAATTATAATTAAACTTGGATTGTAAAAGTATTTTAAAACTTTCAAAACTTGACGATCTGGTCATGTATTAACTATTCTATATAAACCAATAGACATTAGTTTTAAAAAAACAGTATCCATACATTATTAACAGTAAAAGTAAGTTACATGAGGATAATAAAAATAAAATTATAACACCGTCCAAATTCTACTGATAACTATATAACTATATAACACACTACAAACACAATGGTGGTAGCTAGCCTTGCCCTCTGGACTCCCATTTGTGTAATTTTGCACCAGGTCTGACTGTGGAGCATAAACCTGATCCTCTCTATGAGTGACTCTACCATCAAACAGTCAAACAGATATCATTTCATAAATCATTGGCTCCTTCTGAGGTTCTGACTAATATGATTTGCTACAAACTATATAAAAATTCTGGTCATATTTATGAACTACAAATTTTTTGTTCAATCACAATCATAATATTGGCCTATACCCACTTTCCCAATAATCCTGTCCAACCAGACCCCTGCAAAGATCACCACCCAATCTCACTGTCAAACTTCAACATCCCTTGTATGAGAGACCCATTAGAAGTCTCGCTGTACTGAAAAAGCAACCCATTAGAAAAAGGTTAAGAAAGGTTTTTTTTTTCTTCAACGTTCTTTGGCAGCCTATGATTTTATATGCTTTTCCTCATGAAAGGAGTAGTCACCCAAGAAGTACAGAGATAGGCAATAACAGGCAAGAAGTGGAAATGAATAAATTGTAGCCTTCAGACATCAGTTTTAAGTTCATTGATATCTACCATGATCTGTTATTAAAAATGTACTATGTCACTGTGACTTACATGGTAGATTACTGAGTAATACATTGATTTTATTCATTGGGAGTTTCCTAAAGACAACGAAATGGCACTTTTACAACAGTTTATTTAGTGGGTGTTCAGCACTGTGCTGGGGTTTATTTATATGCTTGAGGCAGAGAAAATCATGTTAGCATTATCTCATGAGCCAGGTCCATGCATGAAGGACATGCAAGGTGCAGCATCTGAGTCACTCAGGATCTGGAAAATCTACTAAAGTTGCTTCTAGCCCGCAAACAAAACCACTCGTTTGTCCATCCATGAACAATCTAACTAGTACTGGGAAACCAACATTTACTTTTAGTTCACCCGGGATATACATTTTTCTAAACTTACAAATTGGAGGCAAATTTTCTTTTCTTTCACAAAAAACAAAATAAAATAACTGAATTAAGATTATCTTTTAGAAACTCTCCTAGGTGCCCAGTGCCCAGACAAGGACAAATCTTACAGCAGTTAAAGGCACTACCACCAAGCTTGGCAACCTAGGTTCAATCTCTGGAACACACATGGTAGAAAAGAGAACAACTTCTGAAAGCTATCTATTAACCTGCATGTACTACGTCACGCAGGCGCACATAAGCACAGGCTTACATGCACGAATACACAAAATGGGCAACATTAGACTGTTATTCTCCATAACAAGAACCCTTACACGTCTTACCTCAACGATTGCTGCAATTGAAGTAGTACTGCCATAAAATGATACTAACACTTCTGTGAAGAGCTAAGTGCACCCTTGTAGGAACAAGAATTCATAACATGAGCACGTTCACATCAAAAACTCCAGTGCCTCATATGAATGCTAATGGCCCTCTCCAGGTTCAGTGTTAACAGTAGTTACATAGAGGACCCACCACAGCATTCCACTTCCTGATGTCTGCAGCCAGGGATTTCTCCCCTACAGAGACAAACTAACAGAGATTAGATAAGATGAATCCTTCTCGGGCTGTATTTAATAGGCCTGCTGAGTTTCCAGGTCGCTGATGCTGTACATAGAACACATGGCCCACCAATCCCAGCTTTCTGGTACATGTGTCTGTCATTTCTTCCTTCCCCATCATCTCAGCCACTAATGATCCCAAAGCCAAGTACATTACAGCACATTTCAAGTATTTTTTTCCAGTCTTTTGCTTTTAAATTGTAGGAAGCCAGTATACATTTATAAGTTATTGCTTTTAACAACTTTCTTTTGTTCAAAGCCTCATTGGAACTCCTAAGCCAAATAATTATATTTTACTCTGATTAAAAAAAAAGAAAAACTAAGAATTGCCTAGGAAATTGTATTTTCTAGCTGTCATAGAACTTGAGTTAGTGATGTGAGACCAAGATCTGGCCTGCAGCACATGTTTAATGAATGAACAGTCATAGTCATGTTCCAGGGACTGTTGATGATTCTGAATGGTTTGCTGCTATAATTTTAATGGAGTGGAAAATGGTGTTTCTTTAATGATGCTATATGAAAAGGCAAAACACTTTATTGGACAACTTGATATCATAAGAGAATAAATGAATTTCTTAAAAGTAATCTCAAAATGTGTTTTTAGCAGATACCAGAGTAGAAATGAAAAGATACATACTTCATAAATACAGATAGATGTATACCAAGTGACATTTCAAAGGAACTCAGTTTGTTACAGTTTACATTTTCTTGAGAGTATTCTATAAAAAAAAAAAAAAAGTACAAGTGGTACATATTTGTAGAGGAAGTCTAAACTCCTGACAGCCTTGTTCCATAGTCATCACTTCAGGGCTGTTATCTATTAATAGAGTCACTTTGATTACTCTCTTTTCTTGCCTAGCTTTGCCTCTTCAGGCAAATATTGATCAGTAATGAGCTACACAGGCAAAATACACCATTAATTACCAAGTGATCTGGAAAACAATTAGAGACCTCCTGGTTCCTGTACATAGCTAGGCAGAGCTGTCAATCAGGCATGGCTGTGCAGACCAGTGGACCAGTCAGACTTGTTAGAAATGTCCACCACATCCGCGACTTCCCACCTTCTTCTTACAATGAGAGGACTTACAATCTTGCCATCATTTTTTTTCCTAAGAAATCTTTGTATATCTATTAATCAGAAAATACTGACTCAGCATGACCTTTTACTGGGAAATCATTGAGAAACCAAGACTGGGGAAAAAAAACATTATAAATTTGGTAGTTTAAGAAAGGTTCAATATTTATACCAATGGAAAAGAATATTGATGTAATAATGTAAAAAAATCAAAATCAATCCTGGGACATTATTAATATCTCTAACTTCTTTTTTCATTAGGAATCATTTTACTGTATTGATTGATCGATCGATTGATTGATTGTATTTTTTGTCTATTCATGTTTGTTCTACCCTAGATCTCTGGGATATCTAGTCTCTGCCTCCTGACCATGCATGCAGTGTTAGCCATGGGCTCCCAAGTCCAGCTATGGATCCCTAAATTCTCTACATCCATTCCTTTCTCCCCCTACCTGATCTGTCTGGATCCTGTCCTAACCCTACCTACTCCAGTCTACCCAAATTTACATTTGCCTGCAAATTTCATGGTATCATTTTCATTAATTATCTTATTTATTTACATTGCAATTGTTATCCCCCTTCCCAATTTCCCCTCCATGAACCTCCTATCCCATCTTTCTTCCCTTTTGCCTGTAGGAGGGTACTCCCACATTCACACTCACACACCCACTTCACCTCTCCCCTCTAGCATCCCTCTTCTCCAGGGCATCAAGCCTACACAAGACCAGTGCTTCCCCTTCCATTGATGCCAGATAAGTCATTTCTCTGCTACATATGTGAAGAAACTCTGATTGGTGGGTTATTCCCTGGGAGCTCTGAGGGGTCCAGTTAGTTGATATTGTTGTTCTTCCTATGGGGTTGCAATCCCTTCAGATCTTTCAGTCCTTCTCCTAATTCTTCCATTGGGGTCTCAGGCACTGTCCAATTGTTGGCTGTGAGTATCTGCATCTGTCTTAGTCAGGTGCTGGCAGAGCCTCTCAGATGACAGCCATACCAGACTCCTGTCTGCAAGAACATCTTGGTACCAGCAATAGTGTTGGGATTTGGTGTCTGCAGATGGGATGGATCCCAAGGTGAGTCGGTCTCTGGATGGCCTTTCCTTCAGTCTCTGCTTCATTATTTTGTCCCTGCACTTCCTTTAGATGGGAACATTCTGGGTTAAAAAATTTGAGATGAGTGAGAGACTCCATCCCCCAACTAGGGACCATGTCTATCTACTAGAGGTGGTCTCTTCAGGTTCTATCTCCCTACTGTTGTCATTTCAGCTAATGTCATCCCCACTAGGTCCTGGAAGCCTCTTACATCCCTGGCATCTGGAACCTTCTAGAGGTCCCTCGCTCCCCAGTTTCTCCACCCCTGATACATATTTCTGTTTATTCTCCTGGCCCTCTGGACTTCTCTCCTGTCTCCTCCCATACTTGATCCTGGCCCCTACTCTTTTCCCCCTCTCTCCCCTCTCCTACACAGGTCATTCCTTCTCTCTGCCTCTTATGATTATTTTGTTCCCTATTCAATCCCTAAATGGGATTGAAGAATCCACACTTTGGCCTTCCTTCTTCTTAAGCTTCATATGGTCTATGAGTTGTATCACGGTTACTCTGAGCTTTTGCACTAATATTCACTTATTAGTGAGTACCTACCATACATATCCTTTTGGTTCTGGGTAACCTCACTCAGGATGACATTTTCTAATTCCATCCACTTTCCTGCAAGGTTCATATACAGAATAAAAGCAATATACAGCAAACCAAGAGCCAATATCAAATAAATGAAGGGAAAATTGAAACAATACCACTAAATTCAGGGACAATACAAGGCTGCCCACTGTCTCCCTATGTTTTCAATATAGGACTCAAAGTTCTAGCTGGAGCAATTAGACAACAAAGGGATGTCAAAGGCAGACAAATTGGAAAAGAAGAAGTTAAGGTATCACTATTTGCATATGATATGATAGTATACATTAGCGACCCCAAAGTTCAAAAAGAGAATTACTACATCTGATAAAAAAAACTTCAGCAAAGTGGCTGGATATAAAATTAACTCAAGAGCCGGGCATGGTGGCGCACGCCTTTAATCCCAGCACTCGGGAGGCAAAGGCAGGCGGATTTCTGAGTTCGAGGCCAGCCTGGTCTACAAAGGGAGTACCAGGACAGCCAGGGCTAGACAGAGAAACCCTGTCTAGAAAAACCAAAAAAAAAAAAAAAAGTTAATTTAAAATTAACTCAAATTAATTAGTAGCTTTCTACTACCAAAGGATACATGGGCTGAGAAAGAAGCTCGGGAAGCAACACCCTTCACAATAGGTATATATATATATATATATATATATATATATATATATATATATATATATATATATATATATATACTGCATGGTATTGGTACAGTGACACAAAGGTACACCAATGGAATAGAAATTAATAAACCCAGGAATAACCCACACACCTATGGTCACTTAATCTTTGACAAAGAAGTCAAAAACATATGGTAGAAAAAAGAAAGCATTTTCAACAAATAGTGTTGGTCTAACTGGCAATCTACATGTAGAAGAATGCAAATTGATCCATTTTTAAATCCTTGTACAAAGCTCAAATCCAAGTGGATCAAGAACCTACACATAAAACCAGATAAGCTGAATCTAATAGAAGATAGAGTAGGAAATACCCTAGAATGCATTGGCACAGGGGAAATTTTCCAGAACAGAACATCAATGGCTTAGATTCTAAGATCAACAATTGACAAATGGGACCACATGAAACTAATAAGTTTCAGTAAGGCAAAGGAGAAAACAGCAATCTACAGATTGGATAAAAATCTTTACCAACCCTACATCTGATAGATGGCTAAAATCCAAAATATACAAAGAACTCAAGAAATTAGACTCCAGAAAACCAAATAACCCAATTAAAAAATGGGATACAGACCTCAACAAAGAATTCTCAACTGAGAAATCTTGAATGGCCCAGAAGCACCTAGAGAAATGTTCAGCTTCCTTAGTCATCAGGGAAATGCAAATAAAAATGACCTGCGATTTTACCTTGTACCAGTCAGAATGGCTAAGATAAAAAACTCAGGTGACAGCAGATGCTGGAGAAAATGTAGAGAAAGAGAAACACTCCTCCATTGCTGGTGGGATTGCAAGCTGTTACAACCACTTTGGAAATCCATCTGATGGTTCCTCAGAAAATTGGAAATACTTGTATCCGAAGACCCAGATATACTGCTCTTAGGCATGTACCTAAAAGATGCTCCACCATATCACAAGGAAACATGCTCCACTGTGTTATTAGCAGTCTTATTTATAATATTGTATCAAAGTAATTAGGAAATACTTTCAATAAAAACCACAGAAGAAGAAAATCTTCCAGTGATAACGAAACAGATGTCCAATCAATTACAGAAAGCCTATAGGACACCATGAATGAAAAGTTATGGTTTAAAGACTAAAACTATATTGAAAAGTGTAGCAAAGGAGCAGAGCCCAATCAACTTTATATGTAAGCCCAATATAATTAGATAGAAATATTTAAAGTCAGAAGGACCTGAAAAGATGTTTTCTAACTTCTGAAAGAGTATAACTGCCACTCCAGCTTATTATACTCAGAACTATGTACAGCTAAAGAAGAAATTAAAACTTCACACGATAAAATGACACTAAAGGGATTTGTGACCAACCAGCCAAATCTACACAGAATAATCGAAGTCTGCAGTCTAAAATAGATGGGTGCTAAAAATGACAGAGGATAAATAAATAATGTCAGAAAATTCATCAAAAAGTAGTATTCAAGAAAATACTACAAAACAACATAATTATCAGAATTAATATATGTTTCAATAACTGCATATTAATCATTTCAATTTTTAAATAAAAACATATTCTCCCAGAATTTTTAGAAATCAAATCCATCTCTCTTTTACCACCAAGAAAAATACATCAATATCATATACACTCTACTATATAATAAGAGATTGAAAATATATTACAAACAAATAAAGCTAAAAACATGAGCAGATGAAGCTAGTCTAACAACTAACAAAATACACATCCAACCAAACCATCAAGAAGTACAAAGATCACTAGTCCAGCAAGAGATTTAATTCTAAACACACAAGCAAATGCAGTATTGCTGACCTGCCCCATTCTCACCAAAAAAGACAAGCCATCTAAATAAAAAATAAAGAGCAGCAATGTCTAGAAGTAACATCATAAGTCAAATGGACCTGTTCCATAAAATATCTCACCTAAACACCAAAGAACATTCTTCTCATAGAACTTTCTCTAAATTGACCTCATATTAGAACACAAAGCAAGTCTGAACATACATAGAAAAACTGAAATAATATTCTACATTCTAACTGACCACAGTAATATAAAGTTATAAATCAACAACAGTAGAACCTGCTGAGATCACATAAACTCACAGAACCAAATAGCATGAGTCACTGAAAAAAAAATGAAGAAAGAATCCAGAAAGTTTCTAGAGTTAGATGACAAAACACATCAAAATCCTGGGACAGACTAAAGACAGACCTAGAAGGAATAGGAATATTTATTTCCCATAATTCCTACATTATCCTATATAAACATTTCAGGAATATAAAATAAATTAATTGTACAATTTAATGACTTTGAAAAACAAAATTAAATCAAACCCCCAAACAGCAGATGGGAAGAAATGAAAAAATAAGAGTAGAAATCAATAAATAAGATATTAAAAAAAAAAGAATCAATGAAACAAGGAGCTGGTTCTCTGATAATATATATATATATATATATATATATATATATATATATATATATATATATATATGACAAATCCTTAGCAAAAGAAGAAGAGTACCCAAATTTTTAAAATTATACATCAAGCAAGAGCTATAATTAGATATAATTATAACAGATAACAACAAAACTCAGAAATCTCAAGCTATGCTATAAAACCCATACTGATAAGAGAAGTGTGTTCCTGACACAAAAGACATATAGATCAATAAACCCAGGTGTTAGTCCACTCAATTACAGTTAACTGATTTTTACAGCAATCACAAAACGTGCATTAGAGAAGAGACAGTATGTAACATGTAGTTCTATGAGAGCGGATTTTGTCATGCAGAATGAGACTCCAGTCCAAACACTTTTTTTTTCAAATTTTTATTAGATATTTACTTCATTTACATTTCAAATGCTATCCCAAAAGAACCCTATACCCTTCCCCTGCCCTGCTCCCCTACCTACCCACTCCCACTTCTTGGCCCTGGCATTCCCCTGTACTGGGGCATATAAAGTTTGCAAGACCAAGGGGCCTCTCTTCCCAATGGTGGCTAACTAGGCCATCTTCTGCTACATATGCATCTAGAGACACGAGCTCTGGGGGTACTGATTAGTTCATATTGTTGTTCCACCTATAAGGTTGCAGACCCTTTCAGCTTCTTGGGTACATTCTCTAGCTCCTCCATTGGGGGCCCTGTGCCCCAGAGTTTGTGTCTCTAGTTGCATATGTAGCAGAAGATGACCTAGTCAGACATCATTGAGAAGAGAGGCCCCTTGCTCTTGCAAACTTTATATGCCTCAGTACAGGGGAATGGCAGGGCCAAGAAGTGGGAGTGGATGGGTAGGGGAACAGGGCAGGGAGAGGGTATAGGGGACTTTTGGGATAGCATTGGAAATGTAAATGAAGAAAATATCTAATAAAAAAATTGAAAAAAAAAGAACCCAGATGTCCCTCAACAGAGGAATGGATACAGAAAATGTGGTACATTTACACAATGGAGTACTATTAAAAACAATGAATTTATGAAATTAGGCAAATGGATGTATCTGGAGAATATCATCCTGAGTGAGGTAACCCAATCACAAAAGAAGTCACTTGATATGCACTCACTGATAAGTGGATATTAGCACAGAAACCTAGAATACCCAAGATACAATTTGCAAAAGACAAGAAAATCAAGAACGAAGACCAACGTGTGGATACTTCATTCCTCCTTAGAATAGGGAACAAAATACCCATGGAAGGAGTAACAGAGACAAAGTTTGGATCTAAGAAGAAAGGATGGACCATCCAGAGACTACCCTACCTGGGGATCCCTCCCATAATCAGCCACCAAATGCAGACACTATTGTACATGCCAGCAAGATTTTGCTGAAAGGAACCTGATATAACTGTCTCGTGTGAGGCTATGCCAGTGCCTGGCAAATAGTGGATGTTCACAGTCCAAACACTTTTAAAAGCCCATTTGCCTACACGTTTCTTGACCTCTTTTCTTTGGAGACAAATGGCATTTTATTACATATATTGAACACATTTTCTGTATCTGTTCATCTGTTGGTGGGCATTTTCCTGATTCTATATTCTACCTATTGTTAATAGAGCATCAGTGAACATGGATATGCAAGTGTCCTTGTATTACAATGTAAAGTCCTTTGAATTGGGCCCAAACGTGGTATAGTTGGCACATTGGCAGTTATATTTCTACTGTTTTGAGCACCTCCCCTCAGATCAATTTGCACAGTGGCCACACTAGTTGACATTCCCACGAAGTGGGGATTGAAATTTCACTTTCCACACTAGTGGCTGCTGTCATTTGTATTCCTGATAATATCCATGTTGACAGGTGTGAGATAGATTCTTAAAGTGGTTTTAGCTGGCATTCCCATGGTGTCTAATGACATCGAACACCTTTTAATGTGTTTCTTAGCCATTTGGTTTTCTTCTTTTGAGAATTTTCCTGTTCAGTTCCATAACCCGTTGTTCTTGTTGTTGTTTGCTTGTTTTTTGTTTTTTTTATTTTTATTAGATATTTTCTTTACATTTCAAATGTTATCCCCTTTCCTAGTTTCCCCTCTGAAACTTCCCTATCCTTTCCCTCCTCCCCTGCTCCCCAACCCACCCACTCCCATTTCCTGACCCAGGCATTTCCCTATCCTGGGGCATAGAACCTTCACAGTACCAAGGGCCTCTCCTATTGATGACTGACAAACCACCAATCAAAGAAAACACATGGAGAGACTCATAGTTCTAGCTGCATATGTAGCTGAGGATGGCCATAACCCATTTTTAATTTCAGTATTTCTTTAATGTTTTCTGTTTGACAAATAGCTGGAATTCTTTCTCAGTCTATTGGCTGCCTGTTCTCAGTTTCTTTGGCTGTACAGAATCTTTTTTCTGTTTCAAGAATGCCTTTATCAATTGTTATTCCTATGTTCTGTGCTGATGGGTTCAAATATGATCCCTATTTTTCCTCTAGAAGTTTCAGAGTATCAGATCTTATTCAGGAATCCTTGATTCATTCAGAATTAAGTTCTCTGCAAGGAAAGAGATGAGGATCTGGCTTCATTTTTCTGCATGTTACTACTTGCTCAATGATCACGTTGTCAAATTATCCTCTAAACATTTGTGTTTATAACCATAGACCTGGGCTTCTATCAGAGAAGCCAGTGGAGAGTAAGCAATGCAGAGATACAAAGTTAGTCAGTTGGTAATATGACAGTATTACACTCAGCCCTAGTCAGAACATCCTTCCAAGGCTCAGGGAACACAAACCACAAAAGAGGAGATAGAAAGCATATAAGAGCCAGAGGATGGCTGGACAGGATACAGTAAATGGCTGTCTTCTGGGATTGACACAAATCACGCTCCTAAACTCACAGGAGCCGTGGTTACTTACACACTACCTGTGCAAGATCAAACATGCCAACATTCCAGCGAACAAGGGCAGCTATTCTCTAGTCCCCAGGCCTTACTGAAGAGCTGTTAGCAGTTAATAGTTGCTGAGTGAGGAAATGATCACTCATTTTGATGTTATAGGCATCAGTAGGTTTACCAGACTCCAACAGATGGTACCAGTCTATTCACATGTGGGAACTACTATTTGGACTCTGTGTGATATCAACAAGAAGAAAAAGAAGAGGAGGAAGGGTAAGAGAGAGAGGAGATGATGTTGGAAGCAGTATGTGCTTGCAGCACTGAGAGAGATTGGAAGGGTCAGTGATCATAGATGTGATCATATTTCATTGTATGAAACATGCATAAAGTTGTCAAGAATAAAGAAATCCATTTTTAAAATGATAAATTTCTAAGCTATTTGAATATAACCAACACAAATACATGTACATGTTTTGCGGGAAAAAATAATTTCACATCTAGCTAAACTAAGTTTACATTAGTGTGGAGACTGCAGAGAAAGCAAGCAAATATGCATCAATAGCCATAGACAGGCTTCCATTGCCTAAAATTATATAAAGTGGTTTGTGTCAACAATTTGTCTATTTTTTGTCCAAACTTTTCTTTTGAAACAAAAGATGTATGTTGCCAGAAATTCATCATCAACATATAACTTGAGAACCCAGAACTTAAGAAATTTTTTTGTGTGTGTGTGTGTGCCTTTGTTTGGCTTGTTGGTTGTTTCTGATGCCAGGTAGCAGTTGAATTTAAAAGAGTTTCTTCAGCCATTTGTGTTCTTGTTTATTACATTTTCATCATGACCCTGGCATTCTATAAGGCGACAGGTACAAGGATACTGGTGCTCCATCTTCTTTTGCTTTACCTTCCTCATGGTTTATAGAAAATGATGAGTCCAAGTTCTTTCAATGTAATGAAACTTTGGATAGAGTAAGAATTTCCACAAACTCCCACAATGTCTTTACTATACAGAACTAATCATTGGTACTAGTGAATGTAGAGCATCTATTAAGGAAATAACATGATGCTGAAATTCATTTCCCATTTTGTTCTGTGTTCGCAGATGTAGCTGTCTCATTTAATAATGCAAATGGTGCTAGTTCTCAAAAGGGAAGGAGATTCATTGATGGAATTTAGAGCATTTCTTTGGATCAATTAATTGCTTCCATGACATAAAGTCATTTCCATCATACAAGTTCATTACTAATTCAGTAAACACTTCTACTTTCTTTTTTTTTCTGTCTTAAAAACTGTATTGCATTTATCAAACACATAAATCTTAGGATATAATTATGCTCTTATAGGCATACATAGCCAACACCAACCTCTTCATCTCCACTGATTTCAGCAATATTCTACATAGTATTGTATTCCACTGCAAATCTATTTTACCAAAATATCATCATACCTAAAATAAAATACTTAAGAGTTCCTGAGTCATGTAATACATCTGACACATACCAAGTTTTAAATTTTCCTAAACATTTCATAACCTTTAAATAATTGACTTGTTTAACTCAATACATATAATAATCTTATAATAAGTAACATACCTTCTACTTCTGGTCCTCAGTCATTCTACTTCATGGCATGTTAGTAGATGTTTATTTCTCTGCTTCTTTCTTTCTCACTGAAAAGGCCATTTTTCCTAAGTCAGAAGTGGCTAATTGCTCTGTAGCTGGACAGCAATATTTATATTGGGACTACTCCCTATCTCTGTTAGAAAGACTAGCAGTGTGTTACCTGGTTAGAGTTCTTTACTTTGATTAAAAGAATTATGGACTTTTTCCACATGTTCAATAATTTACTTTTTTTTCAATGAATTTCAACAGTCAACCTAGCCCCTACATGACAGCATTTATCATTCAGTGAATAAATACATTAAAAAATGTTTGTGTTCACAAAAAAAGTGAAAAAGACCATAAAATTCTTCTTATTGGTTTAGCACATGAGAGACAACTGTAAGTTTGTTCTGCTTTCTTTTCTGGCTAATATAGTTACATAAAGAATTTAGAGACAGCCGTTAGAGACATGGCTTTAAGAGCATGTGTCAATCTAACAGAGGACCTGGGTTTCATTCTCAGTACCTACTAGTTCTGCTCTTAGTTTATATCTGATTATTTTAAACCAAAGTAGTGACAAAGTTGTCCTGATACAGTTCAATCAAATTAGTTATCTGTGGGAAGCGGGCGCAGCCGCTGAGCTAAGATGGCGCCCAGGCTTAGTGCCAAGCCTCGTAACCCCATCCTGTTTACCAAACTCTTGAAAACAGCAAGCTGAGTCATCCTACACCTGCTACCTGATCTGGGATGTCACATAGCCTTATCATAGCTGTCGGCCAATAATCTGTTGCTCTGCCTGCATTTATAACTCATGCGAGGGGCGTGATGGATGCTGATTGGAGAACAATGAGTGGAGTAAGATGATGCAAGAGGGGCTGGGTATATATTGAACTGCCTGAATAAAGGAAGCAGAGATCACCAGGGAGATCAGTGTTGGAGAACCTACCTTGGCATGAGTATCGTTATTCCCAGTCTCTGCTGGACAGAGATTGGGTTGCAGCTATGTGAAGATCCTGTAGTATGAACTGGCTACAAATAACTGATACCTTTTGTTTGTTTTTATTTGAGAACCATTCTTTCTATGTACGCCCGGTTAGCTTCTAACTGATTGTGTAGCCTAGACTAACATTGAATTATTGGAAATGCTCCTGTTTCAGACTCTGCAGATCTACTGCTGTAGGTGTATGCTGCCACTCCCATCTGCAGCGCTGAGCGTTTAATTCATAGACGTAAAGAAATGTTTTTGCTTTGGCCCTGCAGTTACTGTGCATGTTAATCTTTGGGGTTCTGTAAAATTAATACTTTCAAATTTCATATGTGACTCACTCGCCCTCAGAAAAGAGGTATTCAGAAGCCTACAATGTATCCTGATTTTGCTTTTTATTGAAGTCAAGACTCCCTTGGACTCATAACCACAGTTTGTTTTTTGATTTTTCTGGGGTTTTGTTTTGTTTTGTTTTGTTTTTTGTCCACAGGATCAGCTTCTCCACTTGATCTAGTTGCCTGACATTAAAAAAAAAATTTTTTTAAATCAAAAGTTTAAGACAAAAATAGATATTTATTTTAGTTTTCACTCCATCTTATCACACTGGAAATTAACTTGTTTGGAGCATAAACAAAAAATAGGCCAAGGTCAGACATACATGTTCAAATATAGGAGGTTATCATATGTTGCCTTAACTGTTAGTCTCTACTGATCTTTTATTGGTGTGTTGAAGAAAGTAATTCTTCAAATATATATTCCCTATACACAATAAAGAGTTTCATTATGAAATTTTTAGTAACATATATTTTGCTCCTATCCATCCCAACCTTTCTTTATCCCCTTGAGATACATATGTAATAGCTTTAGTACATATTTTTGTTGTATAAATTGTTTTTGTACAGGCAGTACAGTTAAAAAAATGTTTCTATGTATAACTGCTAGTTTAAATAAATATTTGTGTAATTAGAAGAATAAATGTCCAGCCTTAAAAGATCCCATCTGGAAAAGACTTAAACACATTCAGTTTCTTAAAGAAAAGAAATCACAACATCAGAAAGCAATTCCAGAGCCCAGGAGAGTTTCCCAGCACCCTAGGCAGACAGGGCTGGGCTACTGTGCTTTCCCCTTGGGTGGTTCTATAAACACACTGACATTGCAGGCACCTCCAGAGAGACAGGGCAGCGTTCTGTGTCGCTGATTCCCCTTTTTTCCCTTTGACAGCCATCCTCTGAGATTCAGACCTCGGATGTGACCGAACTGCAACATCTTCGTTATGTTAATTGAGACATAAAAATGTGCCTTAACGAAATTAAAATGCACAGTACAATTAAACAAAGGCAATGTGCCCAAAAGAGTTTCAAAACAATTTAAAATTATGGATACATGGGCTTGAAATTAAAGTGGATAATAGCCTAAGCAAGATGTGGGTATGACTTATGTGGGCTAGCAACTCAGCTGGAAAGCCACAAGTGCCAGGCTTGGCAGGGGAAGGGAAAAGGGAGCCTGCTTCCTGTTATTATCCAGATCCGTGAGGAGTCTGCAGAGAGGACAGTCATGTCAGCACTGGCTGCACTGACCAAAACACAATACACAAAGCTAGAATTGCACAGCTAGTTCTTTGTTGTTTTGTTAGAAATCATCCAGGCAGCCAGGCTGTGGTGGTGCACGCCTTTAATCCCAGCACTGGGGAGGCAGAGGCAGGTGGATTTCTTTTTTTTTTTTTTTTTTAACCTTTTGTTTTCTTTTTTTTTAATTAGATATTTTCTTTATTTACATTTCAAATGCTATCCCGAAAGTTCCCTATACCCACCCCCTCCCTGCTCCCCTACCCACCCACTCCCACTTCTTGGCACTGGAGTTCCCCTGTACTGGGGCATATAAAGTTTGCAAAACCAAGGGGCCTCTCTTCCAAACGATGGTGGACTAGGCCATCTTCTGCTACTTATGCAGCAAGAGACATGAGCTATGGGGGTACTGGTCAATTTATATGGTTGTTCCACCTATAGGGTTGTAGACCCCTTCAGCTCATTGGGTACTTTCTCTAGCTTCTCCATTGGAGGCCCTGTGTTCCATCTAAGAGATGACTGTGAGCATCCACTTCGGTTTTTGCCTCTCTCGAGAAAGCTATATCAGGGTCCTTTCAGCAAAATCTTGCTGGCATAGGCAATAGTGCCTGGGTTTGGTGGCTGATTATGGGATGGATCCCTGGGTGGGGTAGTCTCTGTATAGTCCATCCTTTCATCTTAGCTCCAAACTCTCTGTAACTCCTTTCATGGTTATTTTGTTCCCTAATCTAAGGAGGAATGAAGTATCCACATGTTGGTCTTTGTTCTTCTTGATTTTCTTGTGTTTTGCAAATTGTATCTTGGGTATTCTAAGTTTCTGGGCTAATATCCACCTATCAGTGAGTGCATATCAAGTGACTTCTTTTGTGAATGGTTACCTCACTCAGGATGTTATGTGAATTTCTGGAGTCCAGCTTCTTGAGCTCTTTGTATATATTGGATATTAGTCCCCTATCAGATTTAGGATTGGTAAATATCCTTTCCCAATCTGTTGGTGGCCTTTTGGTTTTATTGACAGTGTCTTTTGCCTTACAGAAGCTTTGCAATTTCAAGAGGTCCCATTTGTCAATTTTTGATCTTACAGCACAAGCCATTGCTGTTCTGTTTAGGAATTTTTCCCTGTGCCCATATCTTCAAGGCTTTTCCCCGCTTTCTCCTCTATAAATTTCAGTGTCTCTGGTTTATGTGGAGTTCTTTGATCCACTTAGACTTGAACTTTATACAAGGGGATAAGAATGGATCAATTTGCATTCCAACTCAATTCTTCACTGAATTAGAAAGGGCAATTTGCAAATTCATCTAGAATAATAAGAAACCTAGGATAGCAAAACTATTCTCAACAATAAAAGAACCTCTGGTGGACTCACCATGCCTGACCTCCAGCTGTACTACAGAGCAACTGTGAAAAAAAAAAATCCTGCATGTACTGGTCCAGAAACAGACAGGTAGATCAATGGAATAGAATTGAAGACCCAGAAATGAACCCACACACCTATGGTCACTTGATCTTTGACAAGGGAGCTAAAACCATCCAGTGGGAAAAAAGACAGCATTTTCAACAAATGGTGCCGGCACAACTGGCAGTTATCATGTAGAAGAATGTAGGTGGATTTCTGAGTTCAAGGCCAGCCTGGTCTACAAAGTGAGTTCAAGGATAGCCAGGGTTAGACAGAGAAACTCTGTCTCGAAAAAACAAGAACAACAAAAAAACACAAAAATAAATAAATAAATTAATAAATAAATTAATAAATAAATAAATAATAAAGGAAAGAAATCACCCAGGCATGTGTTACTATGAAGGATAGACACAAATTCAAGGTCATTGAAATGTCACACTAATTTTCTTGCCTAGCCACAATGAACACGGGAAACTTTCATTGAAATATATTCACTCACCTAAGAAACCACTTTCTAATTTTCTGTACATTCACAGACTTCAGTGAATAATATTACTGATGTCTATGGCAACCCATGTCACTTGACTTAATATAAATTTCATTTTCTTGATTCACTCAGAAATTACTCTGTAATGTGTTTGGAACCTTTTGTGCAGAAGAATGAAAAAGTCAAACTTCTAAAAACATTAGAGTCAGTATGTTTCATCCATGGCATGTACAAAGTACTCAGTTACAATTAGGGACTTCATCATCCAAATGGCAAACTCACAACCAACACCCTCATTGGGCCACAGAGACATGCACAAGAAGAACAGAATGACAGGCCCTACAGGAACCTCAACAGAACTTTTCAAACTTAAATCACATAAGACAGGATGGAAAGGCAACGAAACTCATGAAGGCATTCAAAGGGAGGAGGGGGTAACTGAATCCTTTCACCAGATAAGAAGCAAAACCTCCAACAAAATTAATATCTGCTGAAGGCTTTCTGTAACATCTAGAATCTCAGGAATTTTTCAGAAACGGGTCAGAAAACCCATTTACAGAGAAGCACCAGCTCTGAGCACTCTGAAAGCCAAAGAGGTCTGGCATTAGCTTTATCATGCTACAGCTCCATATAAGGTACTGGTTGGGGCAGCCTTGAGTCTCTTATAAAAAGAGAGAACAAAGGCCTACACAAGAAGGCTTTTGGGAGAACCAACAGCAGGGTGTATCTGACTTACACTAAGACAAGTCATGCTGACCCTCTCTCGAGCAGCCTTGCTCACTCTTGGATGTCTTACATTCTGTGACTCTCTTGGAGAAGCCCTTCTCATCTTTCCTGTGTGCTGCTGCTTTCTTCTTCAATACCTTTCTCAGTATCTTCAATAAAATGTCCAACTCTGCCTCATCACACTGGCTCTTCCTGAAAACCTATTTTGTGACAAGCCATGAATTCTGGTTAAGCTTCCGTTGATGTCACTAAAATATTAAAATAAAATCTTCTCAAGCTGCTGAGAAGAAATCAAGATGGAAAATGAAAAAAATCAGAAGATTTCTCAAGGCAAAGGAAAGTCCCTGTCTCAAGAACAGTTAACTCCACTCCTAAGCACCTTCCCACTGTCTTCTGACCTCCAGGACTGCTGCACATATTCGGTGCATATACATATAGAAAAACAAACATTTAACACATAAAATAAAAGTAATAAATATTTAAAAAGTGATCAAGAACAAAAATTGTTAACACCACCACCAAGATCCTGACATGGGCATCTACACCTTTACTTTCATAGGCAGGTATATCTCTGTGAATTCCATGCCAGCCTGGCTTCAAGGCTTTGGCTCAAAGAACAAAAACAACAAACAAACAAACAAACAAACAAACAAACAAACAGTTGTCCTCTCTTCCAAAGAATCTGGGTATAGCTTCACTAACTCTCTAGTTGTACTTTGTATTCATTGTCAACAAGGTGCTCCGTTTGTTACTGAAATGCTGTTATATCCTAGGGTTCCAGTACATTCTTCCCTTTCCACCACCTCTATCATCAGATAATCTCATGATTTGTATAAACTCAGCCATCGGGGATACGGTGGATTTTAAAGCCTGTCTTTAGTCCTCTGAGTGTCCAAATCATCCTTCCAAATAGCTTTTTTTCTTTATTTCAATCTACTACTGTGTGTCCCAATTACCTTTTCTCAAATCTAAATCCATCACCAAACCCAAAGCCTGCCTCCTAGTTTCTCACAGAATTAGTCACCATTTACTTAATCCTCATAGCTAAAACCCTACCATTCACAAAGTTTTACTCTAGAAATCACACACACACACACACACACACACACACACACACACACACAGTATAAGTGTTGAGTCTTGGGTTTTTTTAAATTACTTTATCAAACGATCCATTATTTCTATTTTTGTTATCCTGGTTTTAGAAAAAAAATCACCATGGCCACTTTGAGAGTCTGGCTCCAATTTCTCTTACAATCATAAAGCTCTTTCCTCTTGCTGACAGAGCTATCTCCTTAGGTACAGTTTCTTATAACCATTTTGAGGAGAGAGGTTCTTTTTTTTTGCCATTATCTATGTAGGTCAAACTGTACAACTCAGGATATTTGTAACGTACCCCAAATATCTGACCAGACTCATCTCCCGTTGTTTCCTACATTCTCACTAACAGTCACATCATGCACCAGTTATCACCATAACTGTTTATCAATTTGAAAATATATATAATATGTTTTTATAAAATGAATGATATGATTTATAGAGTGTGATATGGTGCGGTAGGAGGGGTTACCTTAGTGGGCCCATGCTGAAGCATCCCTCCCCACTAAAGTACAAGCCATAGATGGTGTAATAGAGTTTATTTAGGGGCGTGAGGAGAGTTGAGAAGTGAGTAGAGGCAGAGAAAGAGAGGAGAGATGAGAGAGAGAGAGAGAGAGAGAGAGAGAGAGAGAGAGAAGAAAAAGGAGGAGGAAGAAGAGGAGGAGGAAGAGGAAAATAAAGAGGAAGAAGAGGAAGAGAAAGAGGAAGAGGAAGAAGAGGAGGAGGAGGAGGAGGAAGAAGAGGAAGAAGAGGAAGAAGAGGAAGAAGGTAGCCAGGGGAGAGAGGGGAAGGGGGAAAAGGGAGAAGGGAATCAGAGAGAAAAGGGGGTCATAGAGTCAGAGAGAGAGAGGGAGAAGCCAAACAGTTTATTTTATAGAAAGCCAGACCTACCTGGCTGTTGCTAGGTAACTATTGGGTGGATCATAGAAGGAATGTCAACAATATGAATGTTTTTTAAAACTTATTCTTTTTTCTTGCAAATAATAATTTTGTCTATTCTTCCAGTAGTCAGGACCCATTTAAAACTATTCTGACGTTTTTCTAATCTAAATGTTTCATCTTCCTCTCTGACTAAGCATAATCATGTTCTGAAAAGTCTGATACAGAACATGGCCTTCAGTGATTTTTTTACAACATTATATATAAACTAAAGTTATGTGAGCATGTCTATAATACAACATTATCTTCTGGACATAGCAGGGGAACTGTGCACATGAACTCACAGTGGTTAGGACAACACACACAACGTGTGCAAGCCCAAGCCAGGCCAAATCCCAACAAGGAGAAAGGAGATTGGCACACAATCCCATCCCGAGCCATGGATCTTATGTACAATTTTCTTCTAGGACTAGCAAAATACCAAGTGCCCATCCCTGAAAACATACATGTAAGTAACATTATGCAAACAGAGCAAGTTACACTTAGGAATATATATGTATATGCATCTACATATCCACATGTAACAACAATTTATGAAAAAAAAAGTTGTGAGTTAGAAAAAGAACAGGGTGGGGAATATAGGATGGTTTGGTGGTGTGAGAAAAGAGAGAAGAAATGACTTTATTATGACATAATCTCAAACTTAAAACATTAGAAATTTTAAAGAGTATGGCATTATTTGAGAAGCCAGAGATAACTTATTCCTCATGCCTTCTTATCAGAATCTGAGGGCATAGAGAAGTTATTTTCCCATGTGAAAATATTTCATTTGGCAAAAAAGGAATGGCATATATACTTCATGATATTAGCAATATCCAAGAGGTCTAAAACAAGAGTGATATAAGCCATATCAAATAGTTATGCACTATTTCAGATACTTAAAAATGCTTTGCTTACGTTGGTTCACCCAGTCTTCACATCTTTCCTCTTGTATGCACAAAGAATCAAGTTCTTTAGAGGGTTGATTACCCTTATTAGTAAAACACTGCAAACAGGGATCAAGACTTCAGCCCAGGCAGTCTGGATCCCACCTCCACCCAGTTAATAGACTCAGTTTGCACAGACCCTGATGTGCTTGAGCTATTTGTCCAACCATCCCCTTTCTCTTTGACAGTAGCACCACTTCTTTCCCCATCCTTGTCCAGATTCTGCTAAACATCTCTCCTGGCCATAGAGACACCTTCATCCCAGTGTCTGTATCTCTGCATTGCCCTATGGATGTTGTAGTCAGCTCTTCACTAGACCCCAGGCCTCTCTCCACTTTACCAACTGAACTTCTGTATGGGTCAGGAGAGCTCCAGTAAAGAAACACTATGACAATTCCTCATAGAAATGAAATAAAATATTTTCATTATTTAGAACAAGAAAATTAAAACTAATAACATATTCAAAAATTTACTTATATTAAATAGAAATGATTTGGGAACACTTTATGGTTGATTGATTATAAGCATAATTTTGATTTGAAAGTCTTAGAAGTTTTATTGATTTTTTTTTCCTGTTGTGTACCACTTTCTCACTCATCATTCCAGTTTTATGTACCTGGGATGTTATATCCAATTCCAGATTTTCTTCGTGGAAGTTTCAAAGGAAGTAGGCAGCCCGTAGAAGCACTTCCTTTCATTTTTGTTCTTAAATTTCTAACTGAGATAATAAATCCACATGGAAAAGTTGGAATACTTTTCTTTTCAGGTGGTTCTAGTTGTAAGAATATCTGTCAGAAGACCTAGTAAATCATCTGAAATGTAAATATATAAAGATTAAAGAGATGCAGAGACAGGGGATGTTTCTCTCCTTACTTGACTTGTAAAAATAAATTGTAGCAGGACACATTAATCTATCTACTCCAATAGCAAAATTGAATACATTATAAATTAAGAGATTTATTAACCTTTAAAGGCAGACTAAAAATGATTGCTTTCTTGCAAAAAATCAGTAGAAGAAAAAACACGGAGACCCACAAAAACTATGCAAGAGGCAGAAATGCCAATATGGCTAGTAAGATTCATTTTAGTGGCTATATCCTGAGTTGACAAGCTCTAAGGATTACACGCCCCACAGCAAACCAAAGAAGTAACATCCATTGATACTTTTAATGCAGATGCTGGGGATGAACACATTGCTTAAAGCCTGCTTCGATGTATAGGAACAAAAGAACTTCACGACACTGCAGGTCACTGATCTAAGACTATTTCCAGGAATAGAAAGATCACGGAGTCTAAATAGATAGTAGAAGAAAACTATCTATCCCTGGTGGTCTAGTGGTTAGGATTCGGTGCTCTCACCGCCGCGGCCCGGGTTCGATTCCCGGTCATGAAACCATGGTAGTGTAGTGGTAGATCTGCTCAATCTAGGCACACAGCATGTATTCATATTAACTGTGTTGTGTTTTCATTGCCAGGGCATAATTAGGTAGAGAATTACCGCAATAAAATGGTGCCCAAAGTATTGATAAATGGTGCCCAAAGTATTGATTTGAACTCAACTAACCTGAGATAAAAGTCCACTGCCCCTAATCCCTGAATAGGGAGGGCTTGGGCAGAGATATAGGCTGCAGCAGTGTGGACTGGAAACTGACTGAGTCTGAGTGGCCTACAGAGAATGACAAAGAGGCTTGCTCCTCCAACTCCCAGACAGAGAGCTTCAGCCAAGAGCAGCACCTCAGCCTGGAGCTGTAGGGAACACAACTGCCTGCGATGTGGTTTGGGGGCAGACATAGTGAACTAATAGGGGCATCTCAGAGAGCCTTTCTATGTTTGCTTCTTCGTATCCTTCTCCCTCCATCTTGTCTCCTGCATCCTCCTGTCTAGGACAGCCAGACTGGATTTCCTGACTGCTTGTTTATGCTGCAGATTGCCTGAAGTCAGCACACAAGCACAGGCTGCCAGATGCAACCCAAAGGAGGGGCACAGACGACCACATGGGTCTTTCTACACTCAGCCCCTTCCTATGCATAAAGAATTGTGGAGAAAAGGTACAAAGGACTCCGGATCAGGTAATTTATTGACATAAAAAGATATATAACCTTTTGATATTTAAAGATGGGAAACAATACATATCTTTTTGGCTTTACATGATGATATTTTGAATGGCTTGACAGGGATGGATTTAAAGGTAATAGACACCTTATCATTTATTGGTATTGCAATATTTATTCTCTTGATTTACTGTGTCTTCTCAAAACACTGGGCCCTAGATTAAAAAAAAAAATTCTTTGTCTTAGAAAAGAGATTACAAGTAACACTAGAACTAAGGGTTCAGGATTTCATAAGTCAAAATAAGCAGGAGAGAGAGAGACAAACAGAGAGAGAGACAGAGAAAGAAAGAGAGAGAGGAGGAAGAGGACAAGGAGGAGGACAGGGACAAGGACAAGGATGAGGATGAGGAAAAGCAGAGCAGAAGCACGTGGCCTGGAGAAAACACAAGTTCTAAGGGGTCTCATAATTGTGGAAGAAGAAGGTGTTGTGGATCCCCTAGGGCTAATTATATTTTATGTTAATTCCATTCTCCTAGGAATGGCTGCAAACACAAACAAGGAATGAGTCAGCACTAAGGTGATTTCCTACAAACCTGCTTCCATAAAATAAAGGGGAGCTGATGACTGGGCAGATAAAAGGGAAGGTGGAGCAGAAGGTGAGAGAGAGAAGAAGGAAAAAATGGAAGAGGGAGGGGACACAAAGAAGGAGGAAGAAAAGTGGAGCAGAAGCACATGGCCTGGAGAATCCGCACGTTATAAGGGGTCTCATGGGTGTGGAAGATGTTAGTGTAGCAGTAGATTTGCCCAATCTAGGCACACAGCTTGTATTCATAGGCATATTTGGGAGGAGATTTACTGAAACAGTCAATGTCAACTGAGGTGAGGGTGTATATGAGAAATAAAATTAGCTGTCCTGATCTACTGTCATAAAAATCACATATGCAGGAGAATATGGTATTAATTAAAGCTAATTTCAGAGTATATGCACAGCAAAGAATTCATCTTGAAATACCAGACCCTTAGTTCACGCCACAGAAGCAAATTATTCATCTTGAACTTGGAACAGTGTTCAACAATAAGACTGTCAGACTGTAAGGAAATTAATAGCTGGACCTGTGCTAGAAGGAAGAAAAATACTTATAACTTGGACAAAATATTCACATAAGCTCCCTTCTCTCTATATTTAATCTGTGACATTTCCCAGCATATGTAATCTACATCTTTATTTACAGCTCCTACCTTGGTAGAAGAAAATGTTCATGATCTGTTTCGTTTGGAAAGCATTCAAGATGATTTTTCCTGTACCAAGAGTTCTCTCTCTCTCTCTCTCTCTCTCTCTCTCTCTCTCTCTCTCTCTTCTTATAAAGCATCTTCAAAGAAAACTCCCTAAAGCACAAATCCAAGGGGACTGTACAGGGAAGGAAACATCTCCAGGTACGAAATAAGCCACAGGGTTTCCCACTGTCCCATGACTGGACCGAGGAGTGTCCGATGGGATAGTCACTCACTTTCGTCTTAGGGTTCAGAGAGCAGGCTGTGAGGGTTGAAACTGAGAATGTGATTGAACCCTGAGAAGTGATGGTCCCAGCACAAGCACTGGGAACCTAAAGTTTCTCTAGTTGCTCACAAGATTATGGCTGCAAGTCAGAAAGTGCTCTTTCACTGTCCTGGAAGAGACGAAACATCGAAGCTAAGAAAAACCTGTTGACCATTGGGAATAATCTGCCTGTGGGAGCAGACAACAGATTCTGCCCAAAGGCAAGGAAGGAGGCAGGATTTCAGTTCTATGGCCTCAAGGAACTGGGCTCTGTCCCTAACAATAATCTTAGAAACGTTTCCACTGTGACCACCAGATTGAAAACGAGTCCTGATCACTTCTTCACTTCAGCCACAGATGAGGCTGAGAAGATAATTTAACCACTCCATGGCCTGACTTTTAACTCACAAATACAAAAGTTTATAAATAAATTAGTGGTGTTTTGAGGAACTATGTTTGTGCCCATAGATTTGTATATGGAAAAATGATGATGTTGATGGTGGTGGTGGTGATGATGATGATGATAAACAGATGTAAAGAACAACAACAACAAAAAAAAAAACCCCACATTGACAAGCATTACGATTCATAAGCAAAAGCTGTGCTAACCAGTGCTTAAATTGGCTATTTGGAAGCAGTTAACATAACTAACTAAAGACTAAAAACACGATATGGTCGAGTTACCATTGCTTTCTACAGTGAGAAACCTGATGGTATAAAAGAGAGAAAATGTTCTAGAAAGTATGGGTTCTGTTTTGTTGTTAAAACCAGAAGGGAGGCACTACTGGCTCTGCTCCCAGTCCAGGAGAATCACTCTGAATAACTGGAGTTAGCACCCAAGCAAGGGATACTTCAGCAAACTGTCCCTATACTCAGAGGCAGCCCAGTTTGAAAACCAGTGCTATAACTCCATCTAAACCAGAAACAGAAGCCTCACCTTGGTTGAACGCTCCATATGGAATTACAAAGTTGGAAGTTTGCAAATCCAGGGTCAAAATTATCATTGACTGTCATTAGTCCCTGTATTAGTTAGGGTGAAGAGACACCATGACCATGGCAACTCTAATAGGGACATTTATTTGGGGCTGGTTTACAGGTTCAGAGGTTCAGTCCATTATCACCAAGGCAGGAACATGGCAGCATACAGACAGGCATGGTGCAGGAGGAGCTGAGAGTTCTACATTTTCATGTGAAGGCTGCTAGCAGAATACTGACTTCTAGGAAGCTAGGATGAGGGTCTTATAACCCACACTGACAGTGACACACCTACTCCAACAGGGCCACACCTCCTAATAGTACCACCCCCTGGACTGAGCATATACAAACCATCACAGTGCCTTTAATTGTTGTTTTCTACCTCTGTGTCTCACCCCTAAAACATACTTTGCACCATCAAATGAAACATTTGAGTGAGTTAACTTAGCAGACCATTGGTTTCCACCATAACAAAGCTTAGAATGTTTTCAGAGAACATCTTAAAAGGACAGCTGAGTTTCCCCACTTTGCTATATATTCTGGCTGGTTTTGTGTCAACTTGACACAAGCTAGAGTTATCACAGAGAAAGGAGCTTCAGGTGAGGAAATGCCTCCATGATATCCAGCTGTAAGGCATTTTCTCAATTAGTGATCAAGGGGGGAGGGCCCTTTGTGGGTGGGACCGTCTCTGGGCTGGTAGTCTTGAGTTCTATAAGAGAGCAGGCTAATCAAGCCAGGAGAAGCAAGCCAGGAAGGAACTCCATGGCCTCTGCATCAGCTCCTGCTTCCTGACTTGAGTTCCAGTCCTGACTTCCTTTGGTGATGAACAGCAACGTGGAACTGTAAGCTGAACAAACCCTTTCCTCCCCAACTTGCTTCTTAGTCTTGATGTTTAGTCCAGGAATAGAAACCCTGACTAAGACACTATATCTTGTCATTGGACGACTCCATCTTTAGAGTTGGTGAGTTCTTTGATTTATGATGGCCTGTTGTTCTATGACTATAAAATTCATGCTATCATTTCCATACCAGAGCATGTTATTTGAAACAACTGAAGCCACGTTCTCAAACAACAGTAAATCACATTCGGCTTGGAATAAACTCTTCCTTGGACCTTTTGAGGTGAGAGCTGTGTTGAGACTCATACCTTCAGAAGTGCAACTTTGTATCCAACTCCAGATGGAAGAGGAAATCCCACATATAACTAGTATCAAATTTTCACTTAGAAAACAGTGGTAAGTACTTACTCTCTACCTGGGCATTCTAAGCATTTTCAAGGCCTGTGTGGTCTTTGCTGTTATTTTGCCCGAGAAAAATTAAAAACCAATAAATGACCAAGTTGGTCACAGTTGCTGTGGGCAACTGGCTGTGCCTGGCCTGGCTGTGTCATGTGAGTCACCATGTCACTCTCTCTGTCAGGCTTCCACTCATGCACACTGAGGTCACTCCTTACCAAGGGCAGAGGACAAGCCAAGGGTACTTTGTCCTCTACATTTGGTTTCTGTTTCCCACGTTCTTGGAAACAGGTGAAACAAAATTATTAAGGTTGTGCTTTAAAAAGAATAATGCTGAGTAAGCCTCCTCGACTAGAATTCTTATTTGAATCAGGAAAAACTGTTAAGAAAAAAATAAACACCATCTATATCTGGTATATATATTCTCAAGGGCATCTCTTCTTTCCTGTTGTAGGTAAAAACACATGATGTTTAAACAATATTTAACATTCCTTTCAAACTGTTAGAGAGAAACCCAAGTGATAGTTGAAAGAAAGAGAATCCCGTGCTGTGTGACTTCTCCTGGGGAGACACAGACATCCATTTCATCCCTGCTGGAGAACTAACAACAGGCCAGAGTAATGAGTCAACTGAAGTCCAGCTGGGTGAACCAAAGACTGTGCAGGAGTTACATATGGACAGCTGAGAGAAGGGCTACTTACAGGAGCTTGGGTGGCTCAGAGAGAACTGTACCACTGAAAAGCCACCCCAGCAGGGATGACAGCTCATGAGAACTGTGCATCCATCCCTGGAGCTCTCTACCTGACTCTCAGGCAGGCTGACAGGAGGGAGAGATTCACGCCCCAGTAAATTCTCACTGCCTCTAAAGCATTCCCCATGAGCCTTGTGAACCTTGTGCAGCTCAGCTTTCCAGGACTAGTGAGGGTTCTTTATTTCCTGAGTCTTCTGAGCCTCTCTCCTTTCTCCAGGGGAGAATGTTGCAATTCTCAGGAAATGGCCACATAATAAAAGAGGTTAGCTGAGCTAATTGGTGAAGATGTTGGTCAATTGAAACCGACAAAGCAATTATGGCTCCTGGAGAAACAAACACACAAATGTTCGGAGTTATGCCTGGCCATTGTAATAGGAAGGTAACAGAAAGGTATAAAATTTCAGGGAGGGAGGGAGGGAGGGAGGGAAAGAGAGAGAGAGAGGTTGAGAGAGAGAGAGAGAGAGGCAGAAAGAGAGACAGAGAGAGAGGCAGAAAGAGAGACAGAGAGACAGACAGAGACAGACAGAGAGAGAGAGAGATTGAGAATTTTTACCAAAAAGAAATAAAGTAGGAGACACTGGTGTTTATATTTACGCAAATCTCTTGTCTCAGCAGGAAATTCCCAAGGAACTTCCCTTAAGTGAAATACCCCAGCGCCCAGCTTAGGCTTCTAGTAGTGACTATTAAGGAAAAGGGGCTGTGAAGCCCTGTAGTGTCACCTGAAAATCCTATTGCCACGCACAGACACCACAGGACATGAGAAAGCTACAGTGCCCATCCAGATCACATTTTAAGACCTTAAGATTTTAGTCCTTGAAAACTTAATTTATAAACCAAGTCTTCTGAAGTTGTTTACCTTAAATAAAGATTTACTAGCTATTTTCTGCCAGTCCCCCAGCTCCCAGGTCTAATGTATCTTGAAGAAAAACTTCTTGTGTCTTTTATTTTACAAATGAGGCAATGTCAATGTGTATGTCCATGGTACCATACCCCAGCCTTCTCACCCCTTTTCTTTAGGCCCTGACACATCCACAAGTTTAGGAAAGATAGCAGACATTTATAAAAGGCAACTGACAAAGACAGGGCACATAAATATGTTAGCGGGAAGTAGGCTGTAGAGGTCTAGGGAGATGGTGCAGCAGGTCAAAGCACTTGCCACCCTACCCGACACCCTAACTTAAATCCAGCTGACCTCCAAACCACTCCATTATGGCATAGGCAGACCCACCTGTTGGGGATTTGATTTGTCCTTATATGGGAATTTGAACCATCTCTCCAGCTGCAGGTCCCTGCCAACAGTTGGATTTTTGACAAGTCTATAAGATCCAGTGGCCAGTGGCTGCGCAGGGGAACAGAACCAGACTTTCAGGGTTAGGATTCCTAGGAAAGAAACACAGAGGAGAGAAGGAGCAGAATCGTCATGATGGAAAAGCAGAGAGATCAGATGTAAGAGCCCACAGACATGTGCTAACATTCAGGGAAAGTGGCATCAGGGGTCACTTCTCCATTGGGTCTGGAGAGCAGAGATGAAACATAAATTTAACAACTATAACTCTGGAATATTGGAGGGGAAAGTAGGTTAGCTACGTGAAGTTAGGGAGAAGCCCAGCCATTGCACTGTGAAGGCATAATAAAAACTAAGCCATCAGCCGGGCGTGGTGGTGCACGCCTTTAATCCCAGCACTCGGGAGGCAGAGGCAGGAGGATTTCTGAGTTCGAGGCCAGCCTGGTCTACAAAGTGAGTTCCAGGACAGCCAGGGCTATACAGAGAAACCCTGTCTCGAAAAACCAAAAAACCAAAAAACAAATAAACAAACAAACAAAAAAAACAACAAAAAAAACTAAGCCATCATGTGCATGTGCACACGTGCGTGTGGGTGTGCATGTGTGCGAGTATGTGTCTTTCATTCTTTGGCAAGTGCAGAGCCTCAACCCCTCGGGGAACATAGAGCAGACTTTAAATATTTACTGCCACATCCACCCTCCATAAAAATATAGCGAAGAAAAATAGTCTGTGGATTTCCTAGTGCTTTTAAAATAATGACTGAACCAAGAAACATGAACTCCAATTCCTGACATGGAGGGGGAAAAAAACAAGGGAAATATTGATAAAGATTCTGACAGACTAGACCCCTGTTCATCTGTCATTTTACTCAACACAAGCTCTGCTTGCAGATAAAATGGACTTCAGGACCAGAAAACTGCCACATTTGTATCTATTAGATATATTTAAGCCAAATTTAAAGTGTCTACCTCTGATATTTCAAAATTTGTACCCACTAAGCCTGTGCATGCTCTTTTTTAGAAAGTACTATCTTCATGATGCTTCTCATTTTGAGAGATCCTTATTGTTTTATGTATTGTAAATACCATGCTTACATTTCTTTTCCAATTTGTGTCTGAAGAAAATTAACATTGATCATCGTTACTTACAAACTGAAGAGAGAAAACAGAGAGAAATCGTTGTGAGAGCTGAGGGATATTTCAGCTGCAGCAGCCCTGTTCAATGAAAACAGAAAGGGAAAAGAGCCCCCGGGTAGTTCCTGTTGAATACCAGGAGCAAGGCTTCCTTGGGAGCCTTGTAGTTTATGTTTCTGCCCTGAACCATTGGAGTAAGCACCAGAGGACCGGAGTTAACTCCCCACCTCTAAGGATCACTTCCGGATACTTCACTCACACCCCAGCTCCCAATGGCAGAAAAAGGACTGCTAGGATTGACTTATGAATTTGTTCCCTAAGCTTGGGGTATAATTAACAAATGAGTCAATGGACATAATAAAACCCACCCAAGGGAGACGGACAAGGGATGCTGCAAAGACAGCACACTTTAAAACACAGCAAGCCATAGAATCCAGAATCAATACCCCTCCTTGGGTCATATTAATCCTCACCACTGTGGAAGAATAATTCAGTCTCCACAGTTAAAAACAAAAGTATTACAAGGCTACTTTAAAATTAGAAATTATCTAACTTGACCAAAAGTAACATAAACTTTAATTCATAGAATAATAATAAATATAGTAGGGTAATGGTATCAATTTCCATGATGGATAACATGTGTCTTTTAAAATAAGAACAAGAGTTTTTTGCTTTGTCTTTTTTCCTAGACAAAGTAAGATTAAATATGCCTCCCGCCTCAAATAATTACTTTTAAAAATACAAGATGGGGAAAGTTGGGTAAATATATTTAAAGATCAGGAAAAGAAGGACAGGGGTTCCATAAAAGAAGGAAGCACAAAAGAAATGAGTTCTAATATTGCCTAAGTTAAATGTCTTGCGTTTTCAGTCTATGGTGCAAGAAGAAGGAACATGGAAATACAGATGCAGACCTGTAGTCTAGGGATGGTGACAGAAGAGCCTCTGAAGCTTAAAGAGCAAAGGATAGAACCTAGAGATAGCACAGTCTCCCAGGAGAGCCTGGGCACACAGGAGCTAAAGCTGGGGCTTGTTCTGACCTCTGTGGCCACTGGGCTTAAGATCCAGTGGCAAGGTCCATAGATGCTGCAGGTCTGATCTCTCAAAAGATTCTGGTTCAACAGAAGCGAGAGGCATAGTCCTATTTGTACTATGAAAAGAATAAAGACACAAGCCACAAACTGAAAATAAATAATATTTGCAGATGACAAGCTGATGTGTAGCCTGTACTGAGAATAGAGAAATAATCAACCACTTTATAATTAAGAACCAAACAACTCAGTTGGAAAATGGGCAATTTTTTTTGAAAGATATTTTATCAAAAATAGTAGGTGGAAAATAAGCATGAGGAGAGATGCTATCATTACTTATTAGGTAAATGCAGTTCAAATCTAATGACACAAGCACTACTCATTCACTAAAGTAGCTAAAATTGACAGGTCCAAAGCAAGTGCTCATAAGAATGCACACAGATCACACAGACTTTTGCATTCAGGACAGGATGACACCAAAGTGAATCCTCCTAGAAAATAGCTTGGCAGCTCCTTCAGGATAAATATAGGTCTACCCTATAATCAACCAGTCCCCTCTGAGGAATGATGCACCTAACCCTCAAGAGACTGGAGACCCCAGGCTGTTTAGAGGTCTGCTGCGGTGGGAGGCAGGGACATCCACATGGAAACAGGGGAGTGGGGAGAAGGTATGGGGTGTGTAACAGTCGGAGGATAGAAGGGAGAGAATAAAATATGGAGTGTAAATTAATTAATTAATCAATTAATTAACTAACTAAAAACTCAAACACAGGAATAAAGGCATTAATAAAATGAACTTTTTTAGAAAAAAATATCTGACTATACAATGACAGCTATGGAATGTCTAGAAATTAACATAATATGTAACGACAGAGAGCAGATCAATAGATGACAAGAAAGGGCTTTGATATGAGGATGGGACGAGGGCATGTGAACATGCTTCTGTTTCTAGGGGCAATGTTCATACGTGTTACAGAATACACACAAGTGCACA
This sequence comes from Mus minutoides, assembly GCA_902729485.2. Classification (NCBI taxonomy): domain Eukaryota; kingdom Metazoa; phylum Chordata; class Mammalia; order Rodentia; family Muridae; genus Mus; species Mus minutoides. The sequence continues at coordinate 440,806 of LR750440.1, read as the reverse complement.
CATACATCAAAATATTTTAAATTGTACACTTTGTGTGCAACTCAGTTTAGGGCAATTATAACTTAAGCTGGAAAAATTTTAAATATTGAATTTTAAATGCTATAATTTTAAACATATTCTAGACCTAAATACTACAGAAGCGTTTTAAGTAGCACAATATTTCTGTTTGAGTTTCCAATTTTTTTTTTTTTATTTGAAAATTACCATCTATGGTTTAACCAATTGGAGAGATTTTTGTGCTAAGAATGAATTAGAAAAAAAAAACTTACTAAATAAAACCTCTCCAATCAAAATTCAAGCTAAAGCAAAGTTTCAGAATTTCTTAAATATTTCCATAATTTCAGATTTGGGACCAAAATTTACTCACATTAGAAGTCTTCATAGCTATAACTACTGTCCCAGCTCTTTATTGCTCTGAGGGAGACCATGTCACCCAGTCTGGACCAGGATCAGATGGCAGACTTTGCTGCTATCTGCTCCATCTACAACACATACCCTGTCTCCTCTACCCTGATGTATAAAACCACATCACTGGTCTTAAATAAAAGCAAATAGGTGGTTATGCGTTCATTCATTGAACTGATTTGCTTATATTACTACTAGATGGACTGGACATACTAAGTTAAACATGTGATTACAGCTACTTGTGAACCTGAGGCAAGAGGATTACTTGAACCAGGAAATCAAAACCGGTGTGAGCAATACAGCCAGACCTCAGCTCTGCAGACAGTAGAGGGATGATAATAATATTTTTACAAGAAGTGAAAGAACAACTTGAGCTTGGTAATAGTCCAGCACTTGGGAGAAAAAGATATATGAGTATTAAGTCTCAGGCCAACCTGGGCTACATAGTGAGAATGAGGATAGCTTAGTATCTACACCAAGGCCTTCTTGGGAGGAAGAGGAAAGAGAAAGGAAGGGAGGGAGGAAGTAAAAGAAGAGAAGGAGGGAAGGAATGAAAGAAGAAAGGAAGTAGGAGGGAGGGAGGGCAGAAGGGAGGAAGAAAGGGAGGAAGGAAGGAAGACAGGCAGGCATAGCAGTGGAAAGAAGAAGGTATACTACAGAAACATTAAAGGGTAGAACACACATCCTATAAAAGATGAAGTAAAACAATCTAACTATAGTGAGGGAAAAGGTCACAAAACTGAAAGGCTCTTACAAGTGGTGACTCTAGCTTGCTGGCTATTTGTAAGAGAACAATATCTTTTACTTCAAAGGCATCAATTATCAATTAAATCTTACATAATTCTCTTAATATAAGCATTGAATTCTAACAATTAAAAAATATGAAAGTAATTTTGAATCACTTTCTTTTTACTCTTAGTGAGGCAAATATGTGTCCTTGTTATATGTTGGAGCATCTTTTGGGTGTATGCCCAGGAGGTCTGGCTGGGTCCTCAGGTAGTACTATGTCCAATTTTCTGAGGAACTGTCACACTGATTTCCAGAATATTTTCAGTCTTTAGTATATCTTTTTAAAATTCGTAGGAGGCACAATCTCACAGCAAACTCACTGTTCTTCTGGCTCTTACAACCCTACGGCCACCTCTTCCACAATGATCCCTGAGCCTTGTGCAGGAGTTGCATTGTAGCTGTATCATTTGGTACTGGGATCCATATTTTTCTTTTTGATCAGTTGTGGTTTTGTGTAATGCTCTTCCTCTGTTGCAAGAAGTCTCCTTGATGATGGGTGATTCTAGACGTGAGCTGAGCAAAGAGGATGCTAATAGATAAGTTAACACAGATGAGGGAAAGCTAAAGAGGCCCCAGTCCTACACAAAGGACTTCATCATTAAAGAATGCTGAGAGGAAAAAAAACCTCAGTCTTCCCCAAGAAGGAGCAACTGGCTATTTGTAAGATTATAGATATAGATATAGATGATATAGATATAGATATTATAATTTTACTACAAAACAAATACATAATATAATAATATTATATAGCATTATATAATACATAGTATAAAATAAAATAATTGAGGTTATATTATGATGTCAAACAAATAAATAATTTTATAAAATAAAAATTTAAAGAAAGAATGAAAATAATTTCCTTGAAAACACTCATTATTAAACACAACACTGTTATAAATTAATAAGAAAAAAATGAATATTGGCATTTTCCTAATATATCTTAATTGAAAGTATACATATTCTCAGTATTATATACATACATATTCATTGATATGGGTATAAATATGCATGTATATATATGTATTTTTATAATATATAACATGTGCATAGCTATGTGTATATATATATATATATATATATATATATATATATATATATATATGTGTGTGTGTGTGTGTGTATGTGTGTGTATAGGTATATAATACATAACATATGTACATAGATATAATTTAAATCCAAAGTACTCAACAACCATTTTAAGTTTTGAATAAATTTTTTAGAATAGGATCTGAAATGCTCTAGCTAAATGCCAAATTCTTGTTTATGTTAAAGTATCAGGTTTAGACTTCATTCAAATCAGAGATGAGAACAGAAAGTCTTTCCCTTGTGTTAAATCATCATGAATACCAGTGCCTTGCTCAGTTCCTTATAATGTTATTCTTGCCATGAACTTGACTTTGAAGCAGGAACTGTCACCTCACTCGTCTTACATTATTTGTCTGAAAACACAGTTGACCACTACATTTGCTTTGTTTTTCTTTTTCCATCCCTATAAACCAGTGTTTATCAACCCTTTGGGGCTAAAACAACCTTTACACAGGAATTATCTATGACAATTGGAAAGCAGAGATAGTTATATTATGATTCATAACAATAGAAAAATTACAGTTATGAAGTAGTAACAAAATAATATGGTTGGGGGTCACCACAACATAAAGAGCTGTATTAAAGGGTCAGAGCATTAGGAAGGTTGAGAACCACTGTTACAGACCATTGTACAGAATATGTCCATAAAACAAAAGAGCCCAAAGTATGCCAATTTCCATGCCTAATTATAGATAATGTGTTTTTCCTTGAAAAACTTAAGATACATTTGGTGAGTAATAACACATAGCCAAAAACCCTAAGGAGAAGGGGTTGGCAGTTAACTAAATGCAAGCCTCATGACAGTATCTGTCTCAGTATAAACCATAATTTAACATTTCTTAATATGTCAAGAAATACCTAGCTTGCATTTACTGTTATTTCAGCTATCTACTGAAAAAGTTTAAAAAAAAAAACTTGCAATTTCCATGTGAAGAAAGAAGGTGCCACTTTATAGGCAACACGTACCTCTCGGATACCCTGTTATCCACTGTTAGTTGGTCCAACACTGATTAGATCCTCAAACTATGTTGTAATGAATTATGAGATAACATCTTCTAAACCAGAAGAAGAGAGGATAAACTGAAATCTAGGAAGGTGATAAAGAATAAATTCAAACAATTGCAAGTATGAGTATAGTTAAATGGATGTGAATAAAGTCAAATTGATAAGACCATATTTAAGAATATTCAATTAGTCCCTTGCATGAGGCCAAACATCTTCCTCATGAAATCCAAGGCTCTTACCTATTTTGAAGAGATGGAGACCTTTTGTTAGGAATTCAAGAACAATTTTATGTGGGTTTTTCCCTCAATAAGCTTATGAGCATATTTACATGTAACTTTAAATAATGTTTGTAAGAGGAGAGAGCAGGGGAAGTCAGGGAGGGAGGAAGGGAAGGAAAGAGGGATGGAGGAATGGAGGGAGAAAGGAAAAGAATCACTTACCATATCTCTGTCTTTTATATTTACATAATCATTTGTTCCCTGGAAGGAATCTGTAACTCCTAAACCAATATTATAGTCAGCTACAAAGATATTTGCAGAGTGGCAGAAAATTTGAATTGCCTCATACTCTCTCAGGTGAGGTCAATCATGGTTGCACTAGCATCTTTTCTCTGCTGTCTGTTGTACATAAATCTTTTAATCATCTACTTAATAGCACACTTCCTTCGTTTGTGTTTTTGTTGATTATGCTATTTAAGAGAGCCCTCAGACAGTAATAAATAGAATCTAGCACAACACAGCAATATGCCTTTCAGAGAAAATGTGTTAGATAAGCTTAATTCAGGCATGAATTATGATGCTGTTCCTCATTAATTTAGCTTTAATAAACCACCCAAAAACCTTATCTAAAAAAAAAAAGAAAAATGTATTTTGAATAATAATATTCTAATAATTACTAACATACTATCTGTGACCAAAACCATTGAAAATTTCCACATTTGTTAGTTCAAAGGAATTGTTTCCTCATTAGAAACATAAAACACAATGAGATAAAATGTCAAAAGAAAATTCTGATAGTCTACTGTCTCACACCATTCCAGAGGTGACATGATAATGAAAGCCCTAAGCTTACAAGCAAAACAAAGGAAGCTGTAGAAATAACTGTTGTCACATGGGGAAAGCATCATGTAGAAAACATGTTCTAATGCTGAGACTGACACTCCTTATATGAACTTCTGCAAACAAAATTGCATAACATACATGGTGACCAAAGCCATGTCTGACTGTTGTTTTCGAATCTTTGAATTTCTGAATGATTCCAAGACCTTACAATGATTCTTTGGAGCTATGTAAGAAGCACAGCTTAGAATAAGCATTGGAGAAATGATGACAGTCAATCAGGAAGGACTATTTTCTTCAATGAAAAAAAGTGAATGATTCATGGTTCCCTGGAATGTCAGAGTGTAAAGGTCCATCAACCTGGTGATTTTTTGCTGTTATATTGGGAGCCAGCCTTCACCTGAATTCCCCAATATCCTGAACATCTTTAGACCCTGATTCTGTAGTAAATAGAGCACATCCCTATGAAAGAGGCCCCATATACTCTGCATCCACCAACAACAGAGTCCATCTGTATCCTTATCTCAGATCTTTCCTCTAGACCTTAGCCCTGAGCACTATTTATCAGTCAATAGAATTCATTCTTACTGGGTTTTTGTTTGGTTGGTTGTTTTATCGGTTACTTTTCTTGTTTACATTTCAAATGTTATCTTCCTTCCCTGTCTCCCCTCTGAAAATTCCCTATCCTATCTCTGCCTCCCCCTGCCTTTATGAGGGTGCTCCTTCAACTACCAGTCCACTCTTATCTCATCACCCTAGCATTTGTCTTCACTGGGGAAATGAGCTTCCACAGGATCAAGGGCCTCCCCTCCCATTGGTACCAGATAAGCTCATCCTCTGCTACAAATGCAGCTAGAGCCATGGGTCCCTCCATGTGTATTCTTTGGTTGGTGGTTTAGTTCCTGGGAGCTCTTGGTGGTCTGTCTGGTTGTTGATATTGTTGTTCTTTCTATGGAGTTGCAAACCCCTTTAGCTCCTTCAGTCCTTCCCCTAACCCCTACATTGGGGTCCCAGGGATCAGTCCAATGGTTGACTGTGAGAATCCACATCTGTATTGGTCAGCCTCTGGCAGAGCCTCTCAGGGGACAGCTATACCAGGCTCCTGTCAACACTTCTTGTAAAGGTCACAGGTCACAAATTCTACTACAATTAAGTGTGTTAAAGAAGTCAACCAAGAGGTTAGTCCATGGAGATCTTGACCAAATGACCTCAGAGATGATACTGTCCTGAATTTCATTCTTTACCTCTTCTGTGGGTCATCACCCACAAAAGGGGCTGGTGGAGGGTCCCTGACAGAGCTATGTATTAAACATGGTATCTTTAAACGCAACACAGAAAACAAGATAATATACCAATCTGCTAAGGAAATATCAGGACCAAACTCACAAGAACCAAATCATGTTTCCCCTTGAAGCAATTGTTTCCTATTTGCAGATGTGTTTATGATGTATTTATTTACATAGGAAGCGACTACCAAAGTAACACAAGAGTTGACTGCTCTCAACCGCTGAATGTAATACTTAACTACATAAATAATTGTACTGTTATTGGAAATTCTGGACGATCGCAGTCTCAGAGAAGTCTTGAATATTGGGGTCTGCTCAGTCTCATTAGTGAAAGGATTTATGAACAGAGTCAGATGGAAGCTTAAGAATAAATTTTTTGAACTTTAAGAGAAAGACTCCAGGCCGGCAAGCTGTAAATCTCAATAGCATCCTGGGAAGGAAGACAAAGCAAAGGATGAGAGAAAGCTATGACATTTGAGTTAAGCTGGCTTGAAGGTCAGCCACAGAGCAGACAGATAGCTACCAGGAGGAGAGAAGCACTTAAAAATATGACTAAGTATAAAACAGAGAAAGTGATAATTAGGCTAATAATAATAATAATCAGTGCTCAAAAGAAAGAGACAGAAAATAACAAAACAGACAATATTATGCATTTCTAAGGAAGATAGGCAGCCCAACAAAATGCTATGCCAGTTTGTAGGAATTTAACCAAGAGGCAGGGATTCTGGAAAGAAACGTGTATCATCCAATTTAAGGAATATTGTTCCCTCAACCTCATTAGCAGGTCTTTCACTGAATGGTCCTCCATCCTGCTCTCATGAAGAGTGGTACTTTGACCTGGTCATTAACCTGCCCAACTGAAATGAATGCAGGGAGTTTCACTCTCTTGACCATAAGAAAATAGTTTCCCTTAATACACCACCTGCCTCAAACATTCTACCTCTGAAGAAGTAACCCTAAAATCACTCAGAAACTAAATCAAAAATAACACCCCCTTATAAAAACAAAAACAAACAAAAACACTTTTGAAATTTCTACCTTTCACCCAGGACAAGACAGAGGTGATCTTTGGCCTAGAGCTTAAGACATGAATCTAGGCCCCAGTCTTTTAACTGTCAATCTTCCTTTTATTTCCCTCCCTCATTTCCCACTCTGGAAGAGCTAAGGCTTCAGTCTTAGCTTCCAGGTGGAGCAAACAGATCTTGCAGTTGCCTTCTTACTCCAGTGGGCCTATCTAGGTAGGAGACCTCAAAAATTCGTCAATGGCTGCATGAGTGTAATAAGCAGGTAGAGGGGAAAAAGTTAGTCTTTGACTGGGGTCTTGGATGGAGATGTGAGGGAGAGGTAAAAGCAAAGGGATTAGCATTACAGGTAATAACTACAGGGGGAAATAGGAGAATCCAGAAGAAAAGACATTTTTAAATATTACATTCTCCTGATTGAGCCTGTAAGGCCTTCCTACATTGGGCTTCTCCACATTGCTTTTCCTTGAGCCCCCAAGACTGAGCTTTAGAGTGATGAACCAGGAACTGACTTCAGGAAATTTTATAGTTGTCAGAATGGCTAGAATCACAAGGTGAGGTCCCCTCCCCCAAGATGAGAACAAACTGTTACATGCTTGATTCAAGGATCTAGAAAAGACAATTAGCAAGTTCATCTGGAATAACAAAAAACCTAGACTACTAATATTCTTAAAAATAAACATAAAACCAACTTCTAATGATTTATTATACTCATAGATTAATGCATCTCTCAACCCTCACCAGAGAATCTTCTATTTGTAGTATATGTTCAGTCTAGAGACCCATAACTGGCCGACTAGAAAATAAGACCCCAGAATGCCCATCCCTAAATTTAATATATTTGCTACACAATCTCCTACAAAGAGTCAGAGATCATTGCTGAAGGAAGGCAGAAAGGCTATTAGACCAAGAGGTGGCAGATAACTACAAGGTAATAGTGTCTTGTAGGCACAGCAAGTCGGCTGAACATATGAGCTCACAGTGGTTGTGACAACATGCATATGATCTGTCATACCCTTGCCATGCCAACGCCTGACATGGGAAGGAGAGTTACAAACAAAGTCCCAATGCTTGTAACTTACAAAGTCTCATAGCTCAATAATATGAATACAGATGATTTTAATTTATCATATCATATATATGGAGTTTATATTTAACTTTTTCTTAATAAAATGTTATTTTTATTTACTAATGCCAATAGTCAAAGAGCCATTGGCAACTGTTAGATGCTTGGGAATGGAAGGGCAGTATTCTCTAATAGTATATTCCTAAGTATGGTGACCACACCCCAGAATGATATCATTCAAGAACATTTGAGCAGCACAAATTAGCCTAGATGTGAAAAATGAATACAGAGTTGATTTGGAAAGAAAAGAGTGACAGATCTGGGGAGAGTTTGGAGATAGACAGTGAATACAATCAAAACATGGTATATGAAATTCTCAAAGAACAAACAAACATTGGTGCATTTATTTATATAAAGATTATATTTTATTAAACATGTCATATATTTGGGATATATATTTATTTGTACACACATATCTTTAAGTTTTACCTTTTATATTCCTTATGTGGCTTGTTAAACACTTTATAACTTGTCAGAACTTTCTAGCTTTGCTTTTCTCTTTCCCATTCTGGATACACCTACCTATCTTAAGACAAAATTCTTATCAAACACAAATCCACAAATATTATACTAAAACTATGTTCAGTTTAACATCTTTGTAATATTTCCTTTTTCTTTCATTCTATTCTTTCTTAATATTATGAAAAGTAATAACATTAGTAAATAAATTTAACATTTGCTTAAGAGAAAGTTAACTATACACAACATACATAGCATGATATGATAAATTAAAGTTATCTGTAGACTAATTATCTTTGTAAGTTGCAAGATACCATAACCTATAGAAAACACAAAACAAATAAAAATATGTTTTTGTTCTGTACCATATGTGACTGGCCTACCATAGTCATGCTTCTGTTTTTGAATGAGTGCAAATAGCAGAAGCCACAGATGTATAGCAGAACATCATCAACCTGATGTTATAGTACCTGCTGACATTAACTAAAGAAGCTTTATTAAAGTCATAATATTTTAGTTGCTGCTTGAGGATTTGTAGGTAAACATTGCGCTGTATCCTCCCCATGGACCAGCATCCATGAGCTGTTTCTCCTATAGGCGTCTTAATTTCCCCATGTGATTTCCCGATAGCTGTGCTCAAGGGCGGTGCCTTCGGGTGCCTTTGGGTGCCTTCAGTCTTGGGCTGTTTTGTTCTCCTTTCTGCCTCTCACAGATGCAGGATCGCAGTTTGACTCAGAACAGGTGGCTTTGGGGGAAACCTTGAGACTTGATTGGGTACGAGTTGAGAGCGCTAACTCCCAGCTCCAGTGTGAGCTCCTTGGTGAACTGAAATAGCACAGGACACTTTATCAATATAATGTATTCACAAAAGCATTTGCTCCTCTGTAAAGATGAAGATAGATAACAATTCCTTTTTAAATCATCAGAAAAAGAGAAAATGAGCCCAGTAGTTTATACTAGACAGATTTACTGTGGAGTCCCATGACTGCATTCAAAAGGCCTGCCCTTCTTGTAATCTGTATATCAAATATTTTTTTATTGTATGAAATGATTTTTTATTTTATTTAATCTTTTTTTTTACATTCCAGATATTATCCCCCTCCCAGTCCTCCCTCTGACTGTTCCACATCTCATACCTCCTCCTGCCACCTCATCTCCACAAGGATATCCCCAGCCCCAGCCCCCCACCCCACCAGACTTCCACACTCCCTGGGACCTCCAGTCTCTAGAGGGTTAGAAGCACCTTCTCTAACTGAGTCCAAACCCAGTAGTCCTCTGCTGTATATGTGTTGGGGGCCTCCTATCATCTGGTGTATGCTGCCTGGTTGGTGGTTCAGTATCTGAGAGCTCTCAGGGGATCAGGTTGAGACTGTTGTTCCTCCTACATGGTCACCCTCCTCCTCAGCTTCTTATAGTTTTTCCCTAATTCAATCACAGGGGTCAGCAGCTTCTGTCCAGTGGTTGAGTAAAAATATTTGCATCTGACTCTTTCAGTTGTTTGTTGGGTCTTTTGGAGAGCACTCATGATAGATCCCTTTTTGTTAGCGCTCAATAGCCTCAGTAATAGTGTCAGGCCTTGGGGTCTCCCCTAGAGCTGGATCCAACTTTGGGCATGTCACTGGACCTCTTTCCTCAGTCTATTCTCCATTTTTGTCCCTGGAGTTCTTTCAAACAGGAACAATTGTGGGTCAGATGGCAAGCTCCTCTCTCACTTGATGCCCTGATTGTTTGTTTGTTTGTTTGTTTGTTTTGCTGGAGGTGGGCTCTACAAGTTCCCTTTCTCCTCTGTAGGACATTTCATCTAAGGGCCCTCCCTTTGAGTCCTGGGAGTACCTCATCTCCCAGATCTTTGGTACATTCTGGAGGGTCCTCCCAACCTCATACCTACTGAGGTTGCCTGTTTCCATTCTTTCTGCTCTCCCTCAGGGCTTTAGTCCCAACCCAATACCTGATAATGTACCCCTCTTCTCCCTGTCCCCTTTCCCACCCAGCTTCCTTCCTCCCTCCCTCCCTCCCTTCCTCCCTCCCTCCTCCTGGGATTGCTTTCTTCTCCCTCCCAAGTGGAATTGAGGCATCCTCACTTGAGCCCTTCAGATATTTTTATTGACCTTATAATTTTGTCCAGATGAGTTGAATGATCTTTTGGACCACACATCAGGAGTGGGATCTACTAGAGACAGAAAGCATTCTTCCCTTTAGAGCAATGGTTATCATCCTGTGGATCAGGTTCCCTTTGGTGATCTAACAACCCTTTCACAGGGATTACCTAAGGCCATTGCAAAACACATATGTACATTATGGTTCACAACAGTAGCAAAATTACGGTAATGAAGCAGCAGCAAATATAATGTTATGGTTGGTGGTTACCACAACAAGAGGAACTCTATTAAAAGTTTGAAGCATTAGGAAGGTTGAGAACCACTCCAATAGAGTATTATCAGAAATGGAACACCTGATTTTTACAGGGTGATCCTCTGATATCTTTGAACCTTTTAAGGTTATAGATACATAGAAGCCAGAACCCATGTTCAAGGAGTATCAAGCTGAAGAAGGTATGTACATTTACTTATATTTATTTGCTGAATATACTTGGGGTAAGAGTCTGTATCCACATTAGATACCATGTATCTGTAATGGAGGCAGACAGCTTGAAAAAAGGAAGGAAGAACCTCTCTCCTACCAAAATAATAAAGAAGAAAGAAAGAGAGAGAAAGAAAGAAAGAGAAAGAGAGAGAAAGAAAGAGAGAGATTGGTATTTCCCAGAAAGGTCCATTTTTTAAATTATTATTCTCCAGTCCACCTTTAAGCCAGGTATGTGCATATAAAGTCATCCAGCACTTTCAAGTTCTGGGTCAAACTGGTACGATCTATGGATACCTAATGACCTAATATAAGGAGCATATGTTAGAATGACTTTAGCATTTTCCTTGTCTTTCCCTCCAGAAGGTTTTCTGCAGATTTGCTTATTTCTTTTTTCCCTCCTGTGAGTTACCACAAAGGAAAAGAGGGGACTTGTGCTGTGACTCTGTATGACTCTAATTCCCAGTAACCTTGGCAAATCCTTTCTGAATTTTGTTTGGTTAATCTTATCTTGACTGTGCAGGATACACCATTCAAAACAAATCTTTAGAGTAAATATTAGCCTTCATGCATTAGGGAATTTAGCCAAACTTAATGATTACATGAGTATAGGAATGTCTCTGGTTCCTTGTGGTTTGAATATATTTTGAATGTTCACTCTGATCCTTTACCTCAAATTCATAATCTGTGGGCCACATTAGTCTCAGTCTAGATAGCGCACAAGCATAACAGTCCTCATGACAAAGTCTCCATTTAAAGAGAGTTTTCAGGATGCCTGGATTAGGAGAGCTTCTTTGTAATTTACTCTTGTAACTTGGATTTATGGCCCATTGTCCAAATCAACAGTTTTGTTGTCACACCCTGTGGGTCACACCCATTTTGGCACATCGGATATCCTGCATATCAGATATTTACATCATGATTCATAGCAGTAGCAAAATTACAGTTATGAAGTAGCAATAAGATAATTTTATGAATGGGGATCACTACCACATATAAAACTGTACTAAAGGGTTGAAGCATTAGAAAGGTTGATTACCACCTTTCTAATTGATTATTCTCTGGACCAAACACTAACCCCCTAAATGTATAGAAGAACTCAGAAAAAGATGGCACCTGAATGTTCTTTGCCCTAACCCCTTTTTAATAGCAGCTGGGAAGTTAAAAACATGGCTATCCAAGGGGTGACTCGGCATAAATGAAAGCAGAGAAAAAGGTTGGCACAAACAGGTGCCAGGTGGGAACAAGTAGGAAAGAGTACTCTGTCTCTGCTTAGGGTGACAACACAGAGAGTGCAGTCATTAAGGCCCACACTTTATGCTGATCCTACCTCAGCTGTCGCAGCCTCCTGCTGGCAGCAGTTTATTTATCACTGGGCAATCCATCATTTGGGTCTCCACTGGATCTGAGCTTTCCCAAACTCAGCCCTGGGATACTAAAAGTTTACATGAGCTTCCCAAGTCTTGCCATCTCAAGGCATAATCTCCTCCTTGTAATCCTCCTTGTAAGAGGCATATATTTGAGGAATCTTCACATTCCCTTTAAAAATCTAGCAGGCACATTGTGTCAAAGAATGTGCCACAGTCCAAAGAACCCAGCATGGAATTGAATATTACCTCCTTAGTCTGATTTAAAAAATGCGCTGAGCTTATCTCCTGGCAATAAGGCCCATGACATGTATATGTATATGTATATGTATATGTATATGTATATGTATATGTATATGTATGTGTGTGTATGTATATGGAGTAGAGCCTTGTTATGTGTGATTGGATGCCTATTGCACATGAAATTCTAGGAATATGGTGATTGCCTGAGGGCTTGATTGTCCCGGGGAATAAATTGTTATCTAAAATGGTGGTGAAGTCACACAGTTGTTTTCTTCCCTGTGAATTCAGCTCCAGGAAAAAAAAAAGATGACTGCAGAGCATCTCATACATTAAATGTAGACAGTTAATGCTTTTTCTTTAAAAAAAAATAGAGAAACAAACAAACAAACAAACAAACATGACACCAGGTTTCAAGGGAAGTAGAGAAAGGAAGGAATGTGGGACAGAGAGAGGAGGTAGGGGAGAAAGGGGACAGGTTCAGGTATGGAAAGAGATGGAGAGAAGTCCAAAGGGTCAGGAAAATTAGTAGAAATGTGCAGCAGTGGGGATGGGGGTGGGCAGAAGGGAGCCACTAGAAAGTCCCAGATGATTTTATTCTGGATCTTCTACACCAATTAATGTAACCACGATGATCTTGCTGATTTAGACAGTCTCTCATTGTGACTCTTTCCTATGTGAGTCTAGTTTGTATCAAATTAACCATTAAAAGTACCATCACAACTCTATCCACTGTCAAGCTGACACATAAACACATCATTTTAAGCCAGAACCTCCCATTCCTATCTCCAAGTCTCATGTTTATCTCATAATATAAAATACAGTTCAATTTTAAAAGTCTTGAGAGTCTAAAACTTCTAATACAATTCTAGATCTGTTAGCTGGTAACTCCTATATAATAAAAAAAAGTTATGTATTTTCAATATGCAATGGCACAGAACAAGCATTCCATTTCAAAGTGAAAGAACAAAGACATAACAAACAAACAAAAAAAGTGAACTTACACAAAAACAAGATCTTAGCAGGTTAAAAGCAAATTGGCACCTCCATAGCTAAAATCTGGAGTTCTTAATGCCGTCTTCTGAGCTCCAAAGGGTATGGATAGACCTCCTATCAAGCTTGGCCACCTGCTGCACACACAGCTTCCCTAGGAAACTTGGGCAAGCTCCACCCCACAGCTACAGTTTTCCTTCGAAAATTTCTCACTGCCTTGACATTTCTGATATTAGATCATCTCCATAGCAAATGGGGTTTCACCTTCCAGACTTTTCAAAATGACCCCTGTGGACATTTCTGCAGGGAGTCTGGTCCTCCCTGGCCTCAGCCAGGTCTCCTCTCCATGACCACCTCCATCTTGAATCTTTCATGCCTCTAAAACTATTACTGCTTAGATATTTGGAACACTGCCATACTCTACTGCCAACTGAAAATGTAGCCCAGCTCCCTTGAACCACAGCTATGTCAGGTCTGTGTGCTGATCCAGAAGAAATGTTTTTCCTATTGTCCCAGTGATGTGCAGGAAATGTCTTAACAACAGTGCTGGTCTCTCTTATCAGTTACAGCTGCATCTTCAGCGCAAGCCTGCAAACTTTCCTGCTTAGAAAATCTTCATGCTTGAATTCAGTTCTCCTGAAGTTCTGTGGGTTAGTGCAGAATACATCATGATTCTTGGCTCCCTGGTGGAGTCCCTTTTCCCCTATGAAAGCACACAAGCTGGGTTTCTACTGTATTTTTGTCTCAGAATTCTTGTCTTCTCACATCCACAAAGAGGTTCTCCCCAGAGTAGTCACAGCTTTTGTAGCTCAAACTTCCAAAGTCTTTCACATTCCAGTCACATATCAGTTGGGTAAGGACCATAAAATCAGCTTTATCACAAGAAGAGTTCCACTCCTTAGTAACAATTCTGGCTCTGTTTGTTTGTTTGTTTGTTTGTTTGTTTGTTTCTGTTGCTGTGATAAAATGTTGTTATATATGAAGACTTCAAAGAATAAAAAATAAAATACATTGACAAAAGAAGTTTCAGGGAAAAGGGGTTTATTCAACTATGAGTCCTAGGTTCTGTGCTATAGTCCATTATAGCACAGAAGTCAAGGTTGGGAACTTCTGACACAATTCTAGATCTGTTATGTATTTGGATGTCAGGAGCTACTGACATCCAAAGTTGAGAGCACAGAGAGAATTAAAGCATCTAGATCATCCAGGTCACTTTCTCCTATTTTATACAGTCCAGGGCCATCCTGGTTTGATTTCTATTGCTCTGATAAATGCTAGGACCAAAAGAAATTTGGGGAGTAGAGGGTTTCCTTCATCTTGTGGCTTACAGTTCATCCTGAGGAAAAGCCATGGCAAGAACTCATGGTGGGAACATGAAAACAGAAACTGAAGCAGAGTATAAAGGAATGATGCCCACTGACTTACACTTGTGGCTTACTCTGCTTGCTTTTTTATATATACATATAACCTAGGATCAAATGCCCGGGAATGTCACCATCAACAGTGGACTAAATATTCCCATGTCAATCATTAATCAAAGGAAAATTGTCAACAGACTTGCTCACAGCCAATCTGATGGATTCATTTCCTCAAAATGTGTTCTCTCTTCCAAAGATTACTCCAGGTGTGTAGGGTTAGCAAAAGGAAGGAAAGGAGAAAGGAAAGGAAAGGAAAGGAAAGGAAAGGAAAGGAAAGGAAAGGAAAGGAAAGGAAAGGAAAGGAAAGGAAAGGAAAGGAAAGGATGGGGGAGGGGAGAGGAGGGGAGAGGAGGGGAGAGGAGGGGTGAGGCTAGGACTGAAACACCTAGAATTCACTTCTGGACTGGGTATTCTTATATCAATTAATATGATCAATACCATAAACAGACCAGCATCCCAGGCTGATCTAGACACCCTCTCTTACTTGTATTCCTAGATTTTATCAAGTTGGCAATTAAAACTAACGATCTATTACATTAAATAATTTTGCTACTTTAAAATCTGCTCTAATACAGCCTTAATTCTAGATACAGCTTTAATTTCCCTTGGCCCGCACCTAATATATTGACAGTCTTTTGGTAGCAGGAAATGGAGTCATTAGGGAATCATTATTCTGTCTAAAATAGTAATAGTTAATATTCAAATTACATTTTTTATTTCATGAGAACCAAAGCAAAGAGATCTTATAAATGACCACCATGCTAAATCCTATCATTAATGCACCATTTCTCTAAGATAGAAAAAGGTTTTCTTAACAGTATTTGTTGAAAACATATTATCAACAAGGTCTTTAATATAAGATGGTGAATGTTATAATGAACCGTGATATCACATCACAGTTCATCTCGCCTACAAAGGGAAACTAATTATATTTCATATGTCTTTCATTGGCAGCGGAGCTTGCAAAGGCATATCATTAAACATTATTTTAAAGACTCTTCTCATTTGAAAAATGTTCTTCATGCTGAGTCTTTGCCTTATTCCAAAAACTCTTTTTGAATTAATTAGAGCTCTGGTGACAGGCAATCAATGAAGAAGCTCATTAACAACAACAGAAAAATTCTCAGCCACAGAAAATTTAAGTAAACCTGCTACTTTTTATATATTATAAAAATATGTACCTTATATAACTCTTAGCTTGATTTTGTGATTCTTATCTTTTAAATTTTATACATTCTTAATAGAATTATATCAGTTTCCCCTTCCCTTTCCTCCATCCAGCCCTTCCTATGACTCCTACTCTCAAAGGTATTATCTCTTTTTCTTTATTAATACTGCATATATGTGTATGTATGTATGTATGTGTATATACACTGTATGTGTGTATATACAGTATATACATATATATACAAATATATATATATATATATATATATATATATATATATATATATACACATACATATACATACACACAGTCTGCTTTCTCTGTTTTTCTTGTTTTCATGCCTAATTACCTTATATTGGATAACCAGTAAGGGGACTCATCCCTGAGAAAGGCTGATTCTTCCAGCAGTCATTAGTGCCTGTAGTTCTCCTAAAACTGGGACCCTGTGACATTTCCCCCCTTTTGCCATTGTTCTGATCATATTCATGCAGCCATTTTAGGAGAGACTATTACACAGCAGACGTCCTGGAATTCTGGCTTTTGCCACCTTTTCATCTCCTCTTTCATGGTGTTGCCTGCCCCATGAATGCAGGCACTCCGACACAGAAGTGTGCACTGTGTCTGGGCTCCCTGGGGTCAGCTGAGGTCCACATTGTGTCTTGTCATGGTTTCCTATGATGGTTTCCATTTGCTGTAAAAGGAAGCCTCTGTGACGAGGGGTGACACTTACACTTATCTTTTGGTATAATGATAAGAATTAGAATGTAGTGAAGGAATTACTCTACCTAGCAAAGTGGCAAGAATAGACTCTTTTCTAAGATCCATGACTTCATTATCCCCAGGAAGTTGGCTAGTCTTCTAGTATCTTGCATGGTTTACCTCCTGGTGAGTGGACTTCAAGTGCAATTAAACAGATGTTGATTATAACCAGCAGGTGCATAGCAGGTATTTTGGCATGCTGGCCATTGTTGTGATTCATTGTCATTTGCAGCTATGTAGGACTATCTATCAGTTGCTTCCCTCCCTTGGAACCCTGCACAGTATTTTCTAGTACCATGGAGCTAGACCACAGAAAAGAGGCTTTCTGGTTAAATCCACCTCAGGTCATCCAAGCTCTGTGTCCTAAATGGGCAATATCTTTAGCAATTGAGCTAACCTTCAACCAAGAACTTCAGCAATAGTCTATATTTTGGGAAAAGTCATTTGGACTACCATGAACAATCATCTGAGCGGAGGTACTGAGGGTTTTGTTCATCTATGATTCCTTAGGAATCACTGTAAGCCTAAGTAACATAACCTCCTGACGACATAAAAGACAGGTAGATGGTAGATAGATAGATAGATAGATAGATAGATAGATAGAGGGTTGGGTGGATGGATGGATGGACGGATGGACGGATGGACATAGAAATAGGTGTGCTATGTTTAAATGTATCTAACAACCTTGGTGCTGCCCCTCATCCCTCCTCCCTCCTCCCCTTCTGTGTTGACCACTCTTCCTCCTCCCCACCTGGTGCTCCCTCCTTGTTTGATTTTCCAACTCCATTTCCTGCTGTTGCTTTTTCCCCCCTCATTCTATAGTTACATTATGTTTTCCTGGTTTCAGTAATTACTTCATGCTGTATAAGCACATCTGAAGATTTGGAGGTATGAACCAAAGAAAGAAGATAACATATGATGTTTATCTTTCTGGGTTTGGCTTACCTCACACGTTTTATAATCTTTTAGGCTCATTCATTTACCTGCAAATATCATAATTTCATTTTTTTTTCTCTACAGCTGGATTGTATTTCGTTGAGTATATGTGCCACATCTCCATTATCAATTTGCTGGTCAAAGGAAATTTAGGTTGTTTCCATCCCCTAGCTATTGTGAATAAAGTGCCAGGGAATATGGCTGAACAAGGATTTATGGAGTAAGATAACTAGACCCTTGCACATAAGCCAAGGGGCCATATAGCCAGGTCATATGGTAGATTAACTTCAATTTTTAAGGATAGTTATTAAGTCTTAAAATGCCTATTTCTATTGTAAACAAGTGGCACGCTCACTTTAGTGTAGCTTAATCAAAGAATGTAATTTACAAAATGAAAGTGGATACAAATTATATTTATAAAATACTATAATACTGGACTTCAGTAAATGTTCTATTTTAGTCCAATAAATGCTCTAACATGCTGTACTGAAATTCCTTTTAAAATTTTAAGGTTTATTTCTTTTATGAATGCTTATTTTTGTCTCGTTGTGCTCTAAAGAAAAGGGTAATGATGACAAATTAAGTTATACATTAGTGTGGCGACTGGTTATTGTAGGAGGACTTTAGGGAATCTAAGAGTACCATTAAAAGAAATAAAAATACTTTGTATGTATTTGGATGAATAAAATTGTATTTTCAGACTTGGAACAGTCTTTTAGGTTTATTTTGGATTCTTTTTTACTTATCAAATTTGTTCTTCCATAATTTCACACATGTGCAAAATGCTAAAATACATACTAACCATTTCCAGCCTTACCTCAATGTTATCTTCCTATTAACTCTGTCTACCACCATCACTACCACCACCAGCAGCAGCAGCAGCAGCGGCAGCAGCACTTCCACCACTACTCCCATCCCTATAAATCTTTTTCATACATTAATGTCTATTATCTTGTTTTTAAATCTACTGATTTTTAACCAGGGTCATCTGTGTGGCAATGGGCTTATAGTTATCTGTTGAAGTCATGTGAGCTTAGGAGTACACAATTAAAACAATAACTCCTCCTCTCCCATAATCTAACAATAGTTGAGCAGTAAGATCAGGATCCCACGAGCCCTTCCTATATTGATGACTATTGTCAGAGCCTGTCTTATGTGAGGCTAAAGCAAGAAACTGCAGGTGTTATGAGTTCACCATAGTTGTGTCCAGTCTAGACTAAGGCATTTCATAGCCTTTTACCATCTCTACAGATTTTTACATACTTTCTATCTCCTCTTCTTTAATGTACCCTAAGGCTTAGAGAGGATGTTATAAATATCTTGCACAAAGCTGAACCTTCAGCCTTCACTGGGTCAAAGAACCTTGGGCAGCTCTGAGTCTCAGCATTTACATCTACTGTTACCACCAGATATGGCACTTCTGGCCTCCTCAGGCAACTACATCCACAGTGAGTTCCTGTAAACACACACACACACACTCACAAAGACACAATTATAAAATAAAAAATATCTAAAAGTGTGTTAAAATGAAAATATATATTTTACTAAAACTTATCAGAGAAGAGGAAGAGATAGGAATAAGATAGAAGAAACAATGGTAACCATACTGATCAGAAAGTTTTAATGAAGATCATTGTATTTTCAAAGATACATTAAAAAAAACAGGCAGGGTTGCTAATGTTAGAACATTCTGATCAGAGGGATCAGTTCAGCAATAAGAAAAAGCAATGTATAGCAGCCTAATAATACTATGCCAATAATATTATGTAATAGATCAAGCTAGAAAACAAAGTACCCTAAGGATGTAGCTGAACCAAGCAAATATCATCAGTTAGCTGAACACAGCAAAAGCATGGGAGGTCTTTCTATCTTCTGAGATCTTCTTCAGTTTCTTTCTTCAGAGACTTGAAGTTCTTGCCATATAGGTTGTGCACTTGCTCGGTTAGAGTTTTCTCAAGATATTATCTGTGGCTATTGTGTAGGGTATTGTTTCTCTAATTTCTTCCTTGGCCATTTTATCTTTGGTATAAAGAAGGGCTACTGATTTTTAAGTTGATTTTGTATCCAGCCTCTTTGCTGAAGGTGTTTATCAGAGGTAAGAATTCTCTGGTAGAACTGCGGGGGGGGGGGGGGTTGGGGGACTTATATATATTATCACATCATCTCTGAAGAGTAATACTTTGGCATCTTCCTTTTCAATTTGTATCCCCTTCATCTCCTTTAAAAAATTTTAACCAACTCTACATCCAACAGAGGGTTAATATCCAAAATATATAAAGAACTCAAGATATTAGACACCAACAAACCAAAACTAAAAATATGAAATCCTAAACAGAGGAATCTCTAATGGCTCAGAAGCATTTAAAGAAATGTTCAACATTCTTAGTCATCAGGGAAATGCAAATAAAACAACTCTGAGATTCCATCTTACATCCTTCATAACGGCTAAGATCAAAAGCAAAAGTGACAGCACATGCTTGCAAGCATATGAAGTAAGGGGATCACTCCTCCACTGCTGGTGGGAATACAAATTTACACAACCATGTTTGAAATCCATTGGCAGTTTCTTAGAAAATTAGGAATAGTTCTACCTCAAGACCCAGCTATACCACTCCTGGAAGTATAACCAAAATCTGATCCACCATACCATAAGAGCATTTGCTCATCTATGTTGATAGCAGCTTTATTTGTAATATCCAGAGACTGGAAAAAACCTAGACGTCTGTCATCAAAAGAATGGATTAAGAAAATGTCATTCATTTACAACACAGAATACTACAAAATTATTAAAAACAAGAACATCATGAAATTTGCAGGCTAGATGGAACTAGAAAATATCATCCTGAATGATGAAACCCAGACCCAGAAAGACACATGGTAAGAACTCACTTATAAGTAGCTATTGGTCATAAAATGTGCAGGATAACCATGTTATAATCCATAAACCCAAAGAAGCTAAGTAAGAATGAGGACACAAGTGAGGATACTCGAATCTCACTCAGAGGGGGTGGGAGGGACAGGTGGTGGATGAAGGAAGAGAAGTAGGTGGGAGAGAGGTGGGGAGGGCAGCAAGGGTAGAGACCAACAGTCAGAGAGCAGAGGAGGACTGGGAGAAAGAACAGAAATTTGTGGGGAATATCTCTAGGATCAGCCAGAGACCTGGGATGGGGGAGGCTTCCCAGAGTCTAGGGGGATAACCCTAACTGAGAGTCCTAGCCGTGGGAGATATGTAGCATAAAGTAGGTACATCTCCTGTAGCTAGCCAGGCAGGAATTCCAGTAGAAGGAGAGGGTACCAACCCACTCATAAAACCTTCTATCCCAAATTTGTCCTGTCTATAAGATGTGCAGAAATAAAGATGGAGCAGAGGTTGAGGGAATGGCCAACCAACTTGAAACCCATCCCATGTGAGATGCTTGCCCCTGACACTATTAATGATACTATGCTTTGAATGCAGTAAGCCTTGGAGACAACAATTATATCAGGCAAATGAAAGTGACTTTTACATCCTTGTTGTAACTATCAGTGCAGTTATTTGAAGAAATGACAAAAAGCTCTAGGTTTTAAGATAAACTTAAAAACTCACAATGCCCTAATAATTGTTCTACCATTCTGAAACGAATTAGACAGTCTTTTCAAAAATCTCCTGTTCTTGTGTACAAGTAAGCTAATGCTCCAATGATCAGGGCCATGTGAAAACCCAGGTACCAGTAAAACAGGCACAGCCATGTGACACCCTAAGTGTCACATCACAAGCCTCTGGAGTCAACCTGCTATAGATACTGAAACCCAGAGAAGAGCCTGTTTTCTGGCTTTTCAAAAACAAGCTGAAACCATGCAAATTAGCCTGCATCACCAGGTGGAAGGTTTTGAGGAAATCAGGAGTCTAAGAAAGAAGAAAAAAAGTTAAAATGGGGGAAACACAGCACCTGCACTGGCGGAAACCTTTTAACTACCAGAGTTTGAAGGAGAGGAAACCTAATTAAATTTAAAACAACCTGGAAGGCTGGCAGTTTATTTCACGTTCTTATACTATTGATCTCCTTTTAGGATTCGTGAAAAATAACTGCTTGGTATGTTTAAGGCCTTTGCTACTCTGGGAGCTGCTGTGTATTCCAAATGTGAATGGAGGAATATGAAGGAAGCTGGGAGTGTGGTTGAGCCATACATAGCCTGAATCAAAGTCATTTACACAATGCACTGTGATTACACAATGCACTGTGATTACACAATGCACTGTGTGGAGCTTTAGGGCAGTGCTTCTCGACCTTCCTAATGCAGCAGTCCTTTAATACAGTTCCTTATGGGTGGTTACCCCCAACCAAATATTTACTTCGTTGCTACTTCATAACTGTAATTTTGCTACTGTTATAAATCATAATGTAAATATCTGATATGCAGAACTTCTGATGCATAACCCTTGTGAGAGGGTCATTTGACTTCCAAAGGGGCCGTGACCCCCAGGTTCAGAGCCACTACTTTAAAGCATCAAAAAATGTTAGGATTTTGAAAACAATTTCAGAAAGGCTAATAATAACACTGGATTTTAGCAAACATGCTCCTTCAATTGTTACTATAATTGAGCAGCTCCAATAAAAGATTTAATGGTGTTAATTTAAAGATGCAAACAGCAAAAATTGGAAGCAAAATAATTCCAATCCTTATTCTATAACATATGGTAATAAAGACACAGAGACTGAGAATGAGAGAATGTGCATAACAGGAAGTTTTCACAGGTGCTGGATCATAACTCTTTTCTATCTATATTTAGGGATATTTATTAAACTTCTTCCAGGAAAGCAATGCTAAAAAAAAATTAACATCTTGCTTCAGACACTTGCAGATGTCTAGGGCACATGTTAATTTGTACTCTGAAATAATCACATCTCCGAGATTTTAGAATTGTATGGATTTGTGCATGTACAAATTTGTCATCTAGGGGAATGGTAGCAATTTGATGAGATCAAAGGGAGAAAATGTTAACTTTAGAACTTAAATGGAGAAAATTCAGGCAAAAGGATGATGCTCTTTATGTAGATAGCAGCTCTAACACCCGGGAAGATGACATTGGGAGCACTGGGGAGAAAGGTCATCATGCACAGATAATGGGTACCAGATAAAGCAGGAATGGATGCAAATATAGGCTATTCCTACAGACAAGAAAAGAAGAAACATATAGAGAAGAACAAAGTGAAATGGGAATCTTCAGAAAAAAATACAGAATCAGGGAAGAAAAGTACTTGAGGAGTATGGGAGTTTCCATGGGGGATGGGAGCTCTAAATACTGGGAAATCTTACAAGCAGACAACAGGGAAAATAAGAAGTCATAAAGAAGGCAAGCACTGGAACAGTGTTTTGATTAGAGTCAGAGCCAACTAGGAAAGGCTAAGCCTAGCAGGAGGCCTTCCTGAAGGCGGCCCACCATTTATTCATGGCTTACAATGGATGAGCTCTGAGAGGCAAGGTTCCATGAGACTTCATCTTAGGATTGCTTCTTAGAGCTGATAAGCCTTTTCTGTCACTATTACATAGTCTAATGATTCCTGGGCTTTAGCCTACCTGATTGAGCAAATATCATGAAGATCAACATTAAGATGATCTTTCACGAATTAATGATGTTTTTTTTTCCTTTTGTTTGTTTGTTTTCAATGTTTTTTATTAGATATTTTCTTAATTTACATTTCAAATGCTATCCCTAAAGTTGCCCCCCCCCTGTTCCCCTGCCCACCCACTCCCACTTCTTGGCCCTGGCATTCCCCTGTATTGGGGTATATAAAGATTTCAATACCTGATTGAGCTTTCACAATTACACTAAAAAGAGGAATAGACTTGGAACAAATTCATGAACAAGGAAAAACCCTCATTTTAGGTTAGTTCCAAGGATGAAGAGCCACAATTGTGCACTATGATAAAAACAAGGCCACGTAAAACTGTTGCTTTGAACTTATAATGAGCTTAAAGTAAGAAACACTGCTTTGAACTTGTTATTGATATCATTCTGTAACTCCCCCTTTACGTAACATTTTATTCATGAGGTAATTCTTACACAAAGAACATTTTGTCTAAAAACTATAAAAGGCTGGTTGAAAGAAAAAATATGGTATGTAGTCAATTCCCCTTCAATTTTGTGTATTGTCTGTATGAGTGACTTCTTTCCTTTCCTTTTTTTTCCCCCTGTTTCAAAAAGAGTTAACAAGCTCCAAGTCTCTTATTTGACCAGGGAGGGCCCCCTGGATAATTTGCCAGAGAAAAGAGCTCTAGCAATAAATCCTGTTACTTTAATTCCCTGCTGCTAAACAGCATGTGTTAATTTGCCAGAATATATCACTTATTTAAGCATAAATAATAAGAGAGTTACAGAGTAAAAAATCCAGTGCTTATTTAAACACAAAGAGTTAAGTTTTCAGCACTTATTTAAAAACAGAACATTAAGAAAAAGATGTTATGCTCTATCACTTAATAAAGCACAGAGAGTTATAAAGTAAAAGTACAATGTTTAATAAAGCACAGAGTTATAAAATAAAGATACAGACCTTACTAAAGCACAGAGAGTTAAAAATAAAATAAAACAAAATGAAAGAAAGCAAAGCTTAATAAAGCATAAATAGTAAGCTTCTAAAGCCAGGGACCATTCAGTCTTTAGTCTTCATCCAACTCTGTGTTCCACCTCCACTCTATCCCCTAAAGGCCAGGACAGCTTCCCCCACCTGCAGATTAGGATGGTACATACTCTTTAGAAACAGCAGACATCAGAGGCTATCATAAATCTTCTAATAACCCATAAACACTACTGCCATGATTTAAATCACTTCCTGAAAGGGGAACATATTCATGTACCATTCTAGGTCTCCTGAATATGTGAAGCTCCTTCTTTCCCATAGACTAATCGGTCCTTGCTAAGCACAGTGTGAGTACATACACCTCAGGACAGCTGATGAGTACAATCAGAAATTGGAAATGGGAAATAGATTTATAGTTACTGCCTCTCAGAGAAGTCTACCATATACATGGGTAATATGCATCTTTAGATTTAATGTTCCATAACACATAAATAAAAAGGTTCTAGTAACTAAAATAATCTTTAAGAATAGCAATAGTATTTTCTTCACAATTAGTGGAACCATAAAAATGTAATTCTACTCATAAAACAAGCTTCTCTTCATAAAACACACATGTAATCATAAAAACACACAGCTATTCATATTAAAATATTAGTGTTATAAGGTATTTTGTCTTATATACTCTACCAATATCTAAATTTGCAGAATTCTCAGAATGAGTTTTAAGTTAAGAATTACCCTAGTTTGTGCCCTGTGACACACTGTGTGTTTGAAAGTCAACTAGTAATTGCTTCATTATTTATAATGTGCATTTGCAGGTCCTGTATTAGTCTTGTGGAATTCCCATGACCTAGATTGTCTTTATTTAACTAGATAAAATTTTGAAAATGTTGCCTTTGGAGAGAAAAACAAGAATAGGCTTGATTGTTTTAATGCATCCTGGTTCAGACATTGCTAGCAACAACTGTTTTTGCCCTGTGAAGACACTGCATACAAGAATGTCTCTTGCAGGTTATTCAGAGGGAACTAACATCTGCATTTCATACTTTTGGACACTATGAAAAAGCTTAACACCATATCCTCATGGATTGTAAGATTCACTGAAAACATGTATGTCATGGAATAATAGAAATAAAAAAATAAATGAATTTAAAAGCCTACTGATGTGCCCCAGTTCCTGGTCATGCAATTTAATTCAGAAAAACACAAAGTGGAAAGTAAGACAAAACAGATGTGTCTTAGTTTGGATTGTATTGCTGTGAAGAGACTACCATGACCAAGGCAACTCTTCTAAAGGAAAGCATTTAATTGGGGCTGGCTTACAGGTTCAGGGGTTTAGTCCATTATCATCATAATGAGATGCTGGAAATGGAGCTGAGAGGTCTACATCTTAATATGAAGACTGTCAACCTTTGCCACCTGGGCAAAGCATAGCAGACTGCTGCACATCCACATATCGCTGACCAGCAGAGATGGTGGGAATAAACGACACAAAATGCCAAGGTGGTTTCAAGCAACTTGCCCTCACAGCTTCTGCTTTATTCTGCTTCTCTCTCTCTCTCTCTCTCTCTCTCTCTCTCTCTCTCTCTCTCAGGTATCACAGCAGCCGTTCACTCACTCTGCTCTTCCTACACTGGCTGGCTAACACTGGTGCTGCTCTCCTCATCTGCTGCTCTCTGGCCTAAATCTGCTACACTGGTCTCTGGTCTCTGGCCCCTGGCTGGTCTAACGCTGCTGCTCTCTGGCCCCTGGCTGGTCTGGTCTCCTCTGGTCACTGGCTGGTCTGTCTGTCTCATCTGGGGCTGCCCTCAATTTATACTCCCATTCTCATGCCACCTCACACCACCCAATCATAGACACACAAATCCCAGGCAGCATGTGGGATTGGCTGATAGATTGGCATTGCGAGATGTTGCACTAATCTCTCTAAGTTTCCGCGCTGCTGCTTTTACTGCGCATGACTGAGACTGGGATAAGCAAGTGAAGTCACGGGGCTTAGCATGCAGCTGCACCCACTCCCCACAGCAGACCTCAAAGCCCATCACCACAGTGACACACAACAAGGCCACACTTCTTAATAATGCTACTCCTTATGGCCCAAACATTCATACAGATGGATCTATGAGAGCCAGACCTATTTAAACCAGCACTGGGTGAAAGAGAAGTATGAGAAAAGCCATAGTGAGGCCAGTCAGATCAGAGAAAGACAAAGGAGAGCAGGTGCAGGAAGGAGCACACATCACTGAGAAAGGCAGGAATCTTCTTGTTCCTTTAATTGAAGTCAGATGATACATAAGAGCTTGTGCCTCCACAATCTGCCCCACATCTGGCACTCCTGCCAAGCCTACCCCACTGCGCTATCACTGTCTATACAAAGTGTGTAGCAGCTAATGCACTTCTCTTATGAGTCACAGTGAGGAGTGTCTGATGGTTTGTATGTGCTTGGTCCACGGAGTGGCACTATTAGGAGGTGTGGCCTTCTTAGAGTAGATGTGTCACTGCGGGTGTGAGCTTTAAGACTCTCATCCTTGCTGCCCGAAAGTCAGTACTCTGCTAGCAGACTTCAGATGAAGATGTAGAACTCTCAGCTTCTCCTGTACCATGTCTGCCTGGATGCTGCCATGTTCCTGCCTTGATGATAATGGACTTAACCTCTTAACCTGTAAGCCAGCCCCAATTAAATGCTGATCTTATAAGACATGGCTGATTACAGTGTCTGTTCACAGCAGTAAAACCCTAACTAAGACAGAGTGAACCTGCACAAATGTTAAACAACAGAGCTATGAAAGGCATGGGTTCTTGGTGTCTGGCAGCCATCTGTTTCCTCATCACCTACTCGTTAGATATGTAGATTGTAAGCTTTTTCTGTTGATGAATTAGTGGATTCATAACAACGGAACAGGCAGACCAGAAAAACTATGCAAACATACAGATATGTAAATAGCAAATCAAATGTGTTTTGTGCAGTGAAGAGGTTTTTTTGGAACTTAAAATATTAAGCTAATTATATAAATTAATATAATACCATATTTATCGTTGACGTACCACTCCCTTTTAATAGTCAAGCAGTACACTTTCCCAGGGTTCTTTTCCTAACAGCTCTGCCGTGTTAGTTCAATTCAATCAAACAGTGATCATCAGCTGCAGCTATTATAAACAGATCTAGGTTTGTCTGTGTACGAGCAGATTACAAAAATCATCAAGGAATCTCATCACCCCAAAATGGGATTATTTATAAATGAGATCCCTAGCTTTGAATCGAGAAAGCTTAGAACATGGGTGTTTGGCTTTGGATTTATAACCATGTCATTTCCCAACAACAAACAAGAGACATGTACAAAACACTTTAACTTTACAAGGACATTAAAAAGAGAGACCCATGACTCCAGCAGCATATGTGGCAGAGGATGGCCTTGTTGGACATAAGTGGGAGGAGCAACCCTTGGGCCTGAGGGTGTTCCATGCCCCAGTATAGAGGAATGCCAGGGTGGGAAGGCAGGAATGAATGGGGGGAGGAGCACTCTCATAGAGACAGGGGGAGGGAAGAGGGGGAGGAGGAGGGGGAGGAGGCTTCCAAAGGGGAGATATGGAAAGAGGAAAACATTTGAAACATAAATAAAGAAAATATCCAATAGAAGAATATAAACAGAAAAAAAAAAAAAGAGTTCCCTCTTCTATATACAGGGAGAGCCTTCACTTCTGGGATCAGAGCTCCCATCTATGTGGCAACATAAAGTCAATTTCTTGGAGTCAATTAAAACTACCTCAATCCTGTGTTTCCTTTCTGTTTCTATTTCTAATATTTTTTTAGTTATGTGTATGCCTGTGCACATAAATATGTATGCCTGAATGTGGTACCTCAGGAAGCCAAAAACAGATGTTGGATCAGCTGAAGTTGAAGTTACAGGCAGTTACAATGTGAGCCACCCATAGTGGGTTCTGAAATTCAAACTCAGGTCCTTCAGTAAAGCAAAGAAACCACTTGTAAGCCCTGAGCTGTCTCCAGCCCATTGTGATGCATCCCAAAGGCTGAGACTGGCAGTTCTGTGCCAGCATTTCACATTACCAAGCAAAACATTATTACTCTCCATTTGTTCTCTGAAGGAAAGGAAAGATGTGGGGTTGTCAGACACTTGGAACATAGTCATTCATTAGACAAGAAGTATTACTTCAACTTAGTGGTTTTTGCCTGCCTGGAGTGACCTACAATTTACACAAGAGTGTGACAGCCATAATTTCCCTGTCTGTTTAAATGTGAAAGTCAAATTTCTTCATCATGACTATTACCAGCACTTGGGCCTTTTCTGTGTGTAGTGGTTAATCATTTTCAATTTAATGGGTTTAGAATCACCATGGAAACACATGTTTGTGTGTGTCTATTAGAGTTTTCCAAAAGGTTTAACAGAGCAGGGAAGATACACTCTGAATGGCGGTAGTCTGTAGCGCTAGCCTGTGGGCTAGTGTCCTGAACAGAACAAAATGGGAGAAAGTGACTGAGTCAAGAGGACTGTGACTCTCTGTTCTTGACTGGGAACACAAAGTGACCAGCTGCCTCATTTGCCTGCCTCCATGACTTCCCTTCCGTAATGAACTGTACCCTTTTTAAACTGAAACCCTTTCTCCTGCTGTTGCTATTTCTCAGGTATTGATCACAACAATGAGAAAGTAACTGATACTCCTATACATAGTTTGTATGTACATGTCACTCCCTATGTTTAAAAAGTCACAACCAGTATTCACAACAAATGTATCTCTATATCAGTAGTGTTTAGGTGGATAGAAGGATGGAGGGAACAGGGTGAGAGAGGGGAGAGGATATAGGGGATTAGGTGTAGGGAGAGCAAGGGAGAGTGAACAGAAATCATCTGCAGTGGGCAGGGGTAGGGCATCTCTAGGACATGCCAGTGACCAGAGATGCAGAGATGGGAGTTGGGGGACAGGGTATCTATGGGGTTGACTCTAGCTGGAACTCCTAGCAGTAGAATACATGGATCTTGAAGTGGCCACCTCCTGTAGCCAGGCAGGACTCCCAGTGGAGGGATAAAGACAATAACTCACCAACAAAACCTTTGGTCCAAAATATGTCTCCCTGCCCACAGGTATACAGAAACAAAGAAAGAGATAGAGGTAATGGCCAATGATTGGCCTAAATTGAGACTCATTCCATGGGCAAGAACCAATTCCTGACACTACTAATGATACTCTTGTTATACTTGCAGACAGCAGCATAGCATAAGTGTACTCTGAAAGGCTCCACCCAGCAGCTAATGGAAACAGATGTGGAGATCCACAGCCAAAGCTCCACCCAGCAGCTAATGGAAACAGATGTGGAGATCCACAGCCAAACATTAGATGGAGCTCAGGAAGACTTGTGGAATAGCTGAGGGAAAGACTGAGGGACCCAAAGAGGACAGGGACTTCACAGGGAGACCAACAAAATCAACCCTAGGGGGCTCCCAAAGACTGAATTACCAACTAAAGAACTAGCATGTGCTTGATCCTCCACTTCACACATATGTGGCAGAAGTGCAGCATGGTCTTAATGCAGGTCCCCCAACAATTGGAGCAGAGGTTGTCCCTGATCTGTTGCCTGCCTATGGATTCCAACCCCCTGACTTGGCTGTTATGTCTGGCCTCAGTGGGAAAAGATGCATCTAGTCCTGCAGGGACTTGATGGGGGGGTATTTGAAACCCGGGGGTGCTCCCCCTTCTCAGAGGAGAAAGGAAAGGGATAGGGAAAAATCTGAGTGAGAGGTACTGGGAGGGCACTAACAGTAGGATGTAAATCAAATAAATAAATAAACTCATATTAAAAACTCTTAAATCATCACAATAAAACAAAACAAACAAACAAAACCCCCATAATACAAAGAAAACAACGGTAAGAAAAACTGATTGGGATTTTGTTATTGTGCTTCATTAATGACTTACTAGAACTTCCAGAAAAAGTAGATAACCATTTCCAGAAAAACATTAGAACTTTGTGGGTGAAGTTCTCTGCCATATAAACATAAGTGGACACGTATGAATGACTTAACAGTCACTAAAAAAAAAAAAATACTGTGGAAACTTGGAATATATCTTTGGATAGTTCAAGCATTTTTTTCCCAAAATCTTCCAAAATGTAATGTTTGGCATTTAAATTTATTTTTAATCATAAACAAACAGAAGAAAGTTACAATGAAGTCATCTCAGCAGACATGGTGAGATATATCTTTAATCCAAGCACTCCACAGGCAGACACAGATAGATATCTGTGAATTCAAGGCCAACATGGTCTACACAGTAAGTTCCAGGAGGCCAGGGTTGCAGTGAGACACAGTCTCAAAAAAGATAAATTAAAGTTACAGCAGTGGGATATAAAAGCTAATACATTTGAGACAGATAAATTATTAAGCTAACTCAATCAGTGACTTTCTTTCTTCCCACTAATTTTATTCATAGCAATTGCTCCATTAGTGCCACTGCAACAAGTGAGTAATGGGATTTCCAGGGGTCTCTTCTTATGTATAAGAAGTACAGAAGCAGGACAGAAGGCCTATTTGATCAATGACTACTTGCTGTTTTTAAACAGAGGAGTTAGGATTGCAATGAAAGACTTATTCCTGTAGATTCCTCGTTTGCTGGCATCCCTCTTCCAATTAGGATGGATATTCCACCAGCGATTCATTTGGAGGCTCAGCAATCCCAGTGCATGATGCTTTCAAGGAGACAGTTTTTATTTTCTTGAATGGGAAGCAATGTGTAAAGTCAGTGGAGACTGGACTGTCCCATGAAGCTTTTCATCTATAATTGACTGAAAATCTGTTCCCAGAACTCAGGAGGCAGAAGCACTCTCTGTGAGTTCCAGGCCAACCTAGTCTACATAGAAAGTTCCAAGCTATCCACAGTTATACAGTGTGGAGGTTTGAATAGGTATGGCTCCCGTAGATTCAAGTGTTTAAATGTTTGGCCCATATGGAGTGGCACTGTTAGAAATAGTGTGACCTTGTTGGGGTAGGTGTCCCTTTGTTGGAGGAAGTGTGTCACTGGAGGAGGGTTTTGAGGTCATATATATGCTGGAGCTCTGCCCAGGATGGGGCACCGTCCCTTTCCGCTGCCTGTAGATCAAGATGTAGAATTCTTGGCTCCTCCAGTGCCAACTCTGTTTGTGTGTTTCCATACTTTCTACCATGATGATAATGACCTAAACTTCTGAAACTGTAAGCCAGTCCTAAATTAAATGTTTTCCTTTAGAAGGGTTTCCTTGGTCATAGTGACTCTTGACAGCAATAAAACCGTAACTGAGGCACACAGTGAGACCTGTCTGTCTCAGGCACACAGTGAGACCTGTCTGTCTCAGGCACACAGTGAGACCTGTCTGTCTCAGGCACACAGTGAGACCTGTCTGTCTCAGGCACACAGTGAGACCTGTCTCAGGCACACAGTGAGACCTGTCTCAGGCACACAGTGAGACCTGTCTCAGGCAGTCTCAGGCACACAGTGAGACCTGTCTCAGGCACACAGTGAGACCTGTCTCAGGCACACAGTGAGACCTGTCTCAGGCACACAGTGTGACCTGTCTCAAAGAGAAAACCAATAAATGAACAGAGTCCCGTAAACCACCACAACCCCCTCTCTGTCCAAATCCACGGCCTTTACACAGATGTGCTCACCCTCTTCTCAGCAAACGAAATCACCAGATATATAATCCTAAAACTGCTGTTTTGACGTCATACGTTGACTTCCTTTAAGGATTTCCATTCTGGTTTTTTCATTTGTTTTTTTTTTTCATCCTCCATCAAGGACTAATTGAAGGTGTGATTGCGGAGGTTCTTACATTTGCAATACCTGTCAAAAAAATAAATATTCTACAATCAAAACCTAACAGACCTGGCAATTTTGTTGGTGATACATGAGGCAGAACAGAATTCAAGCGTTATTCTTTCTCAACGTAATTGACTTTGCAGAGCGGAGAGTAGCAGAGATTTGTGTGTTAGTAAATTAAGTAAGTTGGTCAGAGTCAATAACAGATGCAAATGCCAGTGAGCCCACAGTATCCTTAGTATTTGGTTTTGCTCCTGTGTAATGCACTATAGCCTTTGACAAGCTGAAAACACGTGGACAAGATAATGTGATGTGTGCAGCTTTAATGACTGAACAATGTGCTATCTTTTCTTACAAACTTAAGGATTAAATTGCCATAATAATTATTAGTTAACAATAAGAATTATTAAATATCTAGCATATTTTGTGGCACATAAAAACACCCTTGCATTGTTCCTATTATAGTGCTCTCATTTATAAAGCAATGGTGTGTCTGGGTGTGTATTTTCACAGTCTGGAATTGTCTAGTACACAAGTGGGGAAAAATAACTAGAAATTGAGTCAGGAAGACCAACTTAAATACAAGTACAATGATAGCCTGGGGCAGGCCTTACAGCTTTCTTTTTCATACAACAGACACTTGTTACTCATAATAGTTATGGTGTGTAAAGTCACCATACAAACTCATCAGAAATTACTGAAAGATGACTCCCCTGAGCAAGGCAGAATTAGATTACCATAGGAGTGTGGTTGGGATAGTTTTATCAACTGATCCATAGATAACCTGACTTTGCATATATGTCCTTAAGGGAATGTATTTAATAGGGTCCTTATTAATTAACATTAAACTAACAGACACTACAATTAATGTCAATATGTAACTTGGCCAGTCAGCCTATATCCTCCACAGATATGGTCCTCTTGCACATTTCAATACTAGAAATCTCTTCAAAATGATTACAAGTCATCTCAAGCAGCAAAATTATTGACACCCTAGCATGAAAATACAAAACACATGGGGCAGGCTAGATGCCAATAAAAAAATTCTGGGATACAAGCAGAGAGATACAAGTCGTGTATGTTTTTGTTGGACTCAGCTTGGAAAATGTGTGTCACTAACTCAAAAAAATTCCCCATTGTCTAAATACCCATGCTTGTCCACAACTTTCTTAGTAAGGAACTTTAATAAAGAAAAAGAGTGATCCCTCAGAGACCAGTCTGTGCAGGTCAGCTGGCAGACTGCAAAGGGTGAGCAAGCTGACAGCAGAAACAACACAGCTTCTGGGACAGACCCAGTTTCAGGCTCCAGACATCCGGGCACCTTCCCCAACAGAGGAGAGGTGTTTCACCTGGGAGGGCTCTGCTGGAGCAGGTGAAGGAGCTATCTTGGGCCCCGGATCCCTCAGAGACCAGTCTGCACAGGTCAGCTGGTGGACTGCAAAGGGTGAGTGTGGGGAATTGCAGGCTGGTCTCCAGTCGAGCTGAGGTCTGAACCCCGATGGTAGGCGTCTACTCATGCTCCTGGAACTCCAGCCCCTGGCTAAGGTACCACCTCCCACAGCGCCCACAAGAGAAGCATGGTCAGTGGTCACTGTAAGCAATGGCCCAAGCTTCTGACCTTCAGGCTAAACTCCTCCCCAGTAACCTAGCAACAGTGATGACCATAAAAAGGGGTGCTCAGCCCACACCTTGCTCTCTTACTCTTCTTCTTGCTCTCTTACTCTTACCCTTTTTCCTTTGTCCTCTCACTTCTCTCTCCTCTTCCCTTTCTCTTTGTCTTCTCCTCTCCTCTCCTCTCCTCTCCTCTCTCCTCTCTCTCTCTCTTCTATCTTCTCTCTTTCCCCTGCATTTCTATAATAAAGCTCTTAAACCATAGACAGTTTCTGTCCTTCAAGTTCCGCTGCGCACTCTGGTTATTGTTGGGAAATTCTTCCCCTATTCCCTCTCTCCTACAACCCTGGTGGCTTTAGCTAAGTAGCTCCAGGGGGGTCCCCAGGCAGGGCTGCCCCTTGACCACCCCCTGAAGAGTGGGATAGAGGAATGCCCACCCAGGGATGAGTGGATAGGGTAAGTAGCAGCCTTCCTATACCTGACTGACCAGAGAATAGGGAAACTCTGGCAGGGCAGTGGGCTTCTTTTCCTCCCCTACTTTTCCCAGGGCCACCAGCACCCCCCCCCTTTTATTTTGTTCCCAACAGGTGAGCTAGCAGACTGTAGAAGTGACGCAGCTTCTGGGACAGGTAGAAGTGACACAGCTTCTGGGACAGGTAGAAGTGACACAGCTTCTGGGACAGATGCCATTTCGGGCTCCAGACATCCAGGCACCTTCCCTGACAGGGGAGAGGTGTCCGCCTGGGAGAGCTCTGACCTCCAGAGCAGTTGAGAGAGCCATCTTGTGTCCTGCTTCCCTCGGAGACCAGTCTATGCAGGTAAGCATGCACACTGCAGAGACAACACATCTTCTTGGATAGGCCCTGTTTTAGGCCTTCATCTTCAGCCAGGAGGCAGGGCTGAACGACAGATATCTGTGCACCTTCCCTGCAAGAGGAGAGCTTGCCTGCGGGGAACACACGGATCACTGAGATTCTGGAAAGAACTGGACTCCCAGGTCTACTGACAGAGGCTAACAAAATCACAGGAGGAACAAGCTCCAACCTGAGAAAACTATAACAACTAATTCCAGAGAATACCAGATGGCGAAAGACAAACGTAAGAATCTTAATAACAGAAACCAAGACCACTCACCATCATCAGAACCCAGCACTTCCACCTCAGCCAGTCCTGGATACCCCAACACACCCTAAAAGCAAGACTCTCATTTAAAATCATATCTCATGATGCTGATAGAGGACTTTAAGAAGGGCATTAATAACTGACTTAAAGAAATACAGGAGACGGGGCTGGTGAGATGGCTCAGCAGGTAAGAGCACCCGACTGCTCTTCCGAAGGTGATAAGTTCAAATCCCAGCATCCACATGGTGGCTCACAACCATCCGTAACGAGATCTGGCGCCCTCTTCTGGAGTGTCTGAAGACAGCTACAGTGTACTTATATATAATAAATAAATAAATCTTTAAAAAGAAATACAGGAGAACACTGCTAAAGAGGTAGAAGTCCTTAAAGAATTACAGAAAAACACAACCAAACAGGTGATGGAATTGAACAAAACCATCCAAGACCTAAAAAGGGAAGTAGAAACAATAAAGAAAACCAAAAGTGAGACAACTCTAGAGATAGAAACTCTATGAAAGAAATCAGGAACTATAGATGCAAGCATCAGCAACAGAATACAAGAGATGGAAGACAGAATCTCAGGTGCAGAAGATTCCATAGAGAACATGGGCACAACAGTCAAAGAACATGCAAAATGCAAAAAGATCCTAACTCAAAACATCCAGGAAATCTAGGACACAATGAGAAGACCAAACCTACAGATAATAGGAATAGATGAGAATGAGGATGTTCAACTTAAAGGGCCAGCAAATATCTTCAACAAAATTATAGAAGAAAACTTCCCAACCTAAAGAAAGAGATGTCCATGAACATACAAGAAGCCTACATAACTCCAAATAGATTGGACCAGAAAAGAAATCCCTCCATACACATAATAATCAGAAGAACAAATGCACTAAAGACAGAATATTAAAAGCAGTAAGGGGAAAAGGTCAAGTAACTTATAAAGGCAGGCTGATTAAAACTACACCAGACTTCTCATCATAGACTATGAAAGCCAGAAGATCCTGGACAGATGTTACACTGACCCTAAGAGAACACAAATGCCAGACCAGGCTGCTATACCCAGCAAAACTCTCAATTACCATAGAGGGAGAAACCAAAGTATTCCATGACAAAAACAAATTCACACAATATCTTTCCACGAATCCAGCCCTTCAAAGGATAATAAATAGAAAATACAACCACAAAGACAGAAACTATACCCTAGAAAAAGCAAGTAAGTAATCCTTCAAAAAACCTAAAAGAAGACAGCCAGAAGAACAGAATCCCAAATTTAACAACAAAAATAACAGGAGGCAACAATTGCTTTTCTTTAGTATCTCTTAATATCAATGAACTCAATTCCCCAATAAAAAGACATAGACTAATAGACTGGCTACAGAAACAAGACCCAACATTTTGTTGCTTACAGGAAACCCACCGCAGGGAAAAGGACAGACACTATCTCAGAGTGAAAGGTTGAAAAACAATTTTTCAAGCAAATGATTCGAAGAAACAAGCTGGAGAAGCCATTCTAATATCAAATAAAATTGACTTCCAACCCAAATTTATCAAAAATAGATAGATAGATAGATAGATAGATAGATAGATAGATAGATAGATAGATAAGGAGAGGCACTTCCTACTCATCAAAGGTAAAATCTACCAAGATGAACTCTCAATTCTGAATATCTATGCTCCAAATACAAGGGCAGCCACATTTATTAAAGAAACTTTAGTACAGCTCAAAGAACACAATGCACCTCAAACAATAGTACTGGGAGACTTCAACACCCCACTCTCACCAATGGACAGATTCTGGAAACAGAAACTAAACAGAGACACGTGGACACTAACAGAACTTATGAAACAAATGGATTTAATAGATATCTACAGGACATTTTATCCTAAAACAAAAGGATATACCTTCTTCTCAGTGACACAAGGAACCTCCTTCAAAATTCACCATATAATTGGTCACAAAACAGGCCTCCACAGATATAAAAATATTGAAATTATCCCATGCATTCTATCAGATCACCACAGACTAAGGCTGATCTTCAATAACAACATAAATAATAGAGAGCCAACATTCATGTGGAAACTGAACAACACTCTACTCAAGGATGAAATAAAGAAATTAAAGACTTTTAAGAGTTTAATGAAAATGAA
This sequence comes from Mus minutoides, assembly GCA_902729485.2. Classification (NCBI taxonomy): domain Eukaryota; kingdom Metazoa; phylum Chordata; class Mammalia; order Rodentia; family Muridae; genus Mus; species Mus minutoides. The sequence continues at coordinate 403,856 of LR750440.1, read as the reverse complement.
GCCACAACATACTCAAATTTATGGGACACAATGAAGGCAGTCCTAAGAGGTAAACTCATAGCCCTGAGTGCCTCCAAAATGAAACTAGAGAGAGCATACACTAGCAGCCTGACATCACACCTAGAAACTCTAGAATTAAAGGAAGCAAATTCACCCAAGAGGAGCAGATGGCAGAAAATAATCAAACTCAGGACTGAAATTAACCAATTGGAAATAAAAAAGAACTATTCAAAGAATCAACCAAACCAGGAGCTGGTTCTTTGAAAAAAATCAACAAGGTAGATAAACCCTTAGCCAGACTAACTAGAGGGCACAGGGACAGTATCCTAATTAACAAAATGAAAAATGAAAAAGGAGAAATAACAACAGAATCCGAGGTAATCTGAAATATCATCAGATCCTACTACAAAAGGCTATACTCAACAAAACTAGAAAACCTGGATGAAATGGACAAGGTCCTAGAGAGATACCAGGTACCAAAATTAAATCAGGATCAGATTAATGATCTAAACAGTCCCATTTTCCCTAAAGAAATAGAAATAGTCATCAATAGTCTCCCAACCAAAAAAAGCCCAGAACCAGATGGGTTTAGTGCAGAGTTCTATCAGACCTTCAAAGAAGACCTAATTCCAACTCTCCTAAAATTATTCCACAAAATAGGAACAGAAGGTACTCTACCCAATTCATTCTATGAAGCCACAATTACTCTGATACCTAAACCACACAAAGATCCAACAAAGAAAGAGGAAATTCAGACCAATTTCCCTTATGAATATCGATGCAAAAATACTCAATAGAATCCCCACAAACAGAATCCAAGAACACATCAAAAACAATCATCCATCATGACTAAGAAGGATTCATCCCATGGATGCAGGGATAGTTTAATATTCGGAAATCCATCAACGTAATCCACTATATAAACAAACTCAAAGACAAAAATCACATGATCATCTCATTAGATGCTGAGAAAGCATTTGACAAAATCCAACACCCATTCATGATAAAAGTCTTTGAAAGATCAGGAATTCAAGGCCCATACCTAAACATAATAAAAGCAATATACAGCAAACAAGTAGCCAACATCAAACTAAATGGAGAGAAACTAGAAGCAATTCCTCTAAAATCAGGGACTAGACAAGGCTGCCCACTTTCTCCATACCTATTCAATATAGTACTTGAAGTTCTAGCCAGAGCAATTCCACAACAAAAGGAGATCAAAGGGATACAATTGGACAGGAAGAAGTCAAAATATTACTATTTGCAGATAATATGATAGTATATATAAGTGACCCCAAAAATTCTACCACAGAACTCCTAAACCTGATAATCAGCTTCAGGGGAGTAGCTGGATATAAAATTAACTAAATCAATTACCTTTATCTACACAAAAGATAAACAGATTGAGAAAGAAATTAGGGAAACAACACCCTTCACAATAGTCACAAATGATATAAAATATACCTTTGTGTGACTCTAACTAAGGAAGTGAAAGATCTGTGTGATAAGAACTTCAAGTCTATGAAGAAATTGAAGAAGATCTCAAAAGATGGAAAGATCTCTCATGCTCATGGATTGGCAGGATTAATATAGTCAAAATGGCTATCCTGCCGAAAGCAATCTACAGATTCAACGCAATCCCCATCAAAATTCCAGCTCAATTCTTCACTGAGTTAGAAAAGGCAATTTGCAAATTAATCTGGAATAACAAAAAACGTAGGATAGCAAAAAATATTCTCAACAATAAACGAAACTCTGGTGGAATCACCATGCCTGACATTAAGCTGTACTATAGAGCAATTGTGATAAAAACTGCATAGTACTGGTACAGTGACAGAAAGGTAAATCAATGGAATAGTATATGAAGACCCAGAAATGAACCTACACACCAATGGTCACTTGATCTTTGACAAGAGAGCTAAAACCATCCATTGGGTGGGGGGACAGCATTTTCAACAAATGGTGCTGGCACAACTGGTGGTTATCATGTAGAAGAATGCAAATTGATCCATTCTTAACTCCTTGTACAAAGCTCAGGTCTAAGTGGATCAAAGACCTCCACATAAAACTAGAGACACTGAAATTAATAGAGGAGAAAGTGGGGAAAAGCCTCGAAGATATGGGCACAGAGGAAAAATTCCTAAACAGAACAGCAATGGCATGTGCTGTAAGATCAAGAATTGACAAATGAAACCTCATGAAATTGCAAAGCTTCTGTAAGGCAAAAGACACTATTAATAAGACAAAAAGGCCACCAACAGATTGGGAAAGGATTTTTACCAATCCTAAATCTGATAGGGGACTAATATCCAATATATACAAAGAGCTCAAGAAGCTGGACTCCAGATATTTAAATAACCCCATTAAAATTGGGGTACAGAGCTAAACAAAGAATTCTCAAGTGAAGAATATCAAATGGCTTAGAAGCACCTGAAAAAAATGGTCAACATCCTTAATCATCAGGGAAATGCAAATAAAAATAACCTTGAGATACCACCTCACACCAGCCAGAATGGCTAAGATCAAAAATTCAGGTGACAGCAGATGCTGGCAAGGATGTGGAGAAAGAGGAACAGTCCTCCATTGCTGGTGGGATTGCAAGCTTCTACAACCACTCTGGAAGGCAGTCTGTCGGTTCCTCAGAAAATTGGACATAGTACTACCAGAAGATCCAGCAATACATCTCTTTGGCATATACTCAGAAGATGTTCCAACTGGTAATAAGAACACATGCTCCACTATGTTCATAGCAGCCTTATTTATAATAGCCAGAAGCTGGAAAGAACCCAGATGTCACTCAACAGAGGAATGGATACAGAAAATGTGGTACATTTACACAATGGACTACTACTTAGCTATTAAAAACAATGAGTTTATGAAATTCTTGGGCAAATGGATGTATTTGGAGGATATCATCCTTAGTGAGGTACCCAATCACAAAAGAAGTCAATAAATATGCACTCACTGATAAGTTGATATTAGCCCAGAAACTTAGAATACCCAAGATACAATTTGCAAAACACAAGAAAATCAAGAAGAGGGAAGACCAAAGTGTGGATACTTCATTCCTCCTTAGATTGGGGAACAAAATAACCATGAAAGGAGTTACAGAGACAAAGTTTGGAGCTAAGACGAATGGATGGACCATCCAGAGACTCCCCCACCTGGAGGTCCATCCCATAATAAGCCACCAAACCCACTATTGCATATCCCATCAAGATATTGCTGAAGGGACCCTGGTATACCTGTTTTGTATGAGGCTATGCCAGTGCCTGGCAAATACAGAAGTGGATGCTCACAGTCATCTATGAGATGGTACACAGGGCTCCCAATGGAGAAGCTAGAGAAAGTACCCAAGGAGCTGAAGGGGTCTACAACCCTATAGGTGGAACAACAATATGAACTAACCAGTACCCCCAGAGCTCGTGTCTCTAGCTGCATATGTAGCAGAAGATGGCCTAGTCGGTCATCACTGGGAAGAGAGGCCCCTTGGTCTTCCAAACTTTATATGCCCCAGTACAGGGGAATGCCAGGGCCAAAAATGGGAGTGGGTGGGTAGGGAAGCAGAGCGGGGGTGGGGGCCATAGGGAACTTTCAGGGTAGCATTTGAAATGTAAATAAAGAAAATAACTAATTTTTTAAAGTTTTTTTTTTAAAAGTAAAAATAATTTCACCAGTGCATACTCTTAATGTTAGCAGCAATATCAAAGTGTTGACTAAAATTGCATTGGCATATAGTGCAAGGGCAGAAATCCATGAGGATGCTGTATATCTCTCATTCTTCTTCTTCCATTTTGACTATTCTATATTGAAGAAGCCTGGAGATGACTGATGGGTATATGGACTGACACAGAGAAACGGAATATTTGGGCTTGGATTTCTCCTATTGAACTCTGACTATTGAGAACTGATTCTAAATAAAATCATTATAGTCTGGATTATTCAGAGCGCACACACATACACACACACACACACACACACCAATCGCACACAACTGGGTTGCCTAATGTCTGTCAACTTGACACAAGCCAAAGTTATCAGGGAAGATGAAGTTCAGTTGAGAAATTTCCTCCATCACATTTGCTTGGAGGAAGATTTACGGGTGTCTCTTGATTTGTGAATGATGTATGAGGCTCCAGGCCACGGTGGCAGTACCGATGCTGGGCACGAGGTTCTGGGTTGTATAAGAAAGTTATGGTGAGCAAGCCATGGGAAGCAAGTCATAAACAGCCTTCTTCCACTGTCTCTGCTTTGGTTCCTGCCTAAAGTTGCTGCACTGAGACTTCCAACCCTGATTTCCCTTCAAAATGTGTTCCAACCAATTTGGCCATGAAAGCAAATAAACCTTTTCCTCCCCAAGTTTATTCTAGCAATAAAAACTATGACAATTATATATATACATATATATATATATATATATATATATATATATATATATATATATATGTACATACATATATTAGGGTATATGTTTTTTTACATATCTATCAGGGTATATGTTTTTTACATATCTAGAAAGACAAATTTACTAATATAAAAATGAATAAAGGAGTATCTGTCACATATAAATAGATGAAGAATTTCTCTGAGGAATTAATTCATTCAAGTAAGTGCTGAGCTATGCAAAATCCACATTTACCCAACTAAAGACCCAAGAGAAGAGATGGCACAGATTTCTAACCTGAGCTCAAAGTCCTGAAGACAAGGAGGTCTGCTGGTTCACAGGCCTGAAAACAATGCAGAGTAGAACTCTGTCCTACTTGCAACAGACAGTCATAATTTCTGTTCTCTCTTCGAGTCTTCAGCTGCCTGGACAAGGCTCACCCACATAAACCTGTCTGCTGACCCAAATGCTAATCTTATCCAGAAACACCCCAAACACACCGACCCAGAAGGTTCAAACAACTATTTCAACACTGCATGGCCCAGTTAACAGGTAAAATTAACCATCACAGATTATATTCTCTTTTCCATAAATATATAAAGTCGATTTAAATCAGTCTGTAAAGAATAACAAATAAGAAAAAATAATGAATCAAGAAGATGGAATCCACACCCTTTACTTGATTTTTATTTTGTTTTTTTTTTCAATAAAACAAAGCATTTAATTATGGACTTGCTTACAGTTTCAGAGGATTAGTCTGTGATCATCATAGCAGGAAGCATGATGGCAGGCAGGCTTAGTGCTGAAGCAGTCTCTGAGAGCTTATATCTGATCCACAGCAAGGAGGCTAGAAGAGAGCAAGATCAGGTCTTGCATGGGCTTTGAAACCTCAAAGACTACCCACCAGTGCCACACCTCCTCCAGCAAAGCCACACCTCCTCAGCAAAGCCACACCTCCTCAGCAAAGCCACACCTCCTCAGCAAAGCCACACCTCCTCATCCTTCCTAAACAAGGTCAGGAACACTGCACTTTCCAAGTGAAATAGTGTGCATACTTAGGAGGCAGAAACAGCAATCCATGGGGTCTGAGGACATCGTTCAGGTAGCACACTGGCTGCCCAGTATGCATGAAGTCCTACATTTAATCTCAGGCACTGCAAAAACCAGGTGTGGTGGCACATACCTGTGATTCAATCACTTGGGATGTTAAGGCACAAGGATAAAACATTGAAGGTCATTTGAAGCTTCATAGAGAGTTCCAGAGCAGCCTGGGCTGCATGAGACTCACAAAGATGAGGAGAGAGAAAAAGGAAGAGAGGATAGGAAGAAAGGGGAGAGGGAGAAGATAGAGGGAGGGAGGGAGAGAAGGAAGGAGGGCAGGAGGAGGGAGGAGGGAGGAGGGAGTGAGCGAGGGGCAGAAAAAAAGAAGCAGCTCACAATATACCACAGCCATACACTGCTTTCAGCAGTCCATTTAGACATATTCCTTCTATAATAGCATTGTTCTTAAACTAGAACTTTCCTTTGGTCATTGTGATTTATATTATCTTTAAATATTCGTTTAGCTTATGAAGAGAACCTGCTCTGTTTAAGTGCTCAAAATCGAATCCAATAGAATGTATGTGTGTGTATTGCTGGCAAAATCGTCTTTGTAACATTTTCTTAGTAATCAAAACAACCGCTTTACAAATATGTCACATGTTTGTGTGATTCACACTTCAGTAAAAGAACACCCTGACAAATTCCTCAAGAGGTGATGATTTGTGTGATGTTACTTCAGTGATGATGAAGGGGTGAGCATCCAGGTTCAAGGTCCTCCAAGTGAGGGAGGGGGAATNCAAAATCGTCTTTGTAACATTTTCTTAGTAATCAAAACAACCGCTTTACAAATATGTCACATGTTTGTGTGATTCACACTTCAGTAAAAGAACACCCTGACAAATTCCTCAAGAGGTGATGATTTGTGTGATGTTACTTCAGTGATGATGAAGGGGTGAGCATCCAGGTTCAAGGTCCTCCAAGTGAGGGAGGGGGAATACTGTTTTACTCTGAAGCAATCTTCTCCGTCCGCATCTGGATTACAGAGCACTACAGCTACATTCAGATTCTAAAGGAATTTTGAGTCTAAATGCACTAAGAGACAGATACTATAAGAAAAGCCTCACTTGCTATTCCATTAAAGACATTGTTAATTTAGGATTGACAGTCACAGCTCATTATTTTGTTTTGGAAATCACTCTTCCTGGAAATTTAGGGGAGGGAAAAAAAAAAAAAGAACAAAAACCAAGGACCGAAGAAATATCTTTTCAGTGACACTGTTGCTTGAGAGAACAGAATTACACTCTCTGTGAAAAATGAGATTTGACAGGTGAGAGCGTCTGTCTCAAATGACCCAATGTGCAAAGAGAGAGCAGACAAGAAGACGCAGACACCACCCAGGACATGAGCTATGCATAAAAGCAGAGCTGCAGCTGAGACTTGCGAGCCACAGCAGTAATCACATGTGCTTGTGTGCTCTCAAGTGAGACAGTAAGACCTGAGGCGATCAAGTATGACTACGGTGACCAGTGGATCCTGACTAATTGGAATAGTGGTAGCATAAGACACTATTCAAATAGTCTTTAACCTAAAGAGAGGGTAATTAGGAGTGAATATGTGAATAGTTTTTCTATTTAAATGCATACCTGAAATTATACAGGGGCAACAATAATCCCGTTAGTGTTGAAGGGGAACTTTGAGTTAATGCCTTCATCCAATGATAAATGAAAGTAGCCCCTAAACCTCCCGACACTTCTCCCCTCAGGGAAGAGGGTAAGTAGAAATTCTTCCACAAGTTTCCACAAACATATCTATTCACTGCAGAGACTTTCAAATAGCTTCTCAAAATGATTATTTTATAATCTGATAATGGCAAAAGAGAAAGCTCTTCAGATTTCCTTGGGGATGGTGGCTGCAATGTTACCATTTTAGAAGTCATTAAATCAAGTTGTAAAGTTTAGCACTAACTTGCTAATCTGCTTACTTGCAGTTCACAAGAAGCATACCAGAGTAAAACTAAAGCCTGCTAAATACAGCCCATGTGTGAATAACCAATAGAAGCTATGGATAAAGTAAGCAAAATGAAGTCTAATCATACCTATTCCCATTGACTCCCTTCTGAGCACTGGCTTTCCCTTACTGTCTAGGTGATACCCATGCATATTAGGCTTACTTAACTCAGAAACAGAAACACACCGGGATGACAGAAGAGCACATGTCTATCCGTGGCCGGTTGTAGAAGGTATTGCCATTCACTGTAATAATAAGTGGAGGTCAGGTTCGCCATCACTAGTAGAAGGATTTCTTTTTTTTTTTTTTTTTTTTTTTTTTTTTTTTTTTTTTGTAGAAGGATTTCTACATGCAACATGAAAATGAGCTTCTAGTTTTCAGGAAATTTATGAACTCTGTTCAGTTGGGACCTGTTTATCTCACATGTGATTCCTTCTGTATGTTTTTTCATAGTACCAGTTGTCATCAAAACAAGATTAACAGAAGATTTTCACAGTGACTTACTGACTGGATAGAATGCACCCCCACAAGGTTTAGTCTGCACATGCAGCATCTGTTGCCCTTTGCTTATCAGAACACTGGAAAGTCAGATAATTGTGTTGTTTAACTTTGCCTTATACCAGTGAATCATAATAATTATTAATAGTAACTCTCTAAAGATGCTTTATATTCTCATTTGTGTATACCATAATGTATAGATGCAATATGATATGCAAACATGAATTTAAAAGTCTTTAACATTTTTTTCAAAATAATTTTTGAAGGGTATAAGTTAAAAAGAGTTCAATAGGCTTTACAAGTTTTCCATTGTATAATTTAGAAACTGGCTCTTTTATCCCTTGTCTTCTCCTCATCAAAATGAGAAACACTTTCCATATGCTATTACAAACACAATCACCTACCTCAACAAACCTATTTATATAAATGTTCTTATAATGAAAATGAAGTAAAAACATTTGGGATTTTAAAAAACTTGGTTAAATCCCAGAGAATCCTGACTCTCAAAGAGAAGCCCATGTTCCAAAGTTATATTCTAACCTGCGATACTATCTGTATTTACTGCAAAGAAACACTAGAAAAGTTTTTCTGCAGGTCTTCCTTCTAGAGTGTTCAAATTAGAACTTACACATCTAGGATTTGGTTGCTGAATGGGCTTTTAAAACACCTTCATTCTTGTTGTTGTTGTTGCTGTTGTTGTTGTTGTTGTTGCTGTTGTTGTTAAATTGTCTTTTAGGACTACATCCTAACATGATTAAAGTTTAGCTTTCTCTTCACAGGAAATCTTGAGGTCCACATTCCATGTAGCTACTGAAAACAAATTATTTTATCATTGGGGCAAAGCAGTGGCAAAAGTATTAGTCTGATCATGGGATTTGGACAGAAGCCACACTGATCAATGAGCTTGTGTCAAAAGACATCAGTAGTAACCATGGTCTTCCCAACTCCAATAACTTCAAGGACAAAGAACAATGATCCTATAGTGAGTGCCAGCATATTAGTCATGAGTGTAGCACTTAGAAGAAAATACAAACATAAAAGTAGTAATTAATAATACAGAAAAATAGAACGAACAAAAGAGGAAAACTAAGAAGAAAGGGGAAGATCAAAAAGAAAGAGGGAGACAAGACAGTACCAGATAAGCATACAAGGAGAAGAAAAGGACGGGCAGGAATTAAATCAGACAACTTCAAGAACCCAGCCCTCAAGAAGACTTCATCAGGGAAATGCCCAGGTCCAAATCAATACACAACAGTGGCAGAGTCTGTGTCGAAAATATAAAAAAATAAGGGGAGTACAAATTTGACTCCCACAATTAGGTTAAGAAAGAGACATAAAAGTGAAGAAAAGAAGATGGGGAAAAAACAATGAAACTTCTGTGTGTAAATATTTAATGCATTCTGAGTTAGCGAGTCTCACCTGAAAGGTTTTATAAATGTCAAAGATCACAGAAAGTCAAAGAGGATAATAGAAACTGTTAAATGGAATAGAAATAGAAATAATTTTTTAAATAAAGCATTAACAAGAGTAGCAGAAAATTTAAAAAGAAAACTGATGTCCCATCTCTCAGGTGTGCCACTGCTGTAAGCTGCCACCAAGTCTTCACAAAACTAAATATATGCATGAAGTAGAGTGGCTTATAGGATGTGGTCGAGATAGTCCAACACTAGGTGCCTTCTAATGGACAGCCCAAGGATCAAGTAGTAGACTGGATGTCTTAGCAGTCCCAATCTGATGCTGGAGTTCCAGACATGCCCTGGAGAGCTGTTGTTCTTCTGTCTTTGTTGGCATCATGAAGAAATAAGTTCTAAGATCAGTGAAGGACTGCATCAACAACAGGAAAGATGAACTTTCTAGCAAGAGTGAAATCAAGCAGGCAAAAAGTAGATGCTTCCTTCTTCCATGTCTTTTTATAATGGGGTACCATCAGAAAGTGTGGGGTCGATTCAGGGTGGGTCTTCCCACCTCAAATGACCTAATCAACAACATCCTTTCCAATATTTTAGTTAATTACTTACATGGTCAAGCTAACAACCAAGGTCAGTCACCACACCATGTGACATAAGAGGGATTTTTTTGATTAGGTCATTTGAAGTGGCAAGAGAGTGAAAATTTTGTCTCAACAGGTTCACCTGGGCTAGGGTGTAGTGGGGTCTATGCTAAGCTGTCCTGCTTTCCTTCTCTAGCTACTTGGGTGGGTATCTCCCAATATCAGCATGCCCTGTATTCTATCACACTTTGCATGTTGTATGCCCCACAAACAGCCAGAGGGTGTGGATTCTGAGTCAGGCCATGATGGCTTTGGTTGCTGTTTCAACCTCCAGGGACTCAACAGAGTCAGCAGGCTTGCCTGGGGCACATCTTCCCTTCTCCAGGAATTCACTTAAGTCTGAGAAAGTCAATGACCACACCAGTTTCATTTTAAGAGAGTATAAAATCTTAGAAATCCGTAAGGGCATAGAAGTCTTTCTGGGCATTATGTGGTGGTCTCCTCCAAAATCAAACAGCAGGAGAAACACAAGTGGAAAGAAGCAATTGTCCACAGGTGCAAACTCTCAGAATAAATGCCAAAAACACATCTTTACATGTGTTTCAATTTGCTTTTCAGATGCAGCTATGGTTTTTAAGCAGAATACAGTGTATAGTTATAAGTTCAAAATGTGATTTTTTTTTTTACAAAAGACTAGATCACAATTAATGCATTTATAAAACCAGTGGTTCCCAGCAGAGAAACTAGTGCTACCAGCTCAAGGCAGACCCAGTGCCAGGGAATAACAAGGGAAAGCAGAAGAACGAGCCCTCGCTCTCTGAAGTCTCTCTTGCCAGAGGGACCATCTCTCTTATGCAGTGAAAAAAAAAATCACTGAAAAATCCAGAAGTTAGAGACTGTCCCCAAAGTGAATGGTCAGACACTAGAATTAACTGTATGACGCCTTTATACATATGGAATTAATAACATAAATTAGTAACTGCATATTAATTTACATTTTTAGTATAGTTCCTTATCATCAGCAAAATTGTTAAATTAATATAGATATAGGTATAAAATACAGAACAATTAACACTGCTGTAAAGGCATGCCTATGGCTTAAATTTGTGCTTAAATTTATGGAACATTTAAATAATTGCCATATATTCCAAATGACATTTGAATGTTGAGTCTAAATATAACAATTTAAAATGGTAACTTTACAATAAATTTATGTTCCATAAACATATGCTTTTACATCTGTATTTACTAGACCTTCTTCTTCATAAACCTGCATCCCATCTTCTGACTCCTGACAGCCATTCTCCATGAACAAGAAATGTTGGCATTTTATCACACCAAAGAAGTCTAAATCTTTATTCCATAGACTTCCCTTGGTTTCTTACTTACAGATTTCTCTACAGCTTTTCTTACTGTTGATGCTAGTCCTTATTAAACATAACATTTCTTATGCTATTTCTCCATGTTTGTTTGTTTTAATACCACTCTTGGTGTCTTTAAGTCTAAACTTGCCTTACAAACAGATGCAGCTTTGCCGAAGTGTCATACTCCTCCAGGCCCAGGACAGTAAAGATGCTTCACCATTGTCTCTGTCTCCTATAATGGCCTGACAATACTGCAAAAAGGAGTGTGAAAACCTGCCAGGTCCAGACGCATACTTTGATTTTTTTTTTGTAACTATTCTAGAATATCTGATATTAATATGTATCTAATTTCTAAAGTCATTCAGTGTTGGAAGGAGAGTCAGAGATGTGTTTTGATGAATTCTTTCAGAAATATTTGTGCCTTTCCCTAGGGTCTAGCATAAATATAAATCTGATTTTAATATGGACTCTTAAAGATGTTACCCATAGAGAAGAAAAGCAGACAAGCACATAAAGATGGTGATGCTATGTTTGTTTGAGATCAGTAACTCAAACTTCAAAATAAATGAGAGCAAAATAAAACATCACATAAGACCCTTAAAAACTATTGAACTTGGAAGCAATAGTATACCAGAAGTCATGAAAAGATGTCTAACACACACATTTGCTTACAGCATCCAGGAAGCAGTTATTAATAAACCAATCCATTCTAAATACATTTATTGATCATTTGATACTTCTTAGACATTGATGTAAGGACTCACATTAGATTCCAAGTGGCTGAGAAGGCCATCCATTTTCATTTTAAGTGTTGAAATATCTAGGTCATTGAAATAGCTCAGTGTTTGAAGTCAACTATCCTCCAGGCATGGCAGTCTCTGCTTGTCAGTTCAGTGTTCAGGGTATAGAAGCAGGACAATCATGAGTTCAAAATCAACCTGACAGTATATGCTCAAGACAAATTAAACACTAAAAGGAAGAGTGTATATTATAAGCACATACTAATTCATGTATTAGTTATCAAATAATTTTGGAGGTGTTGCATGATTTGCGATTTGCCGGGTAATTACCGGGATACTAATAATGCAAGATCAACAGAGTACTAAGCAGGACCTCTTGGGGTACACATAACCTTGTGCTAGGAGATGTGCTCTCGGTACACAGTAAGATAAAAAGAGGCCCCGAATTCTGCCCATTCAGAAGTTAAATTCTGAAAGTGGTATGAAGGATGAGATGCTTCTCTAGGTAAAGGAACGAAAGACATTGGAAGTACGAAAAGGCAGGAAAGTGTTTGTGAAGAAATGGTTGGTAAAGGGGAACACAGCCTGAACAGCAGCAGAGGGCATGACGTCAGACTGTGCAAGGCCTTAAATGCCACACATAGGTTCTACTCTCTCCACAGATTCTTAGCAAGGGAGTAGCATGGTCAGAGTTGTATGTTAGACACGCTAAAGGACAGAGCAGTGCTTACACATTTGGATCAGCAGAGTGCAAAGGACAATAGACAGCATTAGAAGGTGATAGAGAAGATAAAGGGAAAATTATTTTCAGCGTGTCGGGCTTGAGTGACTGTTTCTCGGCACTCAACATGGGACTGATCAAACTCTCTGATCCCACCTGCTACTTACAAAGGATAAGAAGGAAAAAAAAAAAAAACATCCTTTATCCTGCAGTGTTAGGGATTTAAAAGGTAACATTGGATGTCCCCTGACCCCGACTGATTTGGCTTCTGGTGAGAGTAGCAGGTGGTAGCACAGCATGGCAGGAGAGTGTATGGAGAGAAATGGTCACGTCTCAAATAGGAGCAGAGAGGGCCCATCCCTGAGCCTAGGGCCTTGCATTAGATCCCCTTTGGTAAAGGTCCATGTCCCACTGTTTATGTAAATATTGCAGTATGCTCTTATTTTATATGTCTGTGTGTCTTGAGTGACATAGAGATTTCTTGGGCACAAAGAAGGAGTATTGGAAAATGCAAAAGCAATAAGTGTTTCCTTGACTAAAATGGCATAGCGTTTACATGCAGGCTGTGCACACGCTCGTGTGTACCTTAAGCAGATGCTTGTTATATTTCATTTCCCTGAGAATAATGAGGAGAGTTTTCTCATTTTCAGTGCATGCACATTTTCTCTCCCCCATCCCCGACCCCAACATAATTTGTAATTGTGTGTGTGTGTGTGTGTGTGTGTGTGTGTGTGTGTGTGTGCGTGCGCGTGTGTGTGTGTATGTGTGTTTGTGTGTATACATTATGTGTGAGATGGAGTCAGAAGACAATATCGGGCATTGCTTTTCAGATGATAGAGGCGTAGTTTTGGTTTTATGGTTTTGTTTTGGTTGGTTGGTTTAGTTGTGGTGTTTGTTTGTTTGTTTGATTGATTGATTGATTGATTGATTTATAAGCTGCCACTGTACTCCCTAGTTTTAAAAACAGTTTGATTGTATTTTATTGGGCAAAGGGGTGCATATGTTTATGTGCATTGGGTCCCAAGACTCAAACACAGATATCCAGGCTTGGTAATCACCCCATCTCCCCAACTTCTTTTGTGTGGATTTCCTGTATTGAACTCTGGTCCTCATCCTTGAAAGGCAAACAGATTCCTGACTGAGTTATCCCTCTGGTACATTCCCCCCAAAATAGTTGCAATTTTTTGCAATTTGAGAATATGAAAATTGCTAATATGAAGGTATTAGTGTGCTGTGCATTTAATCAAATAAAATAACAGCATTGGATAGATATATAAATTTTACTGGGCTGAGTTAGCTTAAAATTATCATGCATTTATTAATACATTTCATTATGACATATAAAAATGGAGCAAATTAATTTTAAATGATGCCGAGAATCCAGAGGTTGACTTGGTTTACTTTTACTTGCCAATACACACATCTCCAAGGTTAGTGTGTAGATAGTTCAGGCTTATAAACATCAAATACACATTAAATATATTGTAGGAGACACCATGAGGCATTCTCTGTCCTTGTAAATGGACATTAAACTGTCTAGTTGTTTCTGTAGGATTTTGTTTGTCCCCTAAAGGACCTTATGTAAAGATTATGTTCGTAGAGCAGGATTTGGAGACATTTACTAAAGAAATAAACATTTACTGATAATGAAAAACAAATTTATTTAAAACCAGTTTTGGTATACATAAGGTTTTAGAGCATTTGTTAAAGATGAAAGCCAATTTGCATGCTAATGAGATGAATAAGCACTTTATTTTACATGAAGAATTAAATCTTAGCTGAGTATATGACACATGGGACATAGAGCATAGTTAACATTTTCCAAATTATTTGCTGTTGGCTGATTTTATATCTGTCAATATTGAGAATACTGTTTTACATAAATACACAGTGTAAAATGGCACATATGTCTGTGGGGTCATTTTGGGAATTGTTGGAGATTCTGTCCTAATGTCAAGCCAAAACTCATTTAATGATTTATTTTATGAAACTAAGTCAGTAACTCAAACACAATTTTGAAACTCAGACATTCTAATATAATACAACCCAAAGATACACTAGCTTAATACTTGCATACTAAAGAGCTATAGTAAGAAAACATTAAAAAGTCTGAAAAGAGCAAAAAAAAATTGTATGTTGAGTTAAAAATTCACATGTATACTAGTGTAGAAACAGATCCTCACTTCAGTCTCATTTTCCAGACACTCTGGAGCACAGGGTTTTAGGTGTTGAGACTAGTCCTCTGTGTTTTTGTGTTATTAAGTCAGTATTGCTGCTGTTTAAAAAAAAATGAAAGAGAAGTGGCTGCAGTTTTTGGTATATTACTTCTCACTGGCCTAAAAATAAAAATAAAAATAAAAATAGGTACCCTGGAAAAATAGTCTGCATTCTCACTAGGGTTCAGATGAGAAACTGAGACCATAGAGCTATTTCAGAGACATTCAAACCCATTTTGCAAACCAAACCTGACACAAGGTCCAGTTGAATAGTAAGTAAATTCCCTGGTGATGGTTACAAAGTACTAGGAGATAACTGAAATACTGACCTCCATGGGCACACCATTCAAACTCGTTCTGAAAAGAAGAATGACTTGATCCAAAGCTCTCTGAAGTTAGCATGGAGCTAATGCTATAGGGAATGGTGGCCTCCAGATTCTAGGACAAACCAAGGGTCTCCTTGCTCCATTATTGAGCTCTGTGAAGTCCCTAGGACTTGCTTCTAACAAACATTCCCACTATATTTTGATGTATAGGATTCCATCCAAAGCAATGGGTGGACATTATGGGAAATAGCTATGAGTTACATCTGAGATGTGAAGGAACTTTCCAATCAATAGCCAGCTAAACTGGGGTTCTCATGTAGAAAAGAATTCTGCTAACAACCCAAGCTCCTAAACCTAGCTTAGAAGTTTCTAACGACCTATTATCAAGATAACCAATTAACTAAAAACAGATGGGAAGTTCCCAATCACCTAGCATGAGGGAAAAATTAAAAATCAAAATTCCGTGTCATCAAATTGGTTAAATTTAGTCAACTATAGCTATGGTGGTGGTACATTACTGTTATCTCAACACTGGAAACATAGAAGTTATGAATCCATTCAAGTACAGTCTCAGGTACATAGTAAGTTTGCAGTCTGTCTGGGATACCTTACTTCACACCCACCATCACTCTCCAAAAGAGAATGAGAATGAGATTTTTAAGATTTTAAAGCAATGCCACTTAAGGAAAGAAAAATTAACAGCAACTTAAAAGCCTATCCAAAATGTATACATTTGCACGTGCACTCTACATCAATAAGGAGGCTAAAGAGAAACACAGGACACTACTGTCAGAGAACAACTTACTAATGAACACAGACAAAAGACACACACTACCCTATAAGCAAATATCATCTCTGGTGTAACAATGAGGGACAACACTCCCATGAATATTCGTCACTGTTAATCACAGTGTGAGCACACATGCACTGGCTCACTGGCCATAGAAACTGATTCCACTTTTCTGAAGAACTATATATTTGAATACTATTAACATAATAAGTCAAATTCTAAGTTGATAGGAATATAATCAAATTGACACCTTAAAATGCATATAATAAATGCACACTGCTGATACTGACACTTCAGCAATTATAAATACAAGTCGGGAAATATCTATCATTTTAGCTGTAGATATAAACTATTCTATGAAAATACATACTTTTACACAAAGACTGCAAGAGAGATGAAACAAGATACTGGAAACATTTAGCTATATGAATAAAATTGGCTCAAAATAATTTATTAAAATTATTTTTTAAGCTCAATGCCCAAGATATACATGTAGTCCATTTGAATATTGATAGCAAGCTAATAAATCACTAGAAGGAGTTACATGGAAAATACATTTCCAATAACTTCACTAAATAGGAAAGAACATGATTGGGGGAAAAAAAAAAAAGATACGTTAGGGGCCAAGCACATAATTCAACCAGCGAAATGTCTTTATCACAGCTTAAAAACCTGAATTCATCCCCAGAAACAACATAAAAATCTATAGGCAGTGTCATCTATCTGAAATCCTAGCATTCTATGACAAAACAGGAAGCAGAGACAAAAGCATTGCTGGATGTTCATAAATAACTAGCCTTAAGTTTTTGCCTTGAGTATGACTCTGTCTTCCTTCCATGGTTGGCTGTGACTGGAATGGTAAACTGAAATAAGCCTCTTCCTTCCCAATTGCTTTTGCTCATGGGGTTCCAATAGAAGCAAACTATGGCAGCAATGTGTCAGCATATCAGAAGCCATCTTGCTTGAGGTTATAGATATCATGTTTATACAGGAGTTTGATGGAGATATCATTTAGTCTCAGATGAATGAGGCATCAGGTTAATTGTGCAAAAATTCTAGGGGAGTAGGATTTTCTGATTTACATGCTTTTGTTTTTCTGAGGGTTACCAAAGATCCTGATTCTGTAACTCAAAAGAAAGTTACTCATTTAAATATTCAATCTCCTAGGATAATCCTAGAGCTAATCATTCAGTTAAAAAACAAGAAGAGCAAAGGGTTACAGGGGCAGTACAGTTTTAATTCAGTGGGTGGCTCCTCCAGCAAAGAAAGGAAAGAGGAGGAGGAAAAGGAGGAGGAAGCAGAAGAAGAGGAGGAGGAGGAGAAGGAAGAGGCAGNAGGGGGGAGAAGGAAGAGGCAGAGGGGGGAGAAGGAAGAGGCAGAGGGGGGAGAAGGAAGCACTTGTTAGTTGTTCAGCTTCCAAGCTTGGTGACTGGAAACTGGAAATAAGTAAAGATGGTTTATCTAGTTTCTTTTGTATTCAACCTTGTGGTTGAGGACCCATGAACATCTCCAAATATCACAAGGCTATCCACTGTTTTCTACAGATAATAAGTCTCAGTTGCTGAAGGCAGCCATGATTTATGTCATAGAACATAAAGAAGTTAAGCTTGTATCCGGCAAGAGACTCCACTCTGACTGACTAGTGTTCATGATGGTAGAAGGTATTCCATGCTCCTGGAAGAGACCGATAATCATCAGTATCACGGCTACAAACCTTATGACCTACAACAGAGACCAACCTGCAAGACACATTGATGCAAAAGAGGTACAAATGTTATAAAGTGACCAATGTGCTTTTAAAATTGGAATTAAGCTTCACTCCATAAGAGGGAAAGAAGAAATGACACTTCTAAAGTGACAAGAAACTGAGACTCAAGAAACCATGGGCCATAGGGGTAAACCCACAACTGTTATTCTACTAAAGGAATGTAGCAATAAAATGACTCTGAATGGTGGATTACTATTCCTATAGATCAGAACATCATTCATCCCTCATCTTAGAAAACATCTCTTTTTGCAGTAGATAAGAACTGACCAACAACTAGACAATTGCCGAGTGATGACATTGGGGCACATGGTGTCTTTATCAAACTCCTCCCATTGGTGCTCAGGAATCTATGGGGAAGAGAGGCACAAATATTTTAAGAGCCAGAAGTGATAATTGATTATGAGGAAACAGTGTCTTCCAAACACAACAAGCACACGCACATATGAACTTACAGAGACTGTAGCAGCACTCTCAAGACCTGCATAGCTTCAAGCCAGATGGTGGCCCAGTGCTGTGAAAAGGAAGTGGATGCAATGCCCCTCCCTAACCAAGAAACTATTTATAACTGATGACTACTTGTCAAGGGAAAAATCAGTTATCTCCAATGAACTGCTCAGTCGTAGTTGACCAAAACAAAACAAATTCTATGATTTTTTTTGTATTTTTGGTTTTTGTTTGTTTGGATTTTCATTTAAGAGCAAGTTTTGGGGGATTGTGGGGTTTGTTTAGATAGAACAATTTTATTGTATTAAAAATGTTTAAATAAAAATGATAAAATAAATTTATCACATATTCAATACCCTGTTCCAACAACCTCAAGATTTTCCCATAACCCTATATATACAACTTCATTCTCTGTCTTTCTCTATCTTTGTCTATCTCTGTCTCTGTCTCTGTCTCTCTCTCTCTCTCTCTCTCTCTCTCTCACACACACACACACACACATACACACACACACACACACACACACATGGAAAACAACAAAAACCCAAAAACAAAACAGACAGAAGGAAAAGGAGAAGGAAGAGGAAGAAGAGGGCAAGGATGAAGAAGAAGACCCAGGGAATAGTGTAAAATTGGATGAAGTTAACCTTTTCTTCAGAGTGAAGTTTTCCTGCTTCTTCGTATTATAGAACTAAGTTAGTGGGCAGAAATTAATTTTGTTTTATCCCACATGTTTTTCTTCCTCTGCCAATTGTGATTGATAGCTTTGGGGTTAAACTGGCTCAGCATCTGTGATCTCTTAAAGCTTGTAGAACACAGATCTAGGGTCATTGGCTTTCAGAATCTCCATTGAAGAGTCAAATGTTCTTCTAATGGGTCTGGCTTTATATGTGACATTGTCTTTTCCCTTGCTGCTTTATCCTTTCTATGTTCTGTACATTAGTGTTTGATTAAGTGTCATAAGGGGTGACATTTATGGCCTTAATCCCAGCACTTGGGAGGCAGAGGCAGGCAGATTTCTGAGTTTGAGGCCATCCTGGTCTACAGAGTGAGTTTCAGGATAGCCAGGGCTACACAGAGAAACCCTGTCTCAAAAACAACAAGAAAAAAAGAAAGACAAGAAAGAAAATGATGGCTGATTCACAAGCTAGTGTGATAGCTTTATGTTCCTGCTCAAGAGAAGGGTTTGTTTGTTTGTTTGTTTGTTTTTTAGAAAAAATAAAGGCTAAAAGGATAGGCTGAAAGGTGCTAAAGGGACACCAGGTCCACACTAAGCAGGGAGTCCAACATTATTTATTGTTAAGGATTAGTCATACTGATATCTACTGAGAATTTAAAAGATTATTGATGTATGAAGGTTATCAAAAAGTGATTTAAAGTGAACTTTTAGGGGTAAAACTATTTAATCACTCCTTATTTTCACTGTGTAAAATACAAATAATCTGATTTAGGACTATTAAGCCCTATTCCATGCTACTATGAAAAAGGCATAGTCAATTCCATGGGCACATTTTTGTGACAAACATAATTAAACTGAAGCAGAAGAATGATCACTGGATCTGTTATTCTATTTTGTAATTCTACCTAGAGAAGATATGAAGATCAACAATAACTAAATCTTGTAAACAAATGATATATCATTAATCACTTTGACCCAGTTTTGATTATCTTTCTTTGATGGCTTTGTAGACATAAATACCTGAAGATAAAATATTTAGCTCATACATTTGATAAGTCTTATCTTGAAAGCAATGTTTTAATATTTTTGAGAAAGTGCTAAAATGATGTCTATGAATAAACTGATGCATATACACAAAGAATAAATGTATGTGTTTGTACCCTGGAGAGTTTACATTGATTAATATTATACTGGCCAAATGGAGAAAAAATAACCACAACCTCATCATTTATTTTGCTTTCTTATTTTTCTCAAAAAAGTAACAAGCTAATAAATGACTCTAGCTTCATGGTGCCAAAATACTAAATTAATCAACACCAGTAATTTAGAAAGATGCTCTATTTACTAAACAAGTCAAAAGCCTTATTTTTCCTTTGCTTGCTTCTCTATCATTAAAAGTGACAAAACACTATCTTTTAATTCATTTTTTCACAGCTTATTACATTATTCACGAGTGTACATTATGTCACTCCTCAACTGCATCAAAAGTTGGAAAAAAAGTTCAATTAAGTGAGTTGACTTAACATCATTTTTCAAGTATTGAAATGGCCTTGGGCAACAGATGAAGGGAAAGAAGGAGTTAAGAGAGTAATGAGAGAAAGAACCTGGGTCCTTTAAATTTTCCCTTATTTAATGACATCCAAAAGCTCTAAGAATGAAAGTCTTCCTGTGCTTTGGATATTGTAATATGTTTCTTTTAAAAACTTCAGAAAACTTTTGAGTTCTTCATCAAGTATATCCTTTTATTTAAAAATGAATATAAATATTTCTTCAATAGGAATTCAAAATCCTGTGTAATGATGACTGGCT
This sequence comes from Mus minutoides, assembly GCA_902729485.2. NCBI lineage: Eukaryota > Metazoa > Chordata > Mammalia > Rodentia > Muridae > Mus > Mus minutoides. The sequence goes on along the minus strand of LR750440.1, from coordinate 383,079 downwards.
AACAACAATCTATTTGCAGTTGCTTGGCAATGTTCTCACTAATCAATCAAAAAACATTTTTGAAGATTATTATTTGAATCTTTGCAGAAGGAATCTTGGAAAAAGAGACTAAGATAATGAAATATTGAAGATTCTCAATTCTCAGAATTATTATAATTGTAATGAACTATCAATGTGTGATCTGTATAAAGTATTGTTCTTACTTTTAGAAAATAGACTTTGATCAAAAGTAGTAATTTAGAATATATTTTCATTTCTTTGTATAACTACTTTTGTTTCAACTGTCCAAGCTACAAATGTCTTTTGTAGATGGAAACATTTAATAATGAGTATGCTCATGTGATATAGAGACATGCATACAGGACAATTCATTATAAATTTATTCTCTCTCAGGATCCTTCCTTTTATCTTCTTATTTTTTAATGTTTAAAATTTCATTAAATAGCCCTTAATCTATGAGGTTAAGAGAGCTCCTGTATGCTTGACCATCCTTTCCAGTAACTGAACTTCTGAAATTAGCCAGGCTCAGACCATGTTAGCAAGGAGACACAGTTGATGCCTGTTGTATATGAATGGGTTCCACAACAAGAGTGTGGGTCAATGAAGAAAATAGGCAGTTTGATACAATAAAAACAATGACTTTCTAGCATTTTGTAAGATTTCAATAATGTAGTGGACTCATTCAAATTTATGAAGTGAGAAACAATCCCAGAGATTTTAGCATAATAGTAAAGCCCTTGGAGAATGTTTAGAAAATTGTAAAAATGTCTCAATAATCAGATTTTATACTAATCCCAATCTTAATAAGTTTATTATGAGTGCCTTAATTAGAATTTGAAATAAATAAGAAAAGAGAGCCGGTCTATAAATACAGCCAACCAAATATCTGATAAACAGAAAACAGGAAAATGAAAACACTAAGAAATCACCCAACTACTCTCAAAAGAGACATGTAAGAGGTTAAGAACTCAGCATCGAGGGGGAGAAGCATCCAGTACAAAATTTGTTCCAGCAGGAACTCAACAGATGAACATTCCCTCAAATCCTTGCCTTCAAGGAAGTGCCCATGACCTTGAATGGACACCGGCATGCCTGGACTGCCACCATGCCTGAAAAGCTCCTTCTGCTGTAAGGGAAAGGCTTAAATCATTCCATCTTGCCAGCACCCCTTCTCAGTGCCTCCAGAAGAGAAATCAAAACTTAACTTGTGTTTTCGCCCACCCGTCAGTCACTTCATCCACATGAGCTGCGGATTATCTGTGCTAATTGTGTCTGGAGAGGACAAAAAATTGCAATTCTTGGGTCTATGCTGTCATTCCTCCCTCTCCAGATAGCCTCCTCCCCTTTGATGCTCAGAGTGCCACCACGCCTGGCCTGTCCCTATTTTCTATACTTCCTTCCTCTTTCTTTCTTCCTTCTCCCACCATAATTTTGTGCTGGAAATCAAACGCAGGTCTTTCTGCAAACCAGCTCCTGAAATAACACATTGAAACTTTTTGGAAAGATTGTGAAAATCCTTACTTCTGACCTTTAAATAGAACTGTATTCTCTCTACAAGCTTTATCTCACACTGGCCTTATTGCCTTTGCCAGTGTTACATTTATAAATAAAAACAAGAAAGCTGTACCTACCCTATGGAGGATAGATAGAATTTTAGACCCTCTAAAAATTTCCCATTAAACAGAGATACACTTGGCATGGTGAGCAACCTCATATTCTTCATTCATTATCTGAAAATATAGCACAGCCTTTTTACACATATACATAATCCATTAATTTAAAGAGCTATATTAGGGTATGAAAGAATGTTAGACAGATTTAGACATTCTATAACAGCACGAACCATAGTAGCAAAAGCCTAAATCAGCTATAATTTCTACTTAGCCATTTGGAGGAATAACATTATGAGGGGGTTTTTATTTTTAAATATTTTAGGGCCCAAACCAAGAAAAGTTGAGGGAGAAAATTGAACCACAAGTTTAAATTCATGCTTTTGTAAGCTTGATAATAACAGTACACAAATTCATTACACTTTAAATTCTGTTTAGATGATTAAACAGTAAATAAAAATAATGAATTAATCCAAATAGCAATATGATGGTCTTCATCTATGAGGTTTAGAGAGCCTCATATCTTTAATTCCCTTCTTCTTGGTTTCCTTAGTAGATTTTTGAAAACACTTCTGAACACCTTTCAGACAAAATGCATTCTGATTCTGGCTGCAAGCGCATTTCCGTCCCAGAGACTGGGAAGCAATTGAGCTAGCAGAGAGGAAAGATCAAAGTGAAGGGGCTCTTCAGAGATGAGAGGAAAGATAAACTTAACCAATGAACTACCCTGTAAGTTTCCAAAACCCATTACCACATCCTGCCACATGGCTACCTGTGAATGACTTCCATCCCACAGTCTTAACTAAGAGGTCCTCATGTAACTGTCGTCATAGGAAGCCATCATAAGCCTCAAGAAGTTCAGTAAATAAATCAGAAGTGCTACTCAGACCAAAACTTATGCTCAAACAAAGTATGTACAGAAACCGGCAGAAACACGATGTTTTCAGCTTTTCAAGTGCTTCAAAATGAATATGTGCTAAGAAAATAGTAAAGGTATGAAGCTTAAAGTTTAAAACATTGTTAAAAGTTATATTTTGAAGAATTTAACACGTTTGAGTGAGAAACAATTCTTCCCTTTCTCACAAAATTCATTTTAAGTGAGAGACAGACCAAGCATTGAAAATTCTACTGTGAGTGTAATTACTGAAAGAACTTGCATGCATCACACTGTGAGAGCCAGAGAATCCGAGGTGTCATTTAATCTCCAGCTTCACCCCTAAGTGGATCACCAGTGGCATTTCAATCCAAGTCTATAATTTAAATAAATAATCACAGTGGTAATCTTATTATTGCAAATGTCCTGTTCAGATGCAATCCATGAAAGTGGTAATTAGAAAAATATAGTGTCAGGAAAGTTGGCTGGTTCTTGCCAACTTGACACAAGCTTTAGTCAACTAGGAAGAGAGAATCTCTACTGAGAAAATTCCCCATCAAACTAGACTGTAGATAGTACATTTTCTTTCTTTCTTTCTTTCTTTCTTTCTTTCTTTCTTTCTTTCTTTCTTTCTTTCTTTCTCTCTTTCTCTCTCTCTCTCTCTTTCTTTCTCTCTCTCTCTCTTTCTTTCTTTCCTTTTCTTCTTCTTCTTCTTTTTTAGATATTTTCTTTATTTACAATTTAAATATTATCCCCTTTCCTATTTTCCCCTCCCCAAACCCCTATTCCCTTCCACCTTCCCCTGCTCACCAACCCACCCATTCCTGCTTCCTGGCCCTGGAACTGCCATTTTCTTCATTGATTATTGAAATGGGTGAGCTCATATCACTGTGAGTAATACTACCCTGATGGTCCTGAGGTATATAAGGAAGCTGGCTAAGCAAGCCAAGCCAAGCAAGCCAGTACGTGTGTCCTTCCATGATTTCTGCTTTAGCTCCTGCCTCTAAGTTTTTGCCTTGAGTTTGACCCTGACTTTCTTCCATGGTTGGCTGTGACTGGAATGGTAAACTGAAATAAGCCTCTTCCTTCCCAATTGCTTTTGCTCATGGGGTTCCAATAGAAGCAAACTATGGCATTTAGCAACGTATCAGCATATCAGAAGCCATCTTGCTTGAGGTTATAGATATGATGTTTATACAGGAGTTTGATGGAGATATCATTTAGTCTCAGATGAATGAGGCATCAAGTTAATTGTGTAAATATTCTAGGGGAGTAGGATTTTCTGATGTACATGCTGTTATTTTTCTGAGAGTCACCAAAGTTCCTGATTCTATAACTCAAAAGAAAGTTACTCATTTAAATATTCAATCTCCTAGGATAATCCTGGAGCTAATCATTCAGTTAAAAAAAAGGGAGGGAGAGCAAAGGGTTACAGGGGCAGTACAGTTTTAACTCAGTGGGTGGCTCCTCCAGCAAAAGAGGAAGAAGGAGGAGGAGGAGGAAGAGGAAGAGGTGGAGGAGGAAGAGGAGGAGGCGATGGTGGAAGAGGAGAAGTAGGAGAGAAGGAGGAGGAGGAGTGATGACTGGAAACTGAAAATAAAGATGGTTTTTCTACTTTCTCTTGTATTCAACCTCATGGTTTATAGTTCATTCAGTTTAACTTCCTGATACATAAGAGACACATTACAATTTAATGATATGTTGAAGGAAGAACTCCAGGAGCTGAAGAGATCTGCAACCCTATAAGAGGAACAACAATATGAACTAACTGGAACCCCCAGAGCTCGTGTCTCTAGCTGCATATGTAGCAGAAGATGGCCTAGTTGGCCATCATTGGAAAGAGAGGCCCCTTGGTATTGCAAACTTTATATGTGCCAATACAGGGGAACGCCAGGGCCAAGAAGTGGGAGTGGGTGGGTAGGGAAGCAGGGCAGGGGGAGAGTATAGGGAACTTTCAGGATAGCATTTGAAATGTAAATTAAGAAAATATATAATAAAAAATTAACTGAAAAAAAAAAGAACTCTGAATCAGAGGAAAAAAATGATAATTTTTAAGAACTTGTCAGCTATGAGCTACAACATGCAATGACTGACATTTATAAAAAAAGAATCTGAATGCAAAAGTTACTCGAATACTTTATGTAACTGGTCATGTTGTCAAACTCGCAGTAGATGCTGTTTAGATAGACATCCTCAAGAGAAAACTGGGGCTTAAGGTTTCATTAGTTTTCCTGAAGTGTTAAAGCTGATAAGTTGTGATTGGAATTACTAGTTGGGAGAACTTTAGCAACAATATTCTGCAGTGTCTACCTGGAGTCAATATAATTCTTAAAAACTATCACTACAGAATTGCACACACTTGCTTCTCTGAACTTGATATAGGACCTAGCTTATCAATTCTTCATGCTTAGAGAATACATGTGTCCTGACCCAACTCCTTCTGGCAGAGGGGAATTTGGGTGAGGTCATGACAGTCTGGAAGCAATGGCTGAGGGGAAGATGGTTAGATTCCAAGATCCCATTTCATCATAACATGGCAGAAGAATTACAGCAGGAACTGATTGATGTGTCAGAGTTAAAAATACTAAATGGTTTCACCGGGAAACATGGTTCCCAAAACAGGAGGCACCTGATGGCTCTGCAACAGGAACACTGTAAGGCTCAAATTGGGAAAAGCTAGAAGATTTTTCAAGTGACTCTAGAGCCAAACCCTTCATGGTGACCTTAATTAGAGCAGCTTTGTACTTTTCATCTTGCCATCTCTGTATATTTATAGTATGAATATAAGTTCTCCTTATAGAACTTAAACAACACTATAATAAATTCCTTTAAGAAATATTCATTTGTATATAATTTTTTCTAACACAAATAATTATTTTGAAAATTATATACTAATGACAAAACCAGGATTTGATTATACTTGATACATAGTTCAGTATAAAATACCATGTTTGTGGTTATCAGAATAACCCTGATAACACCTGGGGGAAATGTGAGAGGGAGCAGTAGCTTAGCAGGGCCTCTTTCCTCTGTTACTAGGAAGTACACGTTATGGAACAGATGTAAAGGCAAGGCTACGTATTAAAATCTGTCACAGAAAAAGCCTACCAGACTAAAGAGGACAGACACTAGACAGGAAAGCACACGGATGATCATGAGGGTCTGATAGTGACAAACATGCAAATAAAAGAGGCATTGCTGGACATGAGAGGAGGAGTAAAAATGTTTCTAAACAACCCAGCAAGACCTCATATCACACTCACTCACTGAAGAAATCTCCTGTCCTGGAGAAATAACTGGCAAACCCACTGAACTTAGAACAATGGGAGAACCTATTCCTGCTTCATCCAAAGAGCAATGGATAAGAAGAGCAAAGACGGAGACTGCCAATCACCAGTGGTCCACAACATAGACCAGCCGAACAGCACAGTCGAACAGCACAGCCGAACTGCACAGTCCATAGCCATTTCAAGCCTGGCTTCCAATTATCATATACTATATGTACTTACATAAGCATTAAAGCAAGCTCTGATTGTAATTGTCAAGATGTCATGACACCAGTTCTGCTTTCAATTGTGCAGAGCAGTTTATTATCACCTAGCTGCCAGGACAAGTCAGTGGCAGATGTTTTCCTGGGGGTACCTTCTTTATGCATCTCGTTTGGGCATGCTTTTGTAAGCAGGAACTGATAAAAAAAAATTCTACATTCCTTCCATCCCACTCTTTGAAATAAATTATGATCAGCCTTACTACCAACAACCAGAAAAGTAAAGGAAAAAAAAATTAAATAAATAAATGCCTGCTCTGATTCACCTATCAAGGAGGAAAAAAACAATCTATGTAGATTGCAAAATATTAGATGAGGCAAGAAAGAACTGTAATAAGGATTAGACTTTAAATGAGCATGGGTTTAAGTGGCAGCTCAGTCGCCCTATTAGTTATTTTTCTGTCACCTTGGCAAAATACCTGAGTCAAGCAACTTCAGGAAGGGTCTCTTTTATCTTACAGTCTGAGGATAAAAAGTATCGTGAAGGAACGGTGGTGTCAACAGTACCTCTAACTAAGGTGATGCTAGATTAACAAACAAAACACACTTAATCAAGGGAACTGCACCTATAACCTGCGTGAAGACCTAGCATTCCAGTCAGACCAATCGTTCACTTGGTCAGGTACCACCTTCATGAGACAGAATACTTCGTCTTAAGACACGCTGAAGAAATGTATCCTCTAATGTGATACTGTGCTTTTCCTTCCCAGAATTCTCTCTGTTAGTATAGTATCTTCACAGGCAGCTTTAATAAATTATTCCCCAAACTTAAATTCTCGTTTCTTCTCTTTTCTAAGTATACTTTTCTTAACACTTTGGGTTTTCTACTGTTTTGAGGCTCTCTTACTCTTTCCCTAAACCTGCCCTCTCTGCTTCCATGTGGCTGCTTGTCAGCTATGAGTCTAACCTCCAGGCCAGCTGAAGTACCATGGCTTGCATCCATCTCTCCCCCATAGAACAAGTGCTGAGATTTGCAACTTATTTGCCTTCATTATTTTGCTTTTAAATTCCAATATAACTTTTCTTGGGCTTCCATTTAGTCCATTTTTTTTTGTTTGTTTTCATTATTTTTCTGTTGCTGTGATAAAATACCACAGCCAGAGCAACTTGTAAAAGAAAGCATTTAATTTGGAGCTCATGGTTCCAAAGGGTCAGAGTCCATGACACTCTAGTGAGGAGCATGGCTGTAAATGATAACAATAACATAAATGTATGTAGTAAATTAATATAGCAGCTGTTTTTCTTTAACCTACCTAATCCCCCAGTAACCGCATAGAGAGACGAAGATTTATTTTTAAGTTTTACCTCAATACCTGGGTAGTCTATCTTGATGCCCTAAACTAATCTGGATATATCTCAGCCCAGGTAAGGCCTTCCATGCTCCAGTTGAGCGCTCATGAGCTCCTTTCACCTCTCTTCTTGGCTCAATCTCCTCTCTTCTATTTTGTCTCTCTTTCTCCTGTTTGGAGGAAATCCCACCCTATTCTCTCTTCTGCCCAGCCATTGGGTAATCAGCTTTTATTGACAAGGCAGAAAAAATGAAAGGTAAGAACTGTTTGCACAAACTTGAGACAGGAGACTCTTAACATAAGCATTACACCACTGTGCCTGGATGGAAATGTCTGCATTGAAATAGGAAGGCAGAGAAATCAGCATTTGAATAACACAAAGATAACCTTTACACAGTGCACAAAAACATTCTGCACACACATGGCAACAGGCAGGCAGGCATGAAACTAGAGCAATATAATGAGAGTTGATACCCTGATCCACAAGCCTGAGGAAGAAAGAGCTGACTGGGAAGGGTGTGGGCTTTTGAAATCTTAAAGCCCCCACCCAGTGACACATCTCTGACAAGGCACACCTCCTAGTCCTTTGTTGGGGTCCACTGCCCGCAGTGGACTGGGTTCCTGGAGGATTGGCCCGAAGCTGAAATGAAACTAAGGGAGTGGGGGAAGAAAGAAGAACTCCGAGGCTACGTGGTTGCTTCTGCTTAGAACGACTGTTTAATGGTGGACAAGCATTTGGGGATAAAGGAAGGGAAACCCCGCCCCCAGTCTTCTGGGCAGGCGTTCTGGAGTTTGGCGGGAACCCTGAAGTCTCGTGACATCTCGCAGGTTGCACAGGTGGGCTGGTTGTAGGTGGGCCTCTGGTAAGCTGGGCGGAGCCGGGTGACCTAGGAGACTTGCAGAACCTGGCCGCAGGGGTACCCGGCTCTTAGCCTAGTTAACAACACAATGGATGCCATTGGGTGCGGCATGGCTCCTATCATTGCACCAACTATGTTGGTTGAGAAGGGCCACCACAGTCCTTCTCAAACAATTCCATCAAAGGAGGTCCAAACCTTCTAGTGCATGAATCCATATGGATTGTTTTCATTCAAGCCAGCACACTACTCCTAATCCTTTCATTAATTAGAGTGTGAACCTCAGAAGGGGACCTTATTTCCCCTATATGATTGGCAAAGTCATGAGGGTGCATCACATTGCTCCAAGTCAAGAAGAGAAAAGAGAGTATAGAGCTCTCCTTTTTTACTCTTCCTGAGACACAGCCCATGGAACAATGAGACCCCCCATTCAGGGGAAGCTCTCTGGAAACTCCCTCAAAGACATGTACTGAGGATTGTTTCCTAGGTGATTTTAAATTTCATCACACTGACAACCATGTTTAACCGTTGTAGTTGCTTACAGATCAAGTGATGATGAGTAGCTTACTTAATATTTATCTTCATATTGGATGTGTGCAAACTATTACATTATGAATCTATTAAGAGTATAATAACATATAAATGAACCTGTCATAGAATAAGTGTTCAATTATCCTCATTGTTTAAATATTATTAATCCTCTAAAGAACTAATCTCAAAACTCTGGGAGTTTATGGACAGTCTGAAGGTTTTTAGATAATAAATATTGTTTGGTTTGGACCCCTACACAAGGGACTGCGGTGCATATTTACACATCGAAGCAAACCTGACCTCCAGGTTCTCCCAGCATCCCTTAGTCCCTACCTACACTCCCTACCTACAGTCCCTACCTGGCACACTCTGCCCCCAACCTTGAACATTCCTGCCCAGAAGCTTCACTGCCCTTCCATATATAATCCAGACATTCATTCTCTCTCTTTCTCTCTCTCTCTCTTTCTCTTTCTTTCTCTTTTTCTCTTTCTCTCTCTCTCACCCCCCTCCCCTCCCCTCCTCTCTCCTTTCTCTTTCTCTCTCCTCTTTTCCTTCTCTCTCTGCAGGCATGCCCTTTCTCTCTTTTCCTTCCTCTTTCCCCCTTCTCTCCCCTTGGGGCCACCTGAGAGCAGCTTCCCAACAAACTTGCCTTTAATGTAATCTAATCTAGCTTAAATTGATTCATTTCTCCAGCAGCAGAGAAATAACCTATCAGATAGTGCAGAAACCTGGGAGAAGTTGAGTCCCTAGCCTGATGGCCCAGGTCCTTCCTGGTCACATCAGGACCACTTCTGTCCTACAACCTGGACAGCAGTGAAACAACCAGCTCTTCCCAGAGAAATAATCTATCAAATATTCTTGAAACCTTCTCTCAGAAATAAAGATCAAGAATAAAGAGGAACTTTATTCTTGATCCAGGATGATTTTGCTTAATATGAGTATTTCTGTCTTAAAGGCAAAACAACAGAGTTTAAATGTGCCCTGGAATACCTGAAATTAATATGATAGTTTAAAATACAACATTGGAAATGTAATATTTCTTCTCAATTGCCACTTTCTTTTATGTGTATGAATGTTTTATCTGCATGGATGTTTGTATACCACACATTTAGTGCCCTTGGATGTCAGAAAAGGGCATATAATCTCCTAGAACTGGAATTATAGATGGGTTGAACCACCCTGGAGGCTGAGAATCCAAATCAGGTCCTATAGAAGAGCAGCCAGTGCTCTAACCACTGAACATTCTCTCCAACTCCTTCTCACGTTAAAAAAAAAGGAATGAAGGAAGGAAGGAAAAAACAAGTTTGGGTTAAGTATGTATGGAATATCAGTAAGTCCCATTGGCACCAGCCAATATCAACAGTGTTTTTCTGAAAACAGTTGTCCCCAAGCCATATGGCCATACTGCCTGGGCTGCAATGGTATAATCTCCGATATTGGAACCACACACTGATCTTGGCAAACAGCTTGTGAGAAATAATTCTTCAAGTGAGAGTGCTGTTTGAAACAAGAAGGTAAAGTCATGACTTCAGAGAAGACATACTCTTTTAACCCAAGCCCCAAAGATGGCAATAATACACATATCCCAGGGATGAAATGATCAGCCTGGGCTGTACTCAACCTGAGAGCAGAAATCCCAGGTTTACACCAGGAACCGTTCTCATTCTCTTCAGTATCCAGATCACATAGGGCCTGGCTGCTGCACACTGCGTGAAAATTGCATCATCCAGGGAAGATCAAATTTCCCAGCTAGTTGTCTTAACAACATTGAAGACCCTCTATTATTTATTACGCCTAAAGAGAGTCTTCTGTGAAGAAAAAAAAATTTCTTCATGGTTCCCAGGAATTAAAAATAAAGAGCAAGGATTATCCTTGGAAGCAAAGAATAGAATTTTTGTTGTTGTTAACCAAGTTGTCAGATGAGTTGCCATGGGCACCATTAGGGGCCTAGGTTTAAATGTCAGACTTCTATTCACTACTCTTTTCAGCATTTTTCTGCTCTCTTGTTGTTCTATTTTCTCCACCAGAGCTTTTTTTTTTCCTTCATGAAATAAACATCATTTTTACTCTACTGTTCTTAGTTTCTCCTCATTCCAAAAAGCCAACGCTTTCGCTGTTAAGCAAATAAATTGGTGAGCTTCACATTCCTTATTGTTCCTTTGTGTCCCTAGTCATCTGATATAATACAAGGGAAAACACTGAATTCCCATACCACAAGGTAGCATTAGGCAATGAAATGACTTAGCTTTTAGGGGAGAGAGCCATCATGTCTTTGTGGTGCAGGATGCAACTCCAAGTTTTACAGCAGGTTACAGAGTTGACTTGTCTACAGGACTCTGGGATGTACATGTAAGAGAAGCATCTGTAACACACCAAAGGAGAAAGACAAAAATCTGACTTTTCCAACATGATTTACATGGGGCTGGCCATAGTCCCTGAACCTTACAATGCTAAAGAGAGTTGACTCCAAACTCGCAGAAAACACAGAAGAAACTGATCATGGCAGGGGTAAATGCTTTTACTCTTTTTTATTTTTAAGCAAAGACTGACTGTCAGATAGATTTTATTCTTAGGCTCCCATTATTGAAAATCTAAACCAAGCTCACCCCCTAGCCCGAACTCCCCTCTCCTCTGGCTTCATGTCCCTCCCTTTGCAATGTTACATTTTGCATCCTGTTTGCATAAGGTTTGCTCCTTAGCATGCAAAGGGTCAGTCACTAGATGTTGAACCAAGTCCTGAATAGGGAAGGCAAAGGCAGTTATGAGGGAGGATTTGTAGCTACTTATGCAATTGTGTAGGGTTTTCTTTTTGGCCCCCAGAGTGAGAGCTGTCATTTGCATAAGCAGTGGCTAGACTCTCATTGGAGCAGAAAGAGACATGCCTTTTCATTAAATTCTGTGAGCTAATCATGACAGAAAAACCCATGCATTGTGCGGGTGGATTTGAATAATCTTTCCGAACAAAGTGTGCAGAATTGCTAAACAATCCATTTGACTTTTCTTCTGACCAGCAACATAGTCGCCCTCTATTTTAAACCACTGAACTATTTCAAATTAATATACTTTTAGTTTAAATTGTTAGAACACAGTTCATATCTAATAACTGGAGATCAAATGGTTCTATAGCTTTCAGGAAACATACCTTGGGCTAAACTTGAAAAGTAGTAATAGGCATTTAACACCCACTGGGCAGTGATCAAAACCATACTGTCTTAATGGAGTAGACTAGGATTGCACTATAGGCAAACCAAGAGTATATGCAAAACAGGGGACCATCATGCTGGTTGCTTCTTCCGAGTTCTGTGGGAGCAAACCTGAGAAACAAGAAGCTTCAGAATGATTTTTAGTTTCATTTTCTTACAGAAAGTCCGCATGATAAATCCATCCTTTCTTGTTAATCTTTGGGTGTCCTCCCACAAACTTTAAAGGAGAAGCAGCTCGTCTTGTCCATAAATAACCTGAAGCCTCTGTCCAGCGTGGAGTGAATGTTACTCTGCGAGATCTATTGTTGTAAGTGAAAAATAAAGCATGGGAAGAAATAAAGCAATCGTGGGAGCCCAGAAACTAAAAGTCACTGTAGAGACTATTAAAGCAGGAGGAAATGCACAGGGACGTGGTAACTGAATGATAAGTGGAGAGGCTGTGGGAGGGATTCTGGAAGGAGTGATCAGCCAATACATGGTTATTTATATTTAGGTTCTTTAAATAATATTCAACTTCCTCACCCACCACGTTCCACGTTCTTGATGACTACATGTGATAGTAAAGAGGGCACAGATCAGGGCAGTCCTCACAGAAGGAGAAAAGGCAGCATCTGTACCCTCCAGCAAGGAACAAAAACAGACTGGAACGCAGGATGACAGAAACCAAGTGGGAAAAGAAGAGGTGAGGATAGCAGGACCAGAGATGTCCTGTGGCAGGACATCCAAAGGCAGGTGGGCCTGGGTTGTATAAAAAAAAGGTAGCTGAGCAGGCCAGTAAGCTAGAATCCTCTGTGGATTCTGCTATAAGTTCCTGCCTTGAATTTTTGCCTTGGCTTCCCTCAATGATTTAATCAACAAGATGAAATAAATTCTTTTTGTTTTTTGACTCAACTTGTTTTTGATTATATTATTTATCATAACAAGAGAAAACAAACTAGAACGCTTACTGTATGTAAGAACTTAATCATTCCCAAGCTGGAATGTTTTACAAGATTTTTTTTGAGCATCCTGTACATATTAGGTAACATTGCTGCCAGTAAGCTCATGAAACAGTGGTTGCTTATTGCATCAATAATTTGTTTATAATGAAAATGGAATCCATTAGAGTAAGAACTATAATGTTTATCTGTATCTGTACAGATTTGAAAGGGCCTAATGTTAAAAATTACCTAACATGATAAAATTACAAAATCATTACACTCACATAAATCATACACACAGCAATCTAGCTCATTCCTGGAGGAACATAACATAAGCCACTTTTACTGTCACTGCACCCATGCCTTCTCCAAGTTGCCCAACCCTAAGGGTGTCCATAGAATCATTAAGGCTTAAGAACATTTGGAGGTGTACCCCCAAGTCCACTTTAGGCTGTAAATTATGCAGGTTCACAAGCATACAGGTCACAGTCTGATGAAGTGTCAGATCTGGTGGCTCTATTGCTACTTGGCTTCAGTATAGGGACTTTGGCTTGCCTATGCTATCGAACAACTCTTGGGATTGAGCTTCAGGGAATAGCTTTCTGTTTCCTAAGTGACAGAATCTTGCTTACAGCTGTACAGCTGAAGATTAGAACTTTGATGGATGCAGTCAGCCTTCTGGCTCAATAAAATACCCGTGGCCAGGAGCAAGTACCTGTAGGCCTGCCTGGAACTCCTTTCATAAGAGGCAAGCCTGATACAATCCCAAGTCTAAGGCTATGTTTAATTCTTGCCTCACCCTCAAGTTGTAGACATCTCTTTCCAGTAGACTTAGAGGTAGAAGGACAGGGAGCAGGAAACCTTACCTTCTCCCCCTTTTTTTTTTGGAATCTTCTCTTACTATTAAAAAGCCAAGTGTCAAGACCTCACCCCTCACTCCCTTAGCTGCTGTGAAGGGAGTTTGTAATATAAAAGCTGTTCTAATTAGTGTGTCTGAAGAGAAACAGTCACTCTGGGATCTTAGTCATTATCTTTTTCTGCCTTGAAGAATAACTATGTTTATGCAAAACTAAAATTCCATAATTAGATATACATAGAAATTTAGTGTGATAACTTTCAATAAAGTATTGGAGGATATATTATTTAACAGATAATTCATAATACACATACAAAAATCATTTATTTCTAACTTTTCCCTGACACAAAAGAAAACATAAATATATCAAGAAATTAAATATAAGACTATTCTAAAATTATTAAAATGAGTCATATTTTTTTACTTTGTATAAAAAATTCATACTTAAAAGATAGTTTAGATGCATAAATATTTTATATTTTCTCAAAAATACCATAAAAGCCAAAGACAAATGGCCAACAGAAAAATTGAATTTTACCACTGACATTATTTATATATCAAAATTTTATGACTCAATTAATGAAAGTCTAATATCACTTACTAAATTAAAAATTAGTAAAACTATGCCTTAGCCAGTGTTCTGTTGCTGTGAAGAGACTTAATAACAATGGCCGCTCATAAAAGAAAAACATTTATTTGGGGATGGCTTATAGGTTAAGAGGTTTAGTCCTTCTCATCTTGCTGGAAAGAATGGCAGCAGAGAGGCAGACATGGTGCTAAAGAAGTAACAGCGTTCTACATCTGGATCTATAGGCAGAAGGAAGGGTAAGTAAGACACTGGGCCTGACTTGAGTTTTGAAAACCGCAAAGCCCACCCCCAGTGACAGATTTCCTCCAGTAAGGCCACACCTCCTGATCCCTCTCAACTAGTGCCACTCACTGAAGACTAAGCATTAAAATATATGAGCCTACAGGGGCCATTCTCATTCAAAGCACCACAAACTATAAGAACAGGTATTTTATAATATTTATTAAAATTAATTCTATATAGACATTATCTTATTGATTTGGCAATATACTGGAAATTAGACATACAAAAGGATAATTATTCTAACATTAAGCTAGCAAAAGATTGTCAGGAATAGAGAGCTCTACAATGAATAGATAGCCTAAAAACTGATTAAATAACTGGTCTTAGATTCTAACATTGTGCTTCATTGCACCATGATGAATAATGAAGCAGGCATAATGTATGCACATATGGAGACAACATATGGTAACCCATAAATATGCTCTATTTGTGTTATTATGTATCAGTTTCTTTTAAGTTTAAAAAGTGGTGACTTTATTATACATTCTTACCGAGAAAATTCTGTAAGATATCACAAGTACAAAATTCCAAACAGACTCAAGAAGTATGAACATTAAAATAGTATAATGCTAATCATGTATTTAGTATACTAGTATATTATTGTCTTATAGTTTATGATCCATAGAGCCATGTACATATGCAAATATGTGCTATGTACATTTGTAAAAACAGCATTATAAACTCTTAACTATTAAAGAAATACCTTGTACTATTTGTATTATTTATGTTATGAATAATTAAAGCCATTTTAATTACAAATTTAATGTTTTATTGCATGAATACAATTGGAAAGGGGTTTCTTCCTTTATCCTTCCTGTGCTATGTCCTGTGTTTGAGTGGGTAGAGCAAAGCAAGCCCATGCACAATGACAGCACCCTCTCCTGGGGAGGAGGACAGTATATCTGAATAAAAAGCTGTCTGTGGCCATACAGACATCTGTTTTTATGGCCTTGATATCATCTGAAAAACAAAAACAAAAAGCAAAACCAGATCCATAGAATATTTTATATGTACTATATTCAGTAGATTACCAAGCTATTGAACCATATCAATTACTAAGATAAAACCCTCATAGATTTAGTGAAATAATGAGCCTGGACATTATAACTTGATAAAGATTGTAAAACTGTTGTCCTCCAGGTTTTACTAAATTTTACTATTATAAGCATTATTGGACTTTCATTAATTGTGATGTAAAATTCTGAAATATATACAGATTAGTTCAGTATCAGGTTTAAATTGAATTTTTACAAGTTTGCCATTTGTCTTTTTATTTCTATGATATTTTTACTCAGCTAAAATATATGACAATAAATAAGAAAGAGAATGGAGGAGAGATGAGAAAGGAAAAAGAAGAAAAAAGAAAAGAGGAGAAGAGTAGGGGGGGAGAGAGGAAGTGAGGGAGGGTGGGAGTGTGATGTTCTAATACCCAATCCCACAAGAAGGCAACAAGTTCAAATGCACTGGGAAATTATGTTTGGCGATGAGCTTCCTTTGAGTGCTTCTTCAGTCTGGACTATGAATTGCAGCTATCTATCAGCCTCCAATGCTCTGGGAAGAAGAAAGCAGCACTGCCCACCTCCTGCTTCATGCTAAGAGCTAGAAACAAGTCTACAGGGTGACTATAGCTTCCCCTTCCTTTGCAGTGAGGTACACCTTAACAATGTTTTGTAACTTCTGTTTAAGTAAATGCAACATGCCAGCTCTTCTCATTCCCACTTTATTATAAACAATGACTAACACGAGAGAAGCTTCATGTTCAAAAATTCATATGATCATGTTATCCTTAGCAAGCCAACCGAGGTAAATTAAATTAAAATCTAAACCTTCTTGTAGGCTTAGACTTTTCTAAAACTACTTTATTTATGGTTCTAGAATGTTTCATCCTCTCTTCTAGCCCACCAAGCAGAGTAGAGAAGAAGTTTTATAAGAAAAGAGGATTGTTTAGAAGTAGTTCTTGTGGGGCAATTCCACTCTTAGTTATCAGCATATCAACAGCCCAGTCTACTAGTAAACACTAAACAGGAATCAGTGTAGGGGCTTGCTCCTGCAGAAACTGCAAGGTTCCCACCTGATTGGCATGAGTCAGTGGAAGTGGCAAGAATCAGTAGGAATACCACAAGTTGCTTAATGTCTTTCTCTTTACAAAGTGAAGACCAGTGAAGCAATGCAAGAGCATCCTTTCATGATGTCCAAACATCATGTACCCTCTCAAGCAGAGCTCCAGAAAAACATCATTATATGCCCTCTCATGTGTCTACTTCAGCAAAACATCTCTCACAAAGCATCTTCCATAAAAACAGCAAATGGCATACCTGAGTTTCCAGAGAAGCCAGAAATTTCTACTTCACTTTCTATTCACTGTTTGCTTTCTTCCCTGAACAGAAATCGCACAGAGTAACAAATAGCACTATCATGAAATTAAAGACCAGTATTTTGGTGAGCGTTGTCAAAGTTTTCCACAAGGGCAGAATATAAGATACGCCCCAATGTATGCAGTTTCTTGGGAGACTGTGCTAATTAGCTTTGAGTCAACTTGGCATAAACTAAAGCTATTTTGAAAGAGGGAACCTCCAATTGAGGCTTCTACCAGGTTGGCCTATGGGCAAGCCTGTGGTGCACTTCTGTTTTGTTTTGTTTTTTAATTGATGATGCTTTAGCATAGCAACAGAAACCCTACCTGAGTCAGAGGTGTACTTAGGAAACAGCATGGGGACCTTGAGGGTGGCATAGAAAAGGGAGATAGTCATGAAGGGTGTCTGCTAAGCTGATCCCCATTGAGGACAGAAGGGTGTCCATTTCAATGAAGCTCTCTGGAGAAGCAGTAGAGAACACAATTTTGGCTTTACTGGATGGGAGACTGAGATGTCATTCATCAATATTAGTCACTCACTTGTTAAGTTGTTTAAAGAACACCAACTTTCTATACTTCTAGAAGCACTGATTCTGGTCTGTGGACCACCAAGTGGTATAGGGAATGCCAAGAAACACAGCAACTGATTAGGCAGTAGTCATGTGTGTACACTGAAACATCCAAGAAAAAGAAGGAGGAGGAGAAGGAGGAGGAGAGGAGAAGGGGAAGAAGGAGAAGAAGGAGAAGGAGGAGGGGAAGGAGGAAAAGGAGGAGGAGACTGCTCTGGTGTAAAGAAATAACATGGAAGGCTTGAATGCTTTAGCTAAAAGAGAAATTAACTCATCAATGCATTTCCATCATACCATATGCAATATCTCCAAATGTCTCTAAACTTTTCATCTTGCATATGGCTCTTGTTATCTGGCAAGGTTTAGTGGAAATCCAACTTAAATGAGAACCTTATGTACTTGGGGACATATTTGCAAATTTGGTTATTTAATGAGATTGGTGGCAGTCATCAGGAAAATGTTCAATTCCAATTTTATTTGGAAACTTCCCCAAGTCAACATTGTTCCTCAGCACATAGCTGGTCCTGCTCCCTGAGTTTAGTGTATGCCATAATGAAACAGAGACAGAGCATTCTGTCATTTTTGCTTCTCTTCCAGCATGGCCTTCTCACAAGAGGAGAATCAGATTTTTTACTCCTCCCCTACCCCCTGAGTGACCTCATGAACTTGAGACTTCTGCCTATCTCCATTAACTGTCAGATCCTTTCTCTCCAGAGTCTGCTGACATGGCATAGATATACTCACCTCTCTTTCCAGAGTAATACGATCCACAACTCAGCCCTGCTGAGCTCAACCAGAACCTCTTTCTCAGAAATCCTTGCTGCTTGGGCTTCCTAATTTCTGACATTAACAGGGAGAAAAATAAAACCTAAAACACCTTAACTACCTCCTTTTATTTCCTTTCCATCTTAAATACATGTCCATAGTTAATATCATCAGAAAAACAACCAAAGGAACCACATGTGGTAAAAAATACTAAAGATCAGAGAGTCCTAAGCATGGATTTGAAGGATTAACTCTCCCAGGACATAGATGCCATCACTAACTCAGAAATCTAATGAATCTCAATGTTCAAGAGATTTTCATTATTAATTGCATCATGCCCCTCCTTTCCCCGAGCACCTTCAGAGTTCCATCTCTAGACCCAAATGTTTCCACTGCCAAGGTTGGTAGGAGCCGAAATTTCCTTCACATCCAAGACAGATTTATTTGTCTTTTCCTTTTGATTAGCTAAGCTAATTACCACTTGGACATCTATTTGAATGTTTGAAACTTTTATTTCTATTTTTCTCATACTTGTCAATATTTTCCTGATACTTTAACCTCCTGAAAATTACATTACTGTCATTTGAAATCAGTTTAAAGATGGAGTTGACACAAGTGTGGTCATATCATTGCACTGGCTCTTTATTGCCCAAACATAACTGGCGTGGTAGCAACCCAACAGTGGGAACTCAGCCAGCTGGGTGTAGATGTTTCAGGAGCTCCAGGCCAGAGAGACTCCACAAGATAAGAACAGGTTGGCCAGACAGTAGGGACTGAGGGGATCAGGTCACAAGTATGGGAACATGTCGGTTCATTTTTTTTTTTAATATTTCCCACAACACAGCTAACACAAGAGATAACCAGATGGTGAGAGGCAATAGAAAGATCATAAGCAACAGAAACCGAGGCTACTTGGCATCATCAGAACCCAGTTGTCCCACCAGAGCGAACCTTGGATACCCCAACACACCAGAAAAGCAAGACTCTGATTTAAAATGACATGTTATGATGATGATAGAGGACTTTAAGAAGAGCATAAATAACTCACTTCAGGTGAAGGAATTGAACAAAACCATTCACGATCAAAAAAGAAAAAGAAAAAGAAAAAAAAACAATGATAAATAATCACAAAGGGAGACAACACTGGAGATAGAAAACCTAGGAAAGAGATGAGGAGTCATAGATGCAAGCATCACCAACAGAATATAAGAGATAGAAGAGAGAATCTCAGATCCAGAAGATACAATAGAAAACATGGACACAGCAAAACACTGACACAATGGTAAAAAGAAAATAAAAAATGAAAAAAGCTGCTAACCCATCCAGAAAATCCAGGGCACAATGAGAAGGCCACACCTAAGAATAATAGGTGTAGAAGAGAGTAAAGATTCCCAACTTTAAAAAGGCCAGTAAATATCTTCAACAAAATTATAGAAGAAAACTTCCCTAACCTAAAGAAAGAGATGCCCATGAACATACAAGAAGCCTACAGAACTCCAAATAGATTGGACCAGAAAAGAAATTCCTCTTGTCACATAATAGTCAAAACATCAAATGCACAAAAAAAGAAAGAATATTAAAGGCAGTAAGGGAAAAAGGTCAAGTAACATATAAAGGCAGACCTATCAGAATTACAGAAGAACTCTCAGCAGAGACTATGAAAGCTAGAAGATCCTGGGCAGATCTCATGCAGACCTTAAGAGAACACAGATGCCAGCCCAGCCTACTATACACAGCACAACTCACAATAACCATAGATGAGAAACAAGATATTCCAAGACAAAATCAAAATTACACAATATCTTTCCACAAATCCAGCCCTACAAAGCATAATAGATGGAAAACACTAACACAAGGAGAGAAACTAAACCCTAGAACAAACAAGAAAGTAATCTTTCAACAAACAGAAAAGATGATAACAACACAAACATAAAAATAACATCAAAAATAACAAGAAGGAACAATTACTATTCCTTAATCTCTCTTAACATCAATGGACTTAATTCCCCGATAAAAAGACATGGAATATCAGACTGGATACATAAACAGGACCCGGCATTTTGCTGCATACAGGGAACACACTTCAGTATCAAGGACAGACACTACCTCTTAGTAAATGGCTAGAAAACAATTTTCCAAGCAATTGTCTCCAAGCAATAAAAAATCTGGAGAAGCCATTCTAATATCAAATATAATTGACTTTCAACTGAAAGTTATCAAAAAGGATAATGAAGGACACTCCATACTCATCAAAGGAAAAATCTACCAAGATGAACTTTCAATTTTGAGCATCTATGCTCCAAATGTAAGAGCACACGCATTCATTAAAAAAACAAAAAGAAAAAAAAAAACTTTACTAAAGCTCAAAGCACACACTCTACCTCACACAATAATAGTGGGAGATTCAACACCCTACTCTCATCAATAGACAAATTATGGAAACACAAACTAAAGAGAGACACAGTAAAGCTAACAGGAGTTATGTACCAAATGGATTTAACAGATATCTATAGAACATCTCATCCTAAAACAAAAGAATATACCTTCTTCTTAGCACCTCATCGTACCTTCTCCAATATCGACCATAAAACAGGCCTCAACAGATACAAGAAAATTGAAATAATCCCATGCAACCTATGAGGTCACCATAGACTAAGGCTGGTCTTCAATAACAGCAAAAACAACAGAAAGCCCAAATACACATAGAAGATGAACAATGCCCTACTAAACAATAACTTGGCCAAGGAAGAAATAAAGAGAGAAATCAAAAACTCTTTAGAATTCAATGAAAATGAAGGCACATCATACCAAAACTAATGGGACACAATGAAAGCAGTGCTAAGAGGAAAACTCATAATTCTGGGTGCTTCCAAAAAGAAACTGGAGAGAGCATACACTAGCAGCTTAACAGCACACCTGAAAGCTCTAAAATGAAAGGAAGCAAATTTACCCAAGAGGAGTAGACTTCAGAAAATAATCAAACTGATAGCTGAAATGGACCAAGTAGAAAGAAAAAGAACTATAAAAAAAAAAAAAAAACAGGAGCTGGTACTTTGAGAAAATCAACAAGATAGATAAACCCTTAGCCAGACTAAACAGAGAGCATGGAGACAGTATCCAAATTAACAAAATCAGAAACAAAAAGGGAGATATAACAGAAACAAAAGAAATTTCAAAAAATATCAGATGCTAATATTAAAAGCCTATACTCAACAAAATTGGAAAATCTGGATGAAATGAACTATTTTCTAGATAGATATCAGGTACCAAAGTGAAATCATGACCAGATAAACCATCTTAACAGTCCTATAACCCCTAAAGAAATAGAAGCAGTCATTAAAGTTTCCAACCAAAAATAAATAGATAAATAAATACATACATACATACATACATACATACATACATACATACATACATACAAACAGGACTAGATGGGTTTAGTGAAGAATTCTATCAGACCTTCAAAGAAGACTTATTACCAATAGCCTTCGAACTATTTGACAAAATAGAAACAGAAGTATCACTACCCAATTAGATCTATGAAGCCACAGTTATACAGATACCAAATCCACAAAATGACCCAAAAAAGAAAGAGAACTTCAGGCCAATTTCTCTTATGAACATTGATGCAAAACTACACAATAAAATTTTCGCAAACTGAATCCAAGAACACATCAAAACAATCATTCACCAAGATCAAATAGGGATGCAGGAATGGTTAAATATTCAAAAATCTGTAAAAGTAATCCACTACATAAACAAACTCAAAGAAATAAACCATATGGTCATTCCATTAGATGCTGAAAAAGCATTTGACAAATTTCAGCATCCCTTCATGTTAAAAGTCTTAGAAAGGTCAGGAATTCAAGGAACATACCTAAACATAATGAACTCAATATACAGCAAACCAGCAGCCAACATCAAACTAGATGGAGAGAAACTTGAAGCAATCCCACTAAAATCAGGAACTACATAAGGCTGCCCCCTCTCTCCCTATCTATTCAGTATAGTTCTTGAAGTTCTAGCTAGAGCAATTAGACAACAAAAAGTGGTCAAAGGGATATAAATTAGAAAGGAAGAAGTCAAATTATTACTATTTGCAGATGATAAGATAGTATACTTAAGTGACCCCAAAAATTCCACCAGAGAACTCCTACAGCTGATAAATAACTTCAGCAATGTGGCCAAATATGAAATGAACTCAAACAAATCAGTAGCCTTCCTATACTCAAAGGATAAACAGGCTGAGAAAGAAATTAGGGAAATGACATCCTTCACAATAGTCACAAACAATATAAAATATCTTGGTGTGACTCAATCAAACAAGTGAAAGGTGTGCATGACAATAACTTTAAGTCTCTGAAGAAAGAAATTAATGAAGATCTCAGAAGAGGAAAAGGTCTCCCATGGATTTGCAGGATTAATGTACTAAAAATGGCCATCTTGTCGAAAACAATCTACAGATTCAATGCAATCCCCATCAAAATTCCAACTCAGTTCTTCATAGAGTTAGAAAGAGCAATGTTCAAACTCATTTGGAATAACAAAAGACTCAGTATAGCAGAAACTATTCTCACCAATAAAAGAATTTCTGGGAGAATCACCATCCCTGACCTTAAGCTGTACTACAAGAGCAATAGTGAGAAAGAAAGAAAGAAAAAAAGAAAGAAAGAAAGAAAGAAAGAAAGAAAGAAAGAAAGAAAGAAAGAAAGAAAGAAAGAAAGAAAGAAAGAAAGGAAGGAAGGAAGAAAGAAAGAAAGAAAGAACAACTGCATGGCATTGGTACAGTGACAGGCAGGTAGATCAATGGACTATAATTGAAGACCCAGAAATGAACCCACACACTTCTAATCACTTGATTTTGACAAAGGAGCTAAAACCATCCAGAAAGAAGACAGCGTTTTCAACAAATGTTGCTGGCTCAACTTGAAGTCATCATGTAAAAGAATGAAAATTGATCACTGTTATCTCCTTGTACAAATCAAAAGTCCAAGTAGATAAAGAACCTCTACATAAAAGCAGATACTCTGAATCTAAGAGAAGATAAAGTGGGGAAAAGTCTGGAACACATGTGCCTAGGGAAAAGTTCATGAACAGAATACCAATGGCTTATGCTCTAAGATCAAGAATCGACAAATGGGACCTCATAAAATTGTAAAGCTTCTGAAAGGCAAAGGTCAATAACTATTAATAGGACAAAATGGCAACGAACAGATTGGGAAAAGATCTTTACCAATCATACATCTGATAGAGGGCTAATATCCAATATATACAAAGAGCTCAAGAAGTTAGACTCCAGAGAACCAAATAACCATATTTTAAAAATGGGGTACAGAGCTAAACAAAGAATTCTCAAGTGAGGAATATCGAATGGCTGAGAGACACGTAAAGAAATGTTCAACATCCTTAGTCATCAGGGAAATGCAAGTCAAAATGACCCTGAAATTCCACCTCATACCAGTCAGAATGGCTAAGATCAAAACCTCAAGTGACAGCAGATGCTGATGAGGATGTAGAGAAAGAGGAACACTCCTCCATTGCTGGTTGGATTGCAAGCTGGTACAAACACTCTGGAAATCAGTCTGGCAGTTCCTCAGAAAATTGGACATAGTACTACCTGTGGACCCAGCTATACTACTCCTGGGCATATACCCTGAAGATGCTCCAACATGTAATAAGGACACATGATCTACTATGTTCATAGCAGCCATATTTATAATAGCCAGAATCCGGAATGAACCCAGATGACCCTGAAAATAGGAATGGATACAGAAAATGTGGTACATTTACACCATGGAATACTACTCAGCTCTTAAAAATAATGACTTAATGAAATTTGCAGGAAAATGCATTAGACTTGAAAATATCACCCTGAGTGAGGTAACCCTGTGTCAAAAAAGAAAACACAAGGTATGTACTCACTGATAAATGAATATTAGCCACCCAATATACAATCATAAAACCTGGATGCTATTGTGGATGGTGGAAAATGTGTGCTGATGGGAGCCTGATATGGCTGTTTCCTGAGAGGCTCTGTCAGAACCTGACAAATACAGAGGTACTGATGGAGGAGTTGCAGAAGGTACTGAAGGAGCTGAGGGGGTTTGCAGCCCATGGAGGGAACAACAGTGTCAACTGGCCAGAACCCTCTGGATCTCCAGGGGACTGGGCCAACCAAGAAGTACACATGGAGGGACCCATGTCTCTGGCTACATGTGGCAGAGGATGACTTTGTTGGCATCAATGAGATGAGAAGCCCTTGGGCCTGAGGGTATTCAGTGCCCCAGTGCAAGGGATTCCAGTGTGGGAAGATGGGAGTAGGTAGGTGGGTGAAGGAGCACCCTCATTGAGGCAAGGGACAGGGGATGGTATAGGGGGTTTCTGAAGGGGAGTCCTGGAAAGGGGAAAACATTTGAAATGTAAATAAAGAAAATATCTAATTTCTTTTTTAGAAAAAAATAGAAAATAAGGGTTCTCAAATGTTTCAATCATCCTAGGCCACCACCCCAAAGTATCAGAGGAAAGATGGTAAACAGGACAAAGAGATATGAACCTGTTTAGATGTAGTTCTTTGGAAAGATTCCAATCTCTGTTGTCAGGATTCCAGCAGTTCAGTTCAATACTGTCAGGATACCAAGGGTTCAGTTCACCAAACATGAATCAGGACCAGAAGCATGATCCAGCAGGAACAGACAGACCTCCACAGAATCTGCATGAGACAGCAGGAGCAACCAGAACCAGCAGGGATACCAGGAGAAGTTTTCTGCCTTGCCTCTCTCAATGAAGATCAAATCATTGAAGGAGTGAGACCTCGGAAGTGTTGCCCAGCAAGCAATGCAAGTCCTCCATCACTGTCCGTCACTCTATGTAGAGTTCTACTTACACTCTTTCCAAACAACAGATCTTCTCACAGGTTTTGCTTCAGCAAAACATCACATGAATCTGTATCACGTGGCAGAACCAGAAACTTCCTCTTCCAATACACTGTGTTGATTTTTGTAGATTTGCAGTGATTTCCTAAAAGAAATAAAATTACCCAAGAAAAGAATTGGATATAAACCAGTTTCTTTTTTTATTAGATATCTTCTTCATTTATATTTCAAATGCTATCCCAAAAGTGCCCTGTACCCCCCCCTGCTCCCCAACCCACCCACTCCTGCTTCCTGGCCTTGGCATTCCCCTGTACTGGGGCATATGATCTTCGCAATACCAAGGGCCTCTCCTCCCATTGATGGCTGACTAGGCCATCCTCTGCTACATATGCAACTAGAGACACAGTTGGGGGGGGGGGGGGGAGTACTGGTTAGTTCATATTGTTGATCCACATTTCTTTGACATTGTACATTATTGTTGTCTTTGTCCTTCTATAAAAGCTTAGATTTTGGTGAAGTTGAAATAAAATCAAAATAGTAAACATGAGAGCATGTCATTTCATTGATTGAACATAATATCAGCCCTTGATATAAATATACATGCCTTTTAGCTTTGTGAAGGGGGAAAAGTAAAAGAAAAGATTCTGACAATGTTGTTGTTTTTATCTCTGTCAACAGATGCTGCCACAGTCCTGGGTGGACAGTTTTTCTTTCTTCATTTGAATACTTTTGTGTAGTCATGGATGACTTGACCAAAGACAGGTATAGGAAGAGATGATTATCTTTTTTGTTTTTCTCCTTTAAACACTGCCAAGTAATTGTACCAAGAGGAAATAAAGCTAAGGAATTATCTATGATGTTTGTCAGGAAGACACACAATGTAAGTCCTTTAGATACCAATTAGACCTTATGATTGAGTGACTTAACCTTCTATGATTCACATCACTAAAATGCATCCCTTGCCTTTAGATGGCTGCACTAAAAAATTACTTTTAGCATTTAAAAACTAATTTTAACTTTTTAAAATGTAGATGAATTGCCTTTATGTTTATTTTTCTTTCCACTTTGCAATAAAGAAAAATTCTGCTTTAGTTACTAGAAAACATTCAGAATGGGCCAGGAGAGGAAACTGAAGACCAGAACATATGACATCATTTCCATGTGGCTGTCAACCATTCAGCAAAAACTCTTGTTTCTGTGAGGGATGAAGAAATGACTCAACAGATAAGAACACCTGTTATTCTTGCAGAGGATCTTGGTTTGGTTCCTAATTACCCATATCAGAAGGCTCACAGCCATCTGAAACTTCAGATATAGAGGAATAGTAGACAGATACACTACAGTGTCCATAGGCACATGCACTCAAGTCATACATACAACTTAAGTAAGCACATATGCACATAAGTAAAATCAAACAAGTCTAACTAGTATGGAAATAAATATGAATGTTCAAAACTACAGATGACATAGCTACGCCTCTTCCTGATACTCCTCTGAAGGACTCTAAGTCATTATATGACAGGAACTTTTACATTAATGTTTAGGGAAGTATGGATAACAGTAACCAAGTTATGAAATCAACTTTTATGTTCACCAAAAGATTAATGAATAAAGCAAAGGAAATGTATACACACAGTGGAGATTTATTCAGACTGGAAGAAAAATGAAATTAAGTCATTTGCAGAAAAAAAATGGATATAACTGAAGAGCATATCAACTGAAATAGTCAAAATGTCTTTTGTCACTTGAAAGTACTAGTTTAGTACAGATACAAACACTCACCTTCATATGTATATGTATGTAAATATGGCATAAGTAGGAATACAACTATCTGAGAAAGAAAGAACTAGTAAGCAGAGAGAGAAGAGATCCAGGAGTGGTATTCCCATAGTCCATTCTATGAAAATGTCTTTATAAAACCCATCACTATGTATAATGAAGACATGCCAAAGAAAATTGGTGAGGGCCTCTTGTCTTGGAATTTAGCTAAAAGATAGCTGAAAATAATATCTTGTTCCTTTTCTGTGTAGTTTCCTAATAGGACTTTTTCCAAATTTACACATTAGTGTTGGCATTTTCAGGAGGAGGAATGGCTTCCCAGCTCCTCGGCAAGGGTTACAATGTGACAAAGCACTTGTTTCCTGCCTTCCTCTTCAGAAAGCTTGTTGAAAACCATAGAGTACCTTATTTATAATAGCCAGAAGCTGGAAAGAACCCAGATGTCCCTCAAAAGAGGAATAGATACAGAAAATGTGGTACATTTACACAATGGAGTACTAGTTAGCTATTAAAAACGACTTCATGAAATTTGCAGGTAAATGGATGGAACTAGAAATCATCATCCTGAGTGAGGTAACCCAATCATTTTGTGAACATACATGGTATACATTCACTGATAAGTAGATATTAGCCCAGAAGCTCAGAATACCCAAGATACAATTCACAGACCAAATGAAGCTCAAGAAGAAGGAAGACCAAAGTATGGATACTTCGGTCCTTCCTAGAAGGGGGAACAAAATAAACATGGGAGGAGATACAGAGACAAAGTGTGGAGCAGAGACTGAAGAAAAGGCCATCCAGAGACTACCCCTCCTGGGGATCCATCCTATATACAGTCACCAAACCCAGACACTATTGTAGATGTCAACAAATGCTTGCTGACAGTAGCCTGATATGGCTGTCTCCTGAGAGGCTCTGCCAGTACCTGACCTATTCAGAGGTGGATGCTCTCAGCCAACCATTGGACTGAACACAAGATCCCCAATGGAGGAGCTAGAGAAAGGATTGAAGAACCTGAAGGAGCTTGCAGCCCCATAGAAGAAATAGCAAAATGAACTAACCAGTACCCCCAGAGCTCCCAGGGACTAAACCACCAACCAAAGAGTACACATGGAGAGACTCATGGCTCCAGATGCATATGTAGCAGAGGATGGCCTTGTTGGACATCAATGGGAGGAAAGACCCTTGTCCTGAGATGGACACTGCTCAATGTTCCAGTGTAGGGGAATCCCAAGACAGGGAAGCAGATGTGGGTGGGTTGGTGAGCAGGGGAATTGAGGATGGGATGGGGGGTTTTGGAGGGGAAACCAGGAAAGGGGATTATATTTGAAATGAAAATAAAGGAAAAATCTAATAAAAAAGAAAAAGAGACTAAACAGTAGAAATATCGGGAAAAAATTTAAAGAGAAAAGCTAAAAAAAGGGGGGGGGGGAGAGAAGAGAAAATCTTGGATCAGATCTTAGTTCTACAAGTTTAGGCAGTCTTAGTTTTGCTACCACAATGAACATTTTTGTCTCACCTAAAGTATTTTGGATCTTCCTGTCCAAATGTTAACTCTTTTTTCTATTGCTTAATAAATTCATGCTCACCTTTTAGGCCTCGAGATAAATATGCCCAGCATAGCATGTCCTGGCACCACATCAAAATTAAGTCTCTTGATTATTATAGCTGGCAATATCTCATATTTTTACTGTCTCACTCCTCACTCTTGTCATGATGTGTGTGTGTGTTTGTCTCTCTCTCTCTCTCTCTCTCTCTCTCTCTCTCTCTCTCTCTCTGTGTGTGTGTGTGTGTGTGTGTGTGTGTGTGTGTGTGTGTGTGTGTTTGTGCCTGTATGTGTATAGCAATATCTGCTGTGGTTGCCTTTAAACTCAGAGGTCAAGATATATGCTAAGTTATTAAACAAATCTGTGTAAAGTTCATGGAAAAGATTCAATGAAGGCTTGTTGAAAAGAGAATGAAAAATAATTTAATGAATATAATTTGAAAAGCTATCCTAGTCTTGTGATGCATTGCCTAGGTTGGATTTCTCATAGGAAGAAACAAGTATACTTCTTATTTTATTTTATCTGGTCTTGGCAGGACTATAGTACTGAATATCTTTTTTAAATGTGATGCATAAAATATTTAAATTCCACAAATAAGCTTTTCTTCTCCCTTTTATTCTGCGAGCTATAAATATTTAGTACTCGATTCCTTTCACATTTTCTAGCATAAGCTAATTTCTCTTCTCTACAAACAGATAAGCAGAGCTAGCATCTGAGTGAATGGTGGTGTTAGCATTTGTGCTTCCTAATCTTGTCTGAGCAGTTGCATACATCACGGCCATGGGATTTCTTAGAGTTTCCCATGTTTTCCTCACTTCCTTTCTCTATGATAATTTTTCTTTGGACCTATTTTCTTTTCTTTTCAATGCAGAGGCAAGAAAGCCAGTAAATATCATCAACAACTTAAATATTGTTCTGTGCAGTTTAAAATGATTTATGTTTATGATTTGCTTTTGTTTCTCTTTCTCAGTTTTTGTATTCGATGTCAGTCTTGCTACAATTTCTTCTTTTTCTTTAACTACTTCTACTAAATGTCAGCTTAACCCATTACCCATGTCATTTCACATTCTAGAGTTTTTCAGCTAAGCCAGATGTTTGGTTCATTTAGGAGTCATTGAATGAATATTGGTTAGATGAATGAATGGATTAGTAAGTGATTATTTATTGTGCATGTGTATTGAATAAATGGCCCCTAAATGGATTGGCTATTTGGTTTTATGAATACAGAAGATAACAAAATGGGACCTTGCCATCATGAAGTTTAGTTTTAGAAAAATCATAGAAAATAAATATTATAAACAACCATGTCAACATAGTATATATAGACTCTGGAAAATTATAAAAAAGATTAAATAGAAATGGCTATGAGGATGGTTTCTACTTTGAACACAGGCAAAACTTTAACTGTGTCAGATTGTTTCAGAACAAGGATACAAGGAAGGAGGCAAGGATGAAGGAAAGTGAGATATAGAATAAGGAACTGGCTAATGTAATGAGTATATTGTGATGAATATGAAACTTTCAGAACAGTTGCTGAATGCAGTAAGAGTTAATGTTGCAACTTTGTGTTGTAAGCAAGTCTGAAGACAGAATTCCTCAGGAGACTTCTACCTCCTTTAACACTGACCTCTGACTGAATGAGGTCGGAAAGGTGACCTGTGATTGGATGAGTTCTGTGTTACAGAAAGTAATTTGCTTTATTTATATTTTGTATTTTAGAGTCATTGTAATTTAAATGTCAACCATATCACTACCATTTAGACTAGAGTTTGACTGAACAACTTAAATGCTACAGGCTAACCAAAGCGCTGCCTAAAATTAACTATTACAGTCTGATTTGAGAAAAGAAAGTTGGAAAATGTTGCAAGAAGGACTTTATGAGTGTCCTGCAGCAAGAAGGGGAAAAGGTTCTATAGACGGGTAAATGGTAGTGCAAAGCTCTGAGGGAAAGCATTTTAGGACAGAAAGGAGACGAGTGTCGATGAACTAAATAGTTTGCAAATAAGGAGTCTGGGGAAGGGAGTCAAGCTCTTGAATGTAGGGAAGGATTATGGAGCCTTTTGCAAGAACAACACTGGTTCTAAATTTTGCCTTGAGGAATAGTCAGAGGTGGTTTCGATATTTGCAAGGATAATTTTTAGCAGTAAGTAAATGGTAGAGAGGTGTGAGACTGAGGTTTATAAACTAGAGAGCCTCTGAAGGACTAAAGTTCTGGCTCTGTCTAGGTCACAGAATTGTGCTTATGCCCAGGAGTTTATACTCCAGCAGTCCTGGCATTTACCAGGGGGCAAAGGTTCTTCGGTGGACCCAGAGGTCACAGAGGGACTGAAGTTCTAATTTAGCCAGTTCACAGGGTTCAGTGTGTAACAAGAGTCCCCACTCCTGTAGACCATCTTGTTGATCAATATATGTCCCTACCAAGGTCCTGTCATCACCTAGCCAAGATCAGATCATGTCAATGCCTCCGCCCAAAAATTAGTACTAAGGTTGACCAATCCCACTGAACTTCATCCTGATATCCCTCCAGGAAGATGACTCTCAGAACGTAAAATGATCAAGTAAAATTAGAAGAAAGAAGAGCCAAAAGTCCATTCCAACAGAAAATTACATGGGAAACATAAACTACCGGCTGCATCCACTATCGCCATTACCAACCTCTGGAGGATTCAAATCACAGTGTTAGTCAGAATGTCTGAGAAATAATTCAAACCATACCTTTTAGAATTATTACTCATATGGGAGATTCAAACAACAGGTGCATGAATTAAAGTAATACACCCAGGACCTTGAACAGACAGTTTCCAAAGTGAATAAAGACAGTATATTAGGAGAAAACATTGAAAATATGTCGGAAAAAAATCAGAAATGAAATTGAAGCATTGAAAAATGCCTTAGGATTTCTTTAATAATTTGAAGCTCAGCTGGTGGAGGCTTGCCCTGAAAGCATCCATTTCTATGTTCCAGGGCAGAATAGGAGGCCTCTTCTTATTGATACTTATCTCTTTTGACACAGCCTTGGCCAGAACATTAAGTTTGCTGTGCTATTTTCTCCTTCACACTGTATATTTTGTATTTCCTTCCACCCCCTTTGTTACTCTTTTTCATTGTAGACCTTCAAAGCAGGCATGAATAATAACCATACTATAGATTAAGTATTCTGCTACCTTGAAATCTTCTTTACCAAAGATGTTACTTTTTAATTTGGCCTCTGCCCAAGTTCTGAGGACAAGGACAAAAGATATCCAGATTCTTTTCCAAAATCGAGGAATGGCTTCTAGCTCAGTTGCTGTTGTTGCTTCCTTCAGAATCCTTGTCAATCATGCCTCCACAGTCAACTTCGTTCTCAGAGCACCTTTCAGGCTCCTATGTGGATGGATGGCCTGCCAAATTCTGCTTACAGCATTCAACCACCTTTCTAGCTCAAAGTTCCAATATCTCCCATATGCCTTCAAAAAAAATAAAAGAATCAGGTTCTTCACAACAATAGTCCACTCCATGGTACCAATTTTTACATTAGTTATTTCTGTTGCTAAGTCACCATGACCAAAGGAAAATTAATGAGGATAAACTTTATTTGGGTTTATGGTTTCAGAAGAATAAAAGCCCATGGCAGTAGAAGAGAGGCATGGCATTAAGGGGCAGGCAGTATGGCAGGGACAGGAGGCTGGTAGTTCTCACCTTGAATGACAAGCATAAAGCAGAGAGAATGGACTGGAGATGGCATCAGAAATATATCTCAAACTTCATCCTCAGTGATGTACTTCCTCAGAGCTGCATCACCTAAACCTTCTCAAACAGTGCTACCAACTGGAAACCGTGTATTCAAAACCACAAAACACTGGAGGACATTCCTTATTGAAACCACTACATAATTCATAAATGATGAGCCTATACTGGTTTTGTTTTGTTTTGTTTTGCTTTGTTTTTCCTGGTTTTGTTTCTGTTTTTGTAAAAAGATGGAATGCAGGGAGGATTCTATCTTTTTGTATCTTAAAGAATAATTTTAGGAGTACCAGCATTAGTTCTTCTTTGAAGGTATGATACAATTATGTATTAAATGTACCTGGCTTTGTTGTTATGGGTTTATTTAAATTATTTACTTCATTGTGGTTTAATTTTGCTACATATCTAGACATAAATCTATCTCTTTTAGATTTTCCAGTTTAGTGTAATATAAGATTTTTTTTAATCTGTCCTTATGTGTCTTTGAATTTCTTTAGTGTCTATTGTAATTTGAATTTTGGTCTCTTTCTTTTGTCAATGTTGTGAATAAATTCAAAAACCCAATTCTTATTTTTATTGGTTGTTTGTTTATTTCCTGTGGGAGTCTGTGTACATGTCTGCTTCTCCCCCTCAGGGTAGTCAGACATGTTGTACACTGGGATAGACTAGAAGGAGAGAAGTTTAGATGGGCAGATGGGTGCAGACAGGATCTTGGTTGGTGGTAAGTGTCTAACAAAGGACACACTAAGAGCAGCTTTGACGAACTGGTTAAGTTTATTGGGAAGTGGACAGAGACAGGCTATTTAAACCTTTAAGTATGAGTAGAGATGACTGGGATAGGTGTACATTATTGGCCAGGGGCAGGGTGCTACGGATGCTCATTTGCATAAGGAAGAATTCCAAGTGCTGCTGGACATGTTGGACATGACTACCAGCTACATGGCCTCCTCTGGTGAGGCAAAGGTGGGACCTACATGTCCTGGGACAAGCAGGCCTGTAGCAAAGTGGGAAACAATCCTACTTCAGAGGATCTCAGGATGAGATTTCCAAGGTTTGGACATACCTTGAACTCCACTCTTACTTCAGGCCTGTTCTTCCTGGTTCCACAGCTCCCTGGCCTCACATATAAGCAAGTTGTGAACTTACTGTGAACTATGGATAGTGCAGAGTACAGGATGTTATTTCCACATGGTGGCCTTCTAGAAAGAATTGCATAAAGTATAAGTCAATGCACTTGAAAGCAAGGATGTGAAGAAGCTGTCCTCATTATCTCTGTGGGAAAGCCAAAGGCCTAAGAGGAAAATTCTTAGCTTTTCACATTTGTAAGAAATAGCACAGGTATATCCCCTTACTCCACTTTTATTTGCTTAAGCTAACTGTAAACATTGCCTCATGTTTTACTTGCTTTAATACTAAAAACAAGAAGTGCTTTGCACTATTCTGTGCTCAGGTGACTTGAGCTCCCTGAGCCTCCTTCAGATCATTGGTATTTTTTTCAATTCACTGGTGAGGGAAGTCAACAGTCTCTATTGCATGAATAAATGCCTGTCTGTCTGGATATATGTATAATTTTTAGGCTTTTACCCCTGTCTTTCCCTAGATATTTCCATGTGAAATAAACTTGAAATTTTATTTTACTTTTGCTTTTCTTCAGGGATTTTATATCTTTTTAAAATTCTGATTTAATAGTTTTGAGAATTTTATAAATATTGAAATATTTTCAATATCTTGAATAATTCTCAGTATTTCCTTCAACTATTTGTGTTTCTGTTGTCTTTGTCCATTCAATTATTCATATCCTCATTGAGTTCCTTAAACATATTTATATTAACTGTTTCAGAATCACTGTTTTATAAGCCATCCTTTTTTAAAGCAAGTGTGTTAATTTATTATGGGATGATTCATTAACTACAAAAAGCAATAATATAATATTACATATTTATTTAGTTGAATATAACTTTTAAATGGACATATCTAAAGGAAAAATCTGTTCAGCAAACTTCAAACAATGAAGTTGTTTATAGAACCAATCAGCCATGTTTGAAAGCAGTGTCTAATTGAGTGGCAGGCAAAATGATAATTCAGAGAAAGGCTGGGCAGAATGAATCAGAGACAAGATACACCCAACTGTCATGAGAACACACAAGAAAGAAAGGCAACTTAAGAGAGCAGTGCAAAGAGGGGGGTGAGGAGAGGAGGTAGTTTACTGGGACAGTTTTACAGAGATAGGTTGCAGATGAAGACAGAAGAGCTAGAGAATGAGAATGAGCCAACAGTTTAGAACAGACTGCCAGAATTAGTTTGAGGCCAAGAAGGACAATTTATTCAGAAGCTGAGAGAGGCTGGCTTGAATCAGTTAGGTTGGAGAGGAGTTTGGGTCAGAGCACGTGAGTTGAACTAGACCGCCAGAGTTCAGATATAAGTAGAAAGGGTGAGCATATTCAGCAGTAAGCCTCTAAGATGACAATTACACCAGGCAAACAGAAGTTTCATTTACAAGAATGACCTGTAGCCATGTCTGTGGGACATTTTTACTTGCTAATTGATGTGCCTGGGCTCAGCCTATTATAGGAGGGCACCCCCCTTCTGGGCAGGTCCATCTGAAGGTGGGCTGGAAGTAAGCCAGTAACCAATGTATCTTCATGGTCCTTGCTTCAGTTTCTTAATCATAGTTCTTGCCTGAGCTCCTGCTCTGAGTTCCTTTGATACTAAACTGTAACCAGGAAGATAAATTCTTTCTTCCATTCAGTTGCTTTTGGTTAGTGTTTTACCACAGCAACAGAAAGCAAACTAGAATAGTATGTATACAAATATATACACATTTCCCAAAACCCAATTAACTATATACTTTTAAACATGTTTATTTGAATTTTATATAGTTAGCTTCAGTATTGCCTTCATAGGACCATATCCACAGACTGGAGGTGGCCAGAGGATACTTTGCAGTTAACAGTCTAATAACTTAGTCAAGGGGCTTTATAAGGAGTCTGGAAACAGACTTGAAAACATAGTGCTTTTTTTTTTAGCCTGTTTCAGTCATTGCTATAAATTACAGTCAGAGCTATAAGGATTTATAGCTATCACCTTACTTCTACTTTCCCAGATTGCATCCCAATTTCTTTACTACAGAACCTTAAAGAGAATTCTGGGGAAATAAATTCGGTATTAACCAAGTTGATAAACTGCAAACCACCTCAGTAACTGAATTACTTTAATTCTCTTTGTGAGAGAAACCAAGCCCAACAATTCCCTGCGCAGAGTTAGAAAAATATGCCTGTGGTAATTCATTGCAATCACTTTCGGCTGGGTACTTTCCACCTCATTTTACTTCCTAGTGTTTGCCGCCTGGCTATTACTACTAACATTTTGTGAACATATAATTACATGCCATGCCAGGTTTCTCTCTAGCTGAGCAGCCTTCTCCAGCAGGACAGAGGTCTTCCATAGCATAGTTGCTGTTGTTATTGAGCTGTTTCTCAGGCTTGCCACTTAGGACCAGAAATATTAAAAAGAAAAGGGCACACTTCTGTTCATTATTCTTCTGGTGCTGTGAAATGGATTTGTAGTCATAAATAATAATTTTTTTCTACCAAGTTTAGATACTAGATGTGACTTTTCTTAGGCAGCTAATGAGCAACTTCAGCGTATGAGTGAATTGCTGCAGAGAGAACATCCATTCTTACCCTGGTAGCCTAATGCGTTCATGGCTTCCAAACTGTTTCCAAAGTTCTATCTGCTTTCTTTGATATTAACATTGATAATGTCTTCACTTGTAAATATATATATATATATATATATATATATATATATATATATATATATATATATATGATATATAATCTATATGTGTGTGTGATATATTTTTTTCATTATCCTCTCATTAATTAATCATCAAATTCCATTACTACCCATTTATTACATTTGAGACTAAACCTTCACAAGGTATTGGAAAAACATAAGCTGAGAGGGTGGTAGAGGAATGGTGAA
Source organism: Mus minutoides (assembly GCA_902729485.2). Classification (NCBI taxonomy): domain Eukaryota; kingdom Metazoa; phylum Chordata; class Mammalia; order Rodentia; family Muridae; genus Mus; species Mus minutoides. The sequence continues at coordinate 346,926 of LR750440.1, read as the reverse complement.
CGGGGCCACAGTCATCTTCTCCCATGAGCTGTATATTTCTTTCTATGCAAGATTTCAAAAGCTAGCCCTCTTGAAATCACTTGCCACAGTTTCTAGTAAACTCAGCTGTTCCTCCCCATCACACCAGTCTCCAACGATAAGGGAGATAAGTCTCAGCATGACAATTTATATCTACACCATTCTCCAGGGTGCTTTCCTTCACTGCATTAATATCCTGCCTGTGCTTTTAAAAACAGCTTTCATGGTAGCAGAAGGTACTAGACAACCATTCTAAGAAGGAAGTCAACCAACAGTGCTATCTAGCTATGACACCTATGGAATAGTACCACTGTGGGCTCTTTAGTGGCATACATATTTTGATGGTAACCAACAACTCTCTGGTTGGACCCATTCAACTAGAGGAATAAAACTGTTTCTGGAAACCTAGCTAACTATCCAGTGCTAATGAAATTATGGTTATTGGATGAAAATCTACAACTACTAATGTACTAAACCAGCATAATCTGAAACAATAATCTATGGACATTTGTCCTTATACTTACAGATAAGTATAGTCTTCATTTCTCATCGAGGAAACTACTACACTTTTTGCAATAGACAGAGACCACTACAAAACCAAAAAAAAACAAAAAAACAAAAAACCCACAACCAATCAAAATACAGAACTTTGGAGCACAGGCCCAATAGATAAATCTACAAAACACTCTTGTATCTAAGGCTCAGGGAACATAGCCCTAGAAGGGACAGAAATATTCTAAGAGTCAGAGTATCAGGTAGTTTTCTGTGAGAGTGTGTCTTCTAGAAACCTTAGACACTACACCTGCAAAGTCATACGAACTTGACCCCCCAGAATGTGAGCTGAACAAGGATGACACCACTGAATATGCCAAACCTGATGAGGAAAAGCCTCGACCATACACAAAGAACTGCAGGTAATGGAGTCCAACTGAGAGCGGAGGGGTGATCGTCCCCAGGGGAGAATACATCAGTTGGTTGTCCAGTGTGAAAGGTTATATACAAATAACATTATATGGCCTCAACTGATTATATTTAGGAACATATTAGTAGGTAAAAACACATATATGGGTGTTATAATAATTAGTGAAAAGGGAACCCTGAATTTGAAGCAGAGTGGGGAATGTTTGGATGAAGGAAAGGGAAGGGAGAAATGTAATTGAATTCCAATCTCAAAAATAAAGAACAACAATGTCAAAAAAAAAAATGATGCTGGCATTTCCAACCAGGAAATGTTGCATCCTAATATAATTGTATTAATCCATTGTTCTTCCTTTGTTTCTTAGGTGCCTGTTCTCCTAAGTAATTTGTTAAAGAAGCTTCACTTGTTTTATAATCTGTATAACTTCTGGCAGGTCATCTAATACACGGGCAGTTGTAATGTTGGGAGGATGAACCCATATCTGAAATTCCATGCTGGATTTACAGCTTAGCTACTTACTGTATGATCTTGGGCTCGCTGTTTAATTTCTCTTTGCATCAGTGCCTTCATCTGGAAAGCACCGATAACAGCATTAGCTCTCGAAGGGCAAGAGGAAGATTAAACAGTAAAACTACTGGCATGAGCAATAGAATAGTCCCTGAAACACTGCTGGCTGCCAAGGAAATACCGACTATTATTATTGGCACTAAGGAAGTACTTGTTCCCTGGAAACAGAGGAACACATACACTAGAATTAAAAAAAAAAAAACTTAAAACTACAGGCAAGATGCTACTATTTCTCTCAAAATATATAATCTCCCAAGTTTCTCCACATATCATGGTTGCCTGGCAAACGTCCTATCTTGAAAACTCTTTAAGTGGTTCTTTCTCCACTGAAAGTTTTCATCTGCATAAACAAGCATATGTGAGGAAAGCCAACCACGCTGATCTCTGCTTGAATTCATGAACACCAAGGATGTCCTCAGAACTATGTGTCCAGTCCACAACAGCCATCTTGCTTTCACAATCCTTAGCTGGGTACTTCATACCTTCTTATGCTCTTCTCCTTCCACTCTTTCTTCTTCATAACTGTCACATATGTATAATGATGGATTTAATAGAGAGATGTTATTCCTAGAAATTACTTTGGCCCCTCAATCCATATAACATTCCCCCTCTCTCTCTCCCTCTCTCCCTCTCTCTCCCTCTTCCTCTCTCTCTCTCTCATACACACACACATCACAATATATTTATATTGTATAAATAATATATAATATATAAATATATTTGTCATAATTTGGCTTATTTCCCTCAATATGATGATCTCCAGGTGCATCTTTCAAATGACATAATTTCATTTTTATGAAGGAGTAAGTCTCCATTATATATATATATATATATAATGTTTGTGTGTCACAAGAGAAATTGATAAATATATGATGAAAGAAAGTGATGTATAACCTATTTTGAACAGTAAGCATGAGTTTTCAGGCATCTCTGTAATACCCTGGATTACAATCTCTGGGTATATTTATAGGATAAATATAACATGTTTATGCAGTAACTATTTTTAGCTTTTTAGAGGAACCTGCATATTGGTTCTCAGAATGGCTGGACTTATTTGCAGTCCCACAGCAGTGTGTAAGAGTTCTCACACCTATTCATCCCCAGTAGCTTTTGTTGTTATTTGTGTGTGAAGGTCAGAAGACAACTTGTGAGTGTCCATTCCCTGTTTCCACCATGTAGGTCCTGAGGACTGCACACAAGTTATCAGGCTTAGCAGCAACCACCTTTTCCCTCTAAGCCATCTCACAGGCCTGTCGACCACCACTTGAAATGTCTGTCTTAGTGGTCATGCATTGCGTTAATTTGTACTCATATTAGAAGGTCTTTCTATCTGCATGGATCTGAGAAAGATGTCTTTCTTATGTAGAATTACCTTGGTTAGTGGCTATTTACTTTTAATATTTAAAGTATATTATTCTGTTCTCCATGATTTTAGGGGTTTTGACAAGAGTTCTAATATTACTTGGATAGGTTTGCCTTTGTGAATAGTGTTTTTCTCTTGTGTTTATCATTGAGTTTTTTTTTTCCTCTGTAGTTTTAGCATTCCAGCTATAATGTGTCACACTGAGTTTCTGTTCTTGTCATGTCTATTTAGAATTATAAATGATTCTTGTACATGGATTTCATTTTTCCCTAGTTTTGGGGGAAAATTCTATTATAATGAGTAGTTCTCTGTATCTTTATTTTATATCTCAGCTTCTTCTACTACACAGATTCTTAAATTGGTTCCTCTTTGATCATACCAGAAAGGTCTTGTAAGCTGTGGTCATACTTGTTTTATTGTTTCTTTATTAATGTCTTTGTAACAAACTTTTCCTAGGGAGACACAACACACACACACACACACACACACACACACACGTATACACACACACACACACACACACACACACACACACACACACACACACACAAAACCTTACTCATCCCAGAAAGGGAATCCAACAGAAAGTAAAATAATGACTGTATCAAAGTCCAATTTAATAAACCAGTGAGTTTGTATTAACAGGAATGGGAGTGAGGGGTTACAGGGACCAAGACAATTCAAAAAAGCAGCTGCATTGCCTAAAAAGTAGCCCTCCATAGGTTACAATGTACAAAAGCTGCAATCCCCACAGTGTTCGGGTACCTTGTCAGCTTGAACCTAGCCTGAACCTCTCCTCTTTACAGCTCTTTGGTCATCTCATTCCTCAACAGTTGTTGGTTTGTTTTATCAAGCTGGAGAAGAGACTCTGAGAATATGTGAAGTTTCTGCTTTTCCAGGTATGGCCTTTTGTCCACACTCTGAGACTCGTGGGTCTCACCTCCCTTCCTAGAACAAATATTTCAGTTTGAAAGAGACTGCTATATAAAAGGTCTGAAGGTAATAGTTCCTTCTAGTGTGTCTTCTATTGTTGATATTCTATCTTCTACTTTATCTATTATATTAATGGTTCTTTTTATTCTGTTGTTTTATTTTATTTCTTGAGTTATTTATTCCCAATCTTTCTCTCTGTGTCCTTCCAGCCCCCAACTTCACCAGAAAAAAATCTCAGCAGCCAGGCTGAATTTCTCATCCGTGTTTCTGATTTTTTTTTATCCAGGTTTTGAATTGATAACTATATGTTGTTCATTTACCAGTTTGTATCCTCTATGAATTCAGTGATCAATCAAGCTCTTTATCTTTGATCTAGTATTCCAAACACTTTACTATAATTGGATTTGGACTTCTGGAGAAGTCACCCATCCTGTGTTTTCTGTGTTTCTGTCTTCTGATGTACACACTGCTGGACTGCTCGAGCAAGAACAGCAGTTACTTGAGGAGCTTCCTTGCTCTCCCCAAATTCCAAGAGCTGCTGCTGACGTGGTAAGACTCTCACTCAGACTAAAGAAAACAAGAACTAGCTAGTGTTCTAAACAAGGGACACCTCTCTAATATACTGAGGAGCCACAGCAGGGTGGGAGTGGACGGTAAATTGGTCACTGAGTCCCAAAGGACTAGTCTCAGAGCTGTCATGTCCTGTTCTGTGGAGAATATTCTGCCAGAGGGAGGAGACTGGAAATTAAATGTTCTGCTGAACCCACGTTTAAAGCTTTCTGTACCATGGGCTGGTAAGATGGCTAAGTGGGTAAGATGCTTGCCACCAAGCTTGACAATCTGAGTTTAATCCCTAGAACACACATGGTAGAAGAAGAGAACTGATTCTTGCACGCACACACACACACAAACCACAAACACACACACACCACAGACAGCTACACACATACATGCACACACAAAAGAATAGATTTTAAAAAGGAAGAGAGAAAGAAAGAGGCAAAGAGAGGAGGGAAGAAATAATGGGAGGGAGGGAGGAAGGAAAGAAGAAACAAAGAGAAATAAAAGAAAAAAGAAAACTGTAAAGTTCTCATTCCTGCTGGCAATAAATCATGTAGCAAAAAGGTAACTGCAGAGGCTCTGGAGGCTGCTGAATGAAAGCTCAGAGTGATAAATAAAGAAAAACATCAGGCCGATAATTTAGGTCTCGAGGCATTAAGTCCAGAGGCCAAGGAGAGTGATGGCCTGGGACTCAGGGTTATAAGCCCAGTTCTCATCAGGTAAATTTTGCTCCTTGTCACTGTGTTAAAGCCTCTGATCACTGGGTCTTCCCAGCCCTGGCATCCTGCTGCATTCATTTCTCAGTGAGCTGACTTTTAGCCCACCTCATAGGACATTGCTCACTCAGGGATGGAGTCACGGTGCCCCTATTTCCTTCAGGTGTGATAGTTGCTTGTGTACAAGCCCAAGAGTAGGTCATTCTCACAATAAACCCTCAGTCAAGATTTCACTTGTCTAAAGTCCTCTTAAGACAACAGTTGTTAACCTGTGGGCTGTGACCTGCTGATGGGGGTCACATATCAGATATCTTACATATCAGATATTTACATCATGATTCATAACAATAGCAAAACTATGGTTGTGAAGTAGCAATGAAATAATTTTATGGTTGGAAAAATCGTCACAACACAAGGAACTGTATTAAAGGTCACAGCGTTCGGAAGGTTGAGAACCAAGGCTCTACGAAATAGAGATGAGAGAATAAGATTCACCTCGTGTACAAACTCACAACATAGAAGTTACTGTTACATCTCATCCCCCAAGTCTTGGGCAAACTGTGAGTTTTCTCTGTATCTAATGTTGACTTCTAGTCTCTTTTCACTAGGCGTGTTTGGCTCCCCACTAGAGATGAAGCAGGAGACAGGAACACTTTCTTGCATGTGTTGTGCAGTCCCCCTTTATCTTTCTGTTGTCACTTTATCTCCAGTGTGGTTCTTTACAACCTTCCTCTCTTTGTTTCATTGGATTAAACGCCATCCTTTTCCTTACAGATACCTCTCATTCACAGGACCCCGGCACCTCATTATCACCATCATTACTCTCACTGCCATTTACAAACCAAAAGGTTGTCCCAGCTCTCCATCAAGCACATCGATCAAGTTCAGTTTTCTGAAGACCACAAGTTCGGCCGTCCTGTATGTGTGCTTTGTGCAACATTTTTGACAATCCTCAAGGTTTTCCTTATGATGATCTCTGATGGTCTGCGATCTACCACCTTAATCCCACTATTACAATTGCTCCAAGGATGCCATGGGCCATGCATAGAGAAGATGGCACACGAAATAAATAATGGCTGTCTTCTTACTGTTCCACTGCCTGGTATCCTGCACATATGTCTATATCCCCCTTTTAATATTCCCAGTTTCCTGAGAAAACCAGTGTTGAAATCATACCAATTAATCTCTTTATAATGGCCTCTAAGTGTCAAAGTGAAGGAAGCACAGAAGCATACCCCTCACTTGAAACTAACAGCCAGAAATTATTTCATTTAGTGAGTGAGCCATGTTGAAAGTTTGGCACCTTGAGCCAATTAGACACATTGTGAATGTAGAGGAAACATTCACGAAAAAAAAAAATCAAAAGTGCTATTTCAGTGAATTCATGAATAATAAAAAAGCAAAACAACCTTATTGCTTGTGTAAAAAGACAGTTTTAATGGCTTGTGGAGACCAAACCAGTCACAATAGTTCCTTAAACTAAAATCTAATCCATAACAGGGTAAAGTCTTTTTGATTTATAAAGACCTGAAAATAGGAAGAAGCTATACAAGAAAGAGATTGAAGCTTAGCAGAGATCGGTTTGTGATACTAAAGACAGAAACGATCATAATTATAACATCCTGGTGCAAGGTTAAGCAATGAGTGCTGACACAAAAGCTTCAGGGAGGTTGCTGGGGAACGGCCCTGTAATTGATGGTTACTGTTAAGCACCAGAGTTTCCTTTTTAACTTCTTAATTCTATTTTATTTTATGAGGGCTTTGCCTGAGGTATATATGCATACCAATTGCAGGCCTGGAACCCAGGGAGGCCAGAAGAGGATAACATACTCCCTGGATCTACAATTGTGGATCAACGTGAGCCACTGTGTGCGTGCTGAGAATTAACCTTGGGTCTTCTAGGTTAGGAGCAAGGGATCTTAACCCTCTTCTGAGCCAACTCCGCAGTCCCCAATTTTTAACACAACTAAAACACCCTTCTCTTGAAAGTTGACATCTAGGATTTTCACAGCCATAGGGGAGAAACTGCTGGCTGGATTCAAAGCTTCAAGAATATACTGAATCTCTTTAAAAGACATTAATAATAAAGATGGTGAATTAAAGTCAAACTCAAGACTCATTTGCCACCACCCCCCACCAAACTGTAGCATACTCAATAATATTTGATCTTCTCTGCATATACTTTATAAATAGAAAAACAGAACCTAGTATGTGGGTTAGCCTTGTCGGCTTCACACAAACTAAGGTCACCAGAGAAGAAGGGACCTCAGCTGATGATTTCTCTCCATCAGATTGGACTCTGACCATGTATGTGGGATATTTTCTTGAATAATGACTGATATAGGGGGTCTTTGCCTTCAGTGAGTGGTGGCACCCCTTAGGCAGGTGGTTCTTTATTGTTTAAGACAACTTGCTAGGCAACCATAGAAATCAAAGCAATAAGCATCTCTCTCCATAGTCTCTGCTTCGGTTCCTGACTCTGGGTTTCTCATTGATGATATACTGTAACCTATAAGCCAAATTAACCTTTTCCTTTCCAAGTTGTTTTGACCATGATGTTTATCACACAAACTGAAAACTAACTGGAATACCTCTATTATGTTATATCCTCTTACAACATGTTTAACTGAATAATTCCAGCACATTCTTCAGATTGACTGCTCTGGAAAAAACAAAAAAGATTCTTTAAAAGCAATAATGTCCATAGTCAATTAACCTGGGCCCACATTAGCTCTGAGGGAGGTGTGTAATGAGAGTAACGCTGGACATATACTTGCTAACACAACGTCAATTCCGTAGACAGTAGAGTGAATTTAACCTTTCAGTCTTACTTATCACAAAACTATACCTGCCAATGGCGTTGTATCCTTTGTTCTGGGCAAAGTGGACTGAAACTTTCTGGAAAGTATTCTCCATTCTATGCTCTTCTAAAGGTATACACAACATCAGCTGATGAAGTTCATATCTGTAACCCCACTACTTAGAGGGGCATAGGACAGAAGATGGCCAGTGTGAGGACAGCCCAAGCTTCACTCTTCCTCAAAATCATTCAAAGGAAGACAGTGTGCTTTATTAATAGGAGTTTGAAAGAAGTCTATTGTTTATTGATTGTTTTGAGAAACTCAAAAATTCACAAAAGGAAGAGTGACCACAGATGTAGTGGGAGGAGAAAACTGCAATAGAGAAGTAGAGTAAGTGCGTTTTTGATTGTGGTTACTTGAGATGGAGTTAAACCTTGTGAAGATTCTGTGGCTTTTCATGAAATGGATTTGAATATGGCCCATATTTTGTGGATAAAGCAGCAACATGGTCCATTGCTTGACTATTATTCTAAAGTCCCAAGGACTTTTGGAAAGGGACATTAGTGTTAACTTCAACTGAAAGATCATCTGTGTGAACATCTAGCAAGAGACCCAGCATTGAAAGAACTTATGTCAGTTCTCAAAGGAGTTCTCTCCTGTGGGCCATGGTTTCAGATATTAATATCTCCCATTTGTCACCAGGCTGTGTTGCTCCTGGGAGATGACAGAATCTTTAGGAGGTGGATCCTAGATGGAGAGATTTGTCATTGTTTGTCTGCCCTTTGGGGGGAGTTATTAAGATCCTCAGTTCTCATTCTTCCTCTCTGAATCCCAGTCACCAAATCTGTCTCTGTCTTGATGTTCTGCCTCCCCATGATAACCCTCTCCAGAAACAAAATATCTTCAAGTGACCATGAACTGAAATCATATGCCATGAGAAATGTTTCCTTCCCATTTTAAGTCACTTATCTTGGGTATTTTATCAGAATGAGTAAAAGCTGACTAACACAGTAAGAACATGAAACCACAGCATACTACAAAGGAATTACTCATCAAAGTCAATCAATGTAGCAGATGTCTTTGTTGTCTTCTTTTGTGAAGCATCCAAGCTATTGCAATCATCAGAATGAGGGTCTCTGATCTGTCAGTAGCCACCAACTTCAGGCAACAGACTCTTGACGATAACAGCAAAACCCATAACTTATTATAGACTTAGACCATCATTAAAATTTTCTGACAAAGAAAATTTCAAAATTAGAATATATACATTTTAAGAAGGTGTATTTAGTATGTCGTTGTTTGTTTAATGAGCACATAATTGTGTAAAAGTACTTTTTATATAATTGTATATTACTTTCTAAATTTATTTACTATTTCATATATTACATCCTGACTGCAGTTTTCCCTCTCTCCTCTCTTCTCATCCCTTCACCCACCTCAACCCACCCCTGGATCCACCCTTCCTCCAAGTCCCTTCAGAAAAGAACAGGCCTTCCAAGGATATCAACCAAACATGATTATGCACCTCCTCTCATACTGAGGCTGGAAGAGACAACTCAATAGAAGGACAAGGATCTCAAAGCAGGCAAACTAGAAACATTCTTGACACATTCCCACTGTTAAAGTCCCACAAGAAGACCAAACTACACCGCTGTAATATATGTGCAGAGGCCCTAGGTATGACCTATGCACGTTCCCTGATTGTCGACTCAGCCTATATGAGCCCCCATGAGACCAGGGTAGTTGATTCCGTTGTTCTTTTTGTGTGTCCTTGAACCCTCTGGTTCCTAAAATCCTTTCTCTCCTCTTCAGTAACCCCAGCCTAATGTTTGGCTGAAAGTCTCTGCATCTGTTTCCATCAGTTGCTGGATGGAACCTCTCTGATAACAACTGAGCTGGAACTAATCTATGAATATAGCAGAATATCATATCATCACATATCATTTCATTGATTTCTTGACTTTTTCTCTTTTTTTCATTTGTGTTTGGTTTTATTCTAGGTCTCTGGGCTATGCAGCCTGTGGGTCCTGGTCCTCCATGCAGCGTCAAGAATGGGCTCCCTCTAGTGGCATGAATCTCAAGCTGGACCAGCCATTGGTTGGCCTCTCTCACGATTTCTGTGTCACCTTTACCCGTGCATATGTTGCAAGCAAGATAGATTGTAGGTAGAAGGTTTTATGGCTTGGTTGGTATCTTTTTAAAAAAATATTAGATATTTTCTTTATTTGCATTTCAAATGTTATCCCCTTTCCTAGTTTCCTCTCCGAAAATCCCCTATCCCCTCGCCCTTCCCTTTGCTTTCAGTCCAGCTTCCTGGCCCTGGCATTCCTCTACACTGGGGCATAGAACCTTCACAAGACCAAGGGCCTCACCTCCCACTGATGGCGACTAGGCTATCTTCTGATACATATGCAGCTAGAAACACAAGTCCCACCATGTGTTTTCTTTGATTAGTGGTTTAGTTCCTGAAGATGGCCAACTCAGTCTTTGTATTCCCCCATTACCAGAAGTCTTAGCTAGGGTCACCTTTCTAGATTCCTAGGAGTTTCTATTGAACTAGGTTTCTACCTCACTCCCTAAGTATCCCCCAATTCCAGGTGTCTCTTCGAGAACTCTCTCCCTTCACCTTCCTCCAACTTTAACCCTCCTGTTCTCATTTCCACCAGCCCTCAGTCCACCTGCCACATCTATTCTATTTCCCCTTCCCAGAGACAGTCATGCATCCCTCCCTGAAGTATCTTTAGAAGCAACGGGAAAGTGAAAATTCTACAACTACCTCTGTTGTGATGGCAGCTTTATTACGGCAGCCTCCAAGCAAACCTGCAGAACCTAGGATATATTTCTGCACTTACATGTAGGAATCAGTACCTCTAGCGACCCAAGCAGAAAGGGAAGATGTGTAAAACTTTAAATAATTTGAAGACTCAGCTCTGCTAAAAGAGGGTGTTATTGACAGGCAGACATGGTTGGATGAACCATCTGAGAGAGGGAGGGGAGGAAAGAAGGAAAGGAGGGAGAGAGAGAGAGAGAGAGAGAGAGAGAGAGAGAGAGAGAGTCAGTCTTGAGAGCATAGCCATAGAATACTCAGGAGGCCTTCTCTGTGCAAATAAGAGAACACAGAACAGGAATCAGACCTACTAAGAGAGAGACATGTGGATAAAGTACTATGAAGACACAGAAAATCAACTGCCAACCTAATGGTTAGTTGTTATAAAACCCAAGCATCATAAACTCTTTCCCACATTTTCATTCATGTTCATTCATTCATTCAGTAGGAATACAGTAACAAGATGAGGATGGGAGGACATGAATAAAAGTAAATTCATACAGACAGCCAGTTAAACCAACACCATTTATTGAAGAGGCTTTCTTTTTTCCATTGTATATTTTTGGCATCTTTGTCAAAGATCAAATGACCAAAAAACTGTGTGGTTTTATTTCCGGTTCTTCAATTCTATTCCATTGATGAACATGTCCTCTCTGTACCAATATCATGCAGTTTTTATCACTATAACTCAGTGTAAATCTTGAGGTCAGAGATGGTGATTTCCCCAGCTGTTCTTTTATTGTTATGAATTGTTTTTGCTATTCTGGGTTTTTTACCTTTCCAGATGAATTTGAGAATTGTTCTTTCGATATCTTTGAAGAATTGTGTTGGGATTTTGATGGGGATTGCATTGAATCTATATATTGCCTTTGGCGGGAAGACCATTTTTACTGTGTTAATTCTGCCAATCGATGAGCATAGGAGATCTCTCTATTTTCTGAGATCTTCTTCAATTTCTTTCTTAAGAGACTTGAAGTTACTGCCATACAGGTCTTTCACTTGTTTGGTTAGAGTTATCCCAAGATATTTTATAACATTTGTGGTTATTGTGAAGGGAATTGTTTCCCTAAATTCTTTCTCAGCCTGTTTATCCATTGTATATAGGAAAGCTACTGATTAATCCACTATATAAATAAGCTCAAAGATAAAAAAACACATGATTATCTTGTTAGATGCTGAGAAAGCATTTGATGAAATTCAATACCCATTCATGATAAAAGTCTTGGAAAGATCAGGAATTAAGGCCCATACCTAAACATAATAAAAGCAATCTACAGCAAATCAGTAGCCAACATCAAAGTAAAGGGAGAAAAGCTGGAAGCAATCCCACTAAAGTCAGGGACTAGAAAAGGTTGCCCACTTTCTCCCTACCTATTCAATATAGTACTTGAAGTCCTAGCCAGAGCAATTCAACAACAAAAGGAGGTCAAGGGGATACAAATTGGAAAGGAAGAAGTCAAAATATCACTATTTGTAGATGATATGATAGTATATATAAAGGACCCTAAAAATTCCACCAGAGTACTCCTAAATCTGATAAACAGCTTCAGTGAAGTAACTGTATATAAAATTAACTCAAACAAATCAATGGCCTTTCTCTACACAAAGAATAAATGGGCTGAGAAAGAAATTAGGGAAGCAACACCCTTCACAATAGTCACAAAGAGTATAAAATATCTTGGTGTGACTCTAATTAAGGAATTGAAAGATCTGTATGATAAGAATTTCAAGTCTCTGAAGAAAAAAATAGAAGACTATCTCAGAAGATGGAAAGATCTCCCATGCTCATGGATTGGCAGGATCAATATAGTAGAAATGGCTATCTTGCCTAAAGCAATCTACAGATTCAATGCAATCCCCATCAAAATTCCAACTTAATTCTTCAACGAATTAGAAAGGGCAATTTTCAAATTCATCTGGAATAACAAAAAACCTAGGATAGCAAAATCTCTTCTTAACAATAAAAGAACATCTGGTGGAATCACCATGCCTGATCTCAAGCTCTACTACAGAACAATTTAAAAAAAAAAAAAAACTGCATGATACTGGTACAGCGACAGACAGGTAGATCAATGGAATAGGATTGAAGACCCAGAAATGAACCCACAAGGGAGCTAAAACCATGCAGTGGAAAAAAGACAACATTTTCAAGAAATGGTGCTGGCACAACTGTCAGTTATCATGCAAAAGAATGCAAATTGATTCATTCTTATCTCCTTGTACAAAGCTCAAGTCTAAGTGGTTCAAGGAATGCCACATAAAACCAGAGACACTGAAACTTATAGAGGAGAAAGTGGGGAAAAGCCTTGAAGATATGGGCACTGGGGAAAAAATTCCTGAATAGAACAATGGCTTGTGCTGTAAGATCAAAAATTGACAAATGGGACCTCATAAAGTTGCAAAGCTTCTGTAAGGCAAAAGATACATTCAATAAAACAAAAGGGCCACCAACAGATTGGGAAAGGATCTCTACCAATCTTATATCAGATAGGGCAATAATATCTAATATATATAAAGAATTCAAGAAGGTACACTCCAGAAAATCAAATAACCCCATTAAAAAATGGGGCACAGAGCTAAACAAAGAATTCTCAACTGAGAAATACTGAATGGCTGAGAAGCACCTGAAAAAATGTTCAACATCCTTAATTATCAGGGAAATGCAAATCAATACAACCCTGAGATTCCACCTCACACCATTCAGAATGGCTAAGATCAAAAATTCTGGTGACAGCAGATGCTGGCGAGGATGTGGAGAAAGAGGAACACCCATCCATTGCTGGTGGGATTGCAAGCTGGTAAAACCACTCTGGAAATCAGTTTGGTAGTTCCTCAGCAAAGTGGACATAGTAATACCAGAGGATACCACAATACCTCTCCTGGGCATATATCCAGAAGATATTCCAACTGGTAATGAGAACACATGCTTCACTTTGTTCATAGCAGCTTTATTTATATATATTCAGAATATATATTTATTTATATATAGTCAGAAGCTGGAAAGAACCCAGATGTCCCTCAACAGAGGAATGGATACAGAAAATGTGGTACATTTACACAATGCTATTAAATGCTATTAAAAACAATGAATTTATGAAATTCCTAGGCAATTGGATGGATCTGGATGATATCATCCTGAGTGAAATAACCCAATCACAAAAGAACTCACATAACATGTACTCACTGATAAGTGGATATTAGCCCAGAAACTTAGAATACCCAAGATACAATTTGCAAAACACATGAAATGCAAGGAGAACGAAGACCAAAGTGTGGACACTTCGCCCCTTCTTAGAATTAGAAACAAAACACACATGGAAGGAGTTACAGAGATCAAGTGTGGAGCTGAGACAAAAGGATGGACCAACCAGTGACTGCTGCAGCTGGGGATCCATCCATAATCAGCCACCAAATGCAGACACTATTGCATACGCCAGCAAGATTTTGCTGAAAGGGCCCTGATATAGCTGTCTTGTGTGAGGCTTTGCCAGTGCCTGGCAAACACAGAAGTGGTTCACAGTCAGCTATTGGGTGGAACACAGGGTTCCCAATGGAGGAGCTAGAGAAAGTACCCAAGGAGCTGAAGGGATCTCCAACCGTATAGGTGGAACAACAATATGAACTAACCAGTACCCACAGAGCTCGTGTCTCTAGCTGCATATGTAGCAGAAGATGGCCTAGTCAGCCATCAATGGGAAGAGAGGCCCCTTGGTATTGCAAACTTTATATGCCCCAATACAGGGGAATGCCAGGGCCAAGAAGTGGGAGTGGGTGGATAGGGGAGCAGGGCAGGGGATGAAGGAGGTTATAGGGTACTTTTGGGATAGCATTTGAAATGTAAATGAAGAAAATATCTAATAAAAATTGGAAAATAATTGGAGAAAAGAGATAACAGCTTAGCAAATCCTGGGGAGAAGACAGTAAGCTGCACTAGATCATGGCCTCTGCAACTGCTCCTGTCTCTAGGATATTCCCCCATTTGAGTTCCTATCCTGACATCATTTGATAATGAAATATTGCTACATCCACTCCAGTAGCAACCCACGTGACAGGCTGGAAAGTCTGAGCGCAGTCCCAAGGCAAAAAGCTCAGGGAAACTTAGTCTCCTGGAATTGTGGCATCCTGTACAAAGAATCCTCCAAGTTAGATTCTAGGCAGCCCTTGATCCAACCTTGAGCATGTATAGCTAAATCACTGCCGTACATAGGAATTCACCACTACCTAGGAATAAGGAAGTTTGCAACCTGAGAAGGAACCAGACTAGATAGTTAGAACTATAGCTAGCTGAGTTACACCCAGATACAAGTGTTTACAATGGCCTAGGGGAAGATGGACTATGACAAGGGCATGAAGCCCTTGCCCCTGGCTCCTAAATTTAAGCTGACCTCAGGTGGAATTGTTTTTGATCCCAGTTGTTAACCTTGAATCTTATCCCAGTTGGTTCTCGCCAGTCCTTCCCCACTTGTATTACTGTTTTGTTATCTTGCCGGTGTGTCACCTAACTTCCCTATTTTCTTCTGTATAAAAGTCTGATGCTCAATTTGACACATTACATTCAGATTCTACACATCCTCTCATGTTGTCTCTGTCTGTCACCCACTTTCACCAAATCTTTGCCCACTTCGCTCCAGAGAACTCGACACACTCAGACAAGGGACTCAGAGGGTCTGCGGCAAAATATGATGTAAAATCATAAGCCAAATAAACCCTTTCTTCAAAAAAAAAAGGAAAGTTACTGATTTATTTGAGTTAATTTTATATCTGTCCTCCTTGCTTAAGTTATCAGCTGGAGAAGTTCTCTAGTAGAATTTTTGGTGTCACTTATGTATACTATCATACTATCATATCATCTGAAAATAGTGATACCTTTATTTGTTCTTTACCAATTTTTATCCCTTTGATCTCTTTTTGTTGTCTTATTGTTCTAGCTAACACTTTGAGTACTATATTGAATAGAAATCTGGAGAGTGGACATCCTTGTCTTGTCCCCAATTTCAATGGGATTGCTTCAAGTATATATCCATTTAATTTGATATTGGCTGTTGGTTTGCAATAAATTACTTTTATTATATTTAGGTATGGGCCTTGAATTCCTGATCTCTCCAATACTTTTAACATGAAGGGTTAATGTTAGGATTAAGGTTAGAGTTAATAATGAAAATAGATCCATATTTATCACCTTGCACAAAGCTCAAGTCCAAGTGGATCCAGGGCCTCAACATAAAACCAGATACACTGAATCTAATAGAAGAGAAAGTGGGAAAGAACCTTAAACTCATTGGCACAGGAGGAAATTTCCTCAACAGAACTCCAATGGCTCATGCTCTAAGATCAAGAATTGATAAAGAGGACCTCATGAAACTAGAAAGCTTCTGTAAGGAAAAGGACATAGTCAATAAGAGAAATCAGCAACCTGCAGATCAGGGGAAAAAGTCTTCACCAATTCCGCATCCAATAGAGGGCTAATATCCAAAATATATAAAGAACTCAAAAAGTTAATCGCCAAGAAACCAAACAACCCAATCAAAAAAATGGGGTATAGAACTAAACCAAGAATTCACAACTGAAGAATCTCGAATGGCTGAAAAGCACCTAAAGAAATGTTCAAAGTCCTTAGTGATCAGAGAAATGCAAATTAAAATGACCCTGAGATTCCACCTTACACCAATCAGGATGACTAAGATCCTCAGGTGACAACATATGTTGGTAAGGATGTGGAGAAAGAGGAACACTCTCTATTGCTGGTGGGATTTCAAACTGGTACAACCACTCTGGAAATCAATCTGGAGATTCCTCAGAAGATTGGATCTTGTGACTGCCCTTTGGAAGACACAACAAGCAGCTGAAACAGATATTTGCACCCAACCAATGGACAGAAGCAGCTAACCCCTGTTGTTGAATTAGGGAAAGCTTAACGAAGCTGAGGAGAAGGGTGATCCTATAAGAGGACCAGCAGTCTCAATTAATCTGGACCCCCAAGATCTCTCAAACACTGGACCACCAAACAGACAGCATACACCAGCTGATGTGAGACCCCCAGCATACATACAGTAGAGGACTTCCAGGTCTGTATTCATTCAAACATGATGCATCTAACCCTCAAGAGACTGGAGGCCCCAGGGAGTTTAGAGCTCAGGGGGGTGGGGAGTGGGAGCATCCACGTGGAGACAGGTGGGGTGGGAGGAGGTATGGGATATGGAACAGTCAGAGGGTGAATGGGGCTAAGGAATGGAATATGGAGTGTAAAAAATAAATTATTTTTTAAAGTAAATTCATGTGAAAAAAGCAGGGTAACTAAAACTCAGTGACAGTTTCAATGTTCACTGCAGCACAAATATACTACAAAATCCAATCTCTAATATGAAAGGTAAGATTATAAAACCCCAAGAATACAGGGGAGAAGATCAAAAGAACATAAGAAAGAGGGGTTGTTGCTACTATTTCAATTTGTTTCCTTTCATTGAAAATTGTTTTATTTTTAGTGGAACACCCTTACAGAGATAATTTTTCAGTTCCAAGTGATTATCAATTGGAAATGGCTTCTGGGTAAAGGATGGGGTGTGTGCCCCCTTTCTACCCTTGGAATATGTGCACCTGCTCTGTTGAGCCTGGTGACCTCCATCTCTGGATCTCTTACCACCTTCTGCAGAGTTCCCTGAGCTCTCGGTGGAGACATCTCATTTAGGTCAGAGTGTTCTACAATCTATCATTTTCTGCATATTGTCAGACTGTGGATCTCTGAACTTGTCCCCAATTCCTGAAGGAGGAAGCTTCTCTTACGGTGGCTGAGGAGGACATAGATCTAAGAGTATGGCAGAATATAGTTAAAAGTCATTTTATTGCTACATACCTTTTAGCAGAAGAGCAGTGTTTAAATTTTTCCTAGGTCTTGGAGTGTCTAGTCTCAGGTTCTTGGCCACACAACAAGGGTTATTAGATATGGCTTCCATCTCATGGAGTGGTCCTTAAACCAGATATTGGTTGGTTGTTCCCACAATCTTTGGGCCACTATTGTACAGTGTATCTTGTAGGCTGGTCACTTGTAGACTGAAGGATTTATAGTTGGGCTCACGTTTACCTTTCTCCTTTAGTAGCATGCAGAGTATATACCGACACCATGAAGCTGATAGAAGTGAAGACTCTGGGTGAGTACCAGTTCAAATTTTCTGCTTTCAGTGAATTATGTGGTGTAGTGAGTTTGCTTTCTTTATGTTATATGATTATGGTTTTTTTATTTTATTTTTTATTTTTTAATATATTTTGTTTATTTTTAATTTTATTTTATTTTATTTGTAATTCTTTTTTACACTCCATATTCCATTCCCCGCCCCTCCCCATCCACCCTCCGACTGTTCCACATCCCACACCTCCTCCCCACCTCCTGTCTCCACGTGGATACCCCCATCCCCCACCCCACCTGACCTCTAAACTCCCATGTTTTTATTTTAACCCCCGCTGTGTGATAGGGGGCTGCTTCAATTTGTCATAGCCATTAACTATGATTTTCAAGTACTCTCACGGGGCATGATTTTTGCTAGGTACAGAGAGTTTAATTCTGGGGACTCTGGAGAGGTTATCAATTTGAAAGTCCCAGGAAGGTCTGTAGCAGCCACTCTTCCCCCAGTGTTGCTGCCCACACTGCTGCTGGCTCATTGAGTTTGCTATTGCTGGTTTACTGGACTGCTGGACTGCTGGATATTCTGTTAACGAAAGCTAGACTTGTCCCCAAGAAATGTGACAAACCTAAAGAGGTCTACACCCCCTTTTCCTTCTAATGTTCATTATCTCCTACCTAGTGATAGGGGGTTGGAAAGGATCAAGATGGAATAAAGGTTGGAAGGGAGGTAGAGGTTTAAGAACACAATAAAAACGTAAAAAAAACAGAAGCAAACAAACAAAACATTGCCAACAGTGTAGGTGTTGTCTTCAACAACAGGGCTTTATCATCAGCCTTTGGAAAGAGACACCAATAACTTGGGCAAGAGCCTCGGTTGCTTGGGGTTCCCATGGGGCCCCTTTGCCAACAATTCAGTTAGATGTAACCCATTCCCAGTATTGTGATATAATAATATAATAATTTGATATAACAAGAGCTGACTAGTTGGGGGCTCTGTCTCTGCCATTATTTGGCAATTTCATTTAGATTACCTCCATATATCTATATATGACAGGAAGCTTCTACTGTATTAGGTTTCCATACAATCCCTCAAATAGCCCTTAGTTTTAGCTGTGCCTTACTGTATTTTCTCCTCTCTTCCCTTCCCTTCCCTTCTCTGTTTGATACTCCTATTCAGGTCCTGCCTGCTCATCCATCCATATCTATGTATCCTATTTCCTAGGGAAATTTACCTCTTCCTCCCAGTCCTATACTCTCAGACTAACCCATCTTTATATGGGTTGTAAATTGCTTATCAATGACTCAATAGCTAACAGTCACAGTCAATATTTGTCCTTATGAGTCTGGGATATCTCACTCAGGATAATTTTTCTATTTCTATCCATTTACCTACAAGTTTCATCATTTTCATTTTCTTTTTCTTTTTAATGGTTGAGCAGTATTCCATTGATAAATGACCCACATTTTGTTGTCCATTCATGCATTGATAGACATCTGGGCTGTTTCCAATTTCTGGTTATTATGAATGGAAAAGTAATGAACAAACTTGAGCAGGTATCTCTGTAATAGAATAAAATTCCTGTCAGTATGTCTACAAGCCGTGTAGCTAGATTGTGTACATAGGTTCTCAACTTCCTGAGGAAATGCCACACTTCTTTTCATAGTGGCTGTACAAGTTTGCACTTCTGCCAGAAATGGATCTGTGTCTCTCACTCTGAATGCCCATCAACATAGGCTATATTTTATTTTATTGATCTTGGACACTCTGACTGGGATGAGATGAAATCTCAAAGTAATTTTGATCTGCATTTCCTTGGTGACTAGGGATGACGAGCGTTTCTTCAAGTGAGTCACATCCATTTCAGTTCCCTCTTTTGAAAATTCTGTTTAGATCTGTACTCCATTTTTAAATTGAGTCATTCATTTTCTTGATTTCCAAGGAACATTGTATACTAGCTTTCTGAAAGAGACATGCAATTGGTAAAAAAAAAAAAAAATTCTCAGTTCTATAGCCTGGCACATTTTCTGAATGATGGTGTTCTTTTTCACACACAAGCTTTTCAATTTCGTGAAGTTCCATTACTTTTGGCTTTTGGTATGTGGTAGGTTTCAGAGAAAGTTCTATGAGCTTCTGAAAATATGTAATATATATATATATATATATATATATATATATATATATATATATATATATATATATATATATATGACTTTTAAACTCTTTTAAAGTTATTTTATTTATTTACATCCCAAAAGTTACCCCCTCCTGGTCTCTTCCCCTAGAGTTCTTCATCCAATCCCTCCTCCCCCTTGCCTCTGAGAGGGTGCTCACCCACCACCCCTCCACCACCCTCAGCATCCCTCTTCCCTGAGGCATTAAGTAACTACAGGATTAGGCTCATTCTCTCCCACTGGCATCAGACAAGGCTGTCCTCTGCTATATATGTGCCGGGGGCCACTGACCAACCCATGTATGCTCTTTGGTTGGTAGCTTAATCTCTGGGAGTTCCTAGGGTTGTGGTTTTGTTGACACTGCTGTTCTTCCTATGGGGTTGCCATCTCCTTCAGCTCCTTCAATCCTTCCCTTAACTCTTCCATAGGGGCCCTCTGCCTCAGTTCAATGGTTGGCTGTAAATATTTGCATCTATCTCAGTCAGCTGCTGGTAGAGCCTCTCAGAGGACAGCCATGCTAGGCTCCTGTCTGCAAGCACAACATACCAGTAATATCCAGTAATAGTGTCAAGGTTTGGTGCCTGCCCATGGAATAGATCCCAATTTGTGCTGGTCACCGAATGGCCTTTCCTTCAGTCTCTGCTCTATTTTTGCCCCTGCATTTCTTTTAGACAGGAACAATTCTAGGTGAAAAATGTTGAGGGTGGGTTGATGACCCCATTCCTCCATGGGAGGCCCTGTCTATCTACTGGAGGTGGTCTCTTCAGATTCCATAGCCACACTGTTGGGCATTTTGGCTATGGCCATCCCCATTGAGTCCTGGGAGCCTCTCACATCCCAGGTCTCTGGGACTTTCTAGTGGTTCCCCCACCTCCGACCCTGTCAGGAGCTATAATGGGACAAGCAAATAACTAGCAGGAGATCATCCTGAAATGGCCTGCTTTGGATTATTATATAATCTGCAACAGGTGTGCCCTTATTAAGCGAGGCTATATGGGATTTATTTTAGAAAAATTCCTGCTATTAATATGTATTTCCTGTATTATTAAACATATATAATAATCACTAAGTTATAGCACACTCCTTTGGAGCAGATCTCTGCATATCCACAAAGATGTACTGTCTTATAGTTATGCTATATAGATAAAAAGATGACTTAAGTCCTTATGATGATCCTATAAGAATTTGTAAAATTATATCTGTGATTATTAAGCTCTTTTATAACAGGACTTCTATTAAGCCCTTTTCTTATAGTCAAAACTGCAATGAGACCTCTGCCAAGTGTCACCAGATGATTGCTCTTAGATGGTAACCAGACTTTCTCCTACTGTGAGCACATTCCAAGAGGTTGTAAAACAATTAACCAAATGTCATAAAAAGGGAACTAACGATTTATTATAGGTGCTGGACAGAAGATAAAATATTAACTGGGTTTATCTATACAAAACTTCACTTATAACTTAGTCATGGTTTTAAATCTTTGGTGAACCTGTGGATCTGAGACAGGTGATGGATGCTTAGCTACTACTGATGGATGTTTAACTACTCCTAACGGATATGCATGTGGACATTAGTCTCTGGGCTTCTGGTGTAAACTTCTATTTCAATTTATGATCTGATTTTCTGTGTACATTTTTGATGAACTTTTTAACATGTGATCATGTATTCTGAAAGATGTTTGAGAGCTGAAGGCAAAGAGAAGAGTCAGAGCTGAGGAACTGGGGTGAGAGGAATGGAGGTGAGAAGAACTGAGGAGCGAAGAACTGAGATGAGAAGATTTCAGACAGAACACTTTTTAGTTTAGAAGGAGAATTCAGAGTGGAGCAATGTGCAGAATGCAGAGGGAAAGAGGGAAAAAGAAGATGCCGCAGAGAGCAGAAGGAGCAGGCAGGCTTCTCCTCACCATGGGACAGAAGAGATCCCATGGTAAGGACAAGGCAGGCTTAGTCTTATTAAAAGAAGCAAAGCTATTT
Source organism: Mus minutoides (assembly GCA_902729485.2). Classification (NCBI taxonomy): domain Eukaryota; kingdom Metazoa; phylum Chordata; class Mammalia; order Rodentia; family Muridae; genus Mus; species Mus minutoides. The sequence continues at coordinate 324,959 of LR750440.1, read as the reverse complement.
TTCTTACAAACATGGGTTATATTCATTTAGCATTAAAATGGTAGAAGCCTTTTCTTTCTCTATGTAATAAAGATTGGAGCTCATTTTTCATCCAGAATGAGTGAGTTCTTTCTGCACTGATGCTTGGTCTTTTGCTCCATATGCATATGTAAGTATGGATGTGTGTATAAGTATGTAATTGTAAGAATGTATNGGATTTTGATTAATGTGTGCCATAGAGAATTTCTTTCCTGCTCCAGACTATTTGTTGTTCTGTATTCTTCTTGTACCTTAATAGACACCTTCTTATTTAGGTTATGGAAATGTTCTTTTATGATGTTGTTGAAAATAGTTTTTGTGCCTTTGGCCTGGGTTTCATCTCATTCCTCTCTTTCTATTATTCATAGATAAGTCTTTTACTAGCATCTCAGATTTTCTGGATGTTTTGTGCCCGGATTATTTTAGACTTAGTCTTTTCTTTGGTGGAGGTATCCAATTCTTCTATCTTGTCTTCAAACCCAAGCTTTTCTCTTCCATCTCTTGTAATCTGTTGGTGAGTCTTACCTCTGAGATTCCTGATAAATTTCCTAACTTTTCTTTAGTTTTGAGTTTTTCCTCAATTTGCGTTATTGATTATATTTCCACTTGCGTGCCTGGAACTGTCTCACTCTACTGTTTCTTCACGTTTTCATAGATTTCTTTAATGGGTTTGTTCATTTCCCCTTTAAGGACCTCTAACTTACTCATTAAGGTTATTTTGAGGCTCTTGTCTTAGGCTTCAGCTATAGTTCATTTCCCAGGATCTGCTGTAGTAGGATAGCTGGGTTCTACTGGAGGCATTGTGCTGTTTGTTATTGGTTGTGATTTTACACTGGAGTATAGGCATCTGGATTTGGGATGATTTTAATTCTAGATGCTGATATCTGTTCTCGTCTTTATTAGGCCCATGTTCTGTTCCTTCTATCTTTGGTTCTTAGATCCTATATTTGTTAAACATTTCAGTTCATTTAATACAAGTGATAAATAAAGCTAAATATATGTAATGATGTGATCATGTGCATCTGTACTAAACATGTATAGACTGTTTTTTTTTCTCATTCCTGAAACAGCATAGGTATAAAGTGCTTAAGAGGCACTTTTGTTGTATGAAATATTGTAAGTAAATGAGATGGTTCAAGGTATGCTGAACATACACCTGAGGATTTTGGTATAAAGGTTATAAGAAATACAAAAGCATGACTATTTAGCTATAGATAATGCTATAGAATACTAATGCTAAAGCGGGATCAACATGTTACCATCCCTACTAGAGTCTCTCTAATACTTCAGTGGAATTTAGTTTATTCATTTTATTTTTATGTGAATGTGTGGATTGCATATATGTATATATATATATATATATATATATATATATATATATATATATATATGCACAGAAAGCTGAATAAAATATAAATAATAAACTACAAATTGATCTATGGTGTTGCCATACCTATACAAAGAGATGCAAATGACTAACACAGGACAGTCTGACTCAAGGAAACTAAGAAGCTTGTCCTGTTTCTGTCTGATTCCCCAAACTTGCCATTACATTACCCTTTTGGCTATATTTGAAGTTCAACTGATATTTCCATCATGATTTCAAATCCAAATTAATTCATCTAAATTAATACAAAAATGTAATGTATTCTGGAATGAATCTGCAACTGGCAACATTTTAAACCATTCATTTTCACAGAATGAAATCTACAACTTCGAAGCTAGCCAATATAATTGAAGATATAGCATTATCTTTGAACAAAACTCACATGTGTGTACAAACACACAGCTATACAAACACACATGATTTATGGTAATAAGTGCTAGTCAGTTATCTTGGAAGATAAAGCAGTGTTCAGTCCCCTATCCTTTGCTAGACCAGTATCTCATCTCTAGCCACGGAAAATCCTTGCTTATAATGGCCCATAATTTCTAATTATTCTTTGGAATTGTCCTCAGCTCAGTCGGAAAAGGGAAGGGGATGGTTCCCAGATCCCTGTCCACCTATGCATATGCACAGCCAAGAATTACCTACTTGTCAGACACTTACCTGAAGGGACAAGGGAATTGTTAGCCATCAATAGACGCTGTGTTTGTCCTCACACTCCTGATTCTCCCTGTTCCAAGGCCTTTAAAGCTCACCTTTAGATAAAGCAAGTCGTCTTCTACCTCAAGCTCTCTTTCTCCATCCTGCTGTACTCACTCTTCTAAGTAATGGCATTTCCTTGATGAAACATACACTGGAAACCTGAATCTGCTTCTAGGAAACCCCTTGAAAACAGTACGCTGGCTTCTTTTCTCTGGAATTCCGTGACATCTGACTTCATTACTTTTTAACAGACTGACAAATACAGCAACCATTTGCTAATAAAAATATGGTGAGTAAAACAGAGGAGATGGAACATGCATCTGCTTCTGAGTATTTATGTTTTCTTTTTCTCTATATAAATAAATATACGCATTCCTGAGTCATATGGATCATGCTTCAAGCCAGAAATAGCTCCTCGCAAGCTCAATATTATTTATAATCTTCATGAGTTCTTTCACAAATCATTTCTACCCAAAAGCCCGCTTGGATCATCAAACTCAATGCTCATTACCTGTGCATATGAATAAATCTATGCTTTTGATAGGGGACTTCTTCAAGTTACTTTGTCAAATTCCTATTTTAGACATTTAGACAGACTTCACGAATCCATTGCATAACAAGCAGCAAGATACTTACTGAAATAAAACATTTGCTTAGAAATAAAAACAGTAGAAGCAGAGCAACTGTGTTTATAATCCATTCGTGGGGGGTGGGGGGGACACAAGCATTTCTACCTTCCAGAAATGCATGTACACGCTTCAATGTTTCAGAAATATTTTCTCCTGTTTTCAGCTCCTTCGTTAATGAGCAAATAAACCATTCTGTCACCTGGAGTATAAAGGTAAGGGATTGGAAAAACAAGCATGCAGCTTGAGCAATTTTCATTGCCATGCTGCAGTCTGAACTACAGAGGAGAAAGGAATCTTGTAATAAGACATAAGTAGTTGTGAGAAAAGACATCACGGGCGGTTTTCTGACAGAAAGACTGGGGTTTAATCACCCCAAGCTGCGGCTGAGGCATGTTAGCTTCGGCATCGGGAAGTAGGCTGCCCATCAAGATCGCTGTAAAGCAAAGGGACGGAAGGCAAACACCACTGCCTGCAGACAACAGATGAGCGTCGGCTGCCATTCATTTCACTCCAGCACATTGAGAACCTGCGCTGTGTTATCTGTAGGAAGCATACAGCTCGTATATCACTACAAAGGGGCAACGAGGACGAGAGACAGGTATTAATCCCGTGAAGTGGCGGGTGGCGAGTGTCTTTGGAGGTTATTTAAGATCCTCGACAGAATCCTGCTGCTCAGCACCATACAGATTCATTTAATCATAACTTCAAAAGCTATTACATCCTAGAGGCACATAATTAAAATTTCTGGCATAGAAAGAGGGATGGGGTAATGAGCTTTATATATTCTGTGTACTGTAGTAATGGCTATATGTGGAGATAGATGTCCTTCAAGCCAGCCAAGTCAATGACACTGCTAATGTGACCTTGAGTAAATGACTTCACTGTTGTGACATTCTCACCGCACCTCCTCATTTAATGGAAGAGCAAATGCGTTAGTGTATATAACAACCCTAAATGGATTCATTTCTTTCTGTTCCAGAATGAATTTCCACATTATCAAACTTTATGCTCTGTATCATCTCCACATCACTATTACTCGTAATGATTAGCGAAACACTTGGCATGAAAACAAAACAAAAGTCATAATTGTATGTCCTAGTGCTTGCTTCACGTGGGCACAGGTGAGGATACAGAGATGGTTGAAAGACGAAAAGAAGTGGGCTATTGTCGCAGCTGAAGAGAGGCTAGTGCAGTGCGGAGTCACCATTAACCTCGGGATGCTTCCATTTACTATATTGTAGGCCCAGTGGGAGAATTATAGGACATTTAATTCATACAAGGCATTCAAACAACTTTTACAAAAGAGTTTTTAGTATCTACGTAATTATAAAATAAAATCATGGTACTGCCTGTGGAGCAGATAATATCCACCCTACAGAAGGACCTGCAGCAAGTTGGGCCATATCTTTACATGGAAGCCACATCTTCCCAGAAACTATGAATATGACTATATTTGGAAAAGAATGATGATATTGTTAAGGCTCTTGATAGGAGATCAATCTAGATTGGGGAGGGTGTGTATACCCAATGGTATACATCTTTATGAGAGAAACAGCAGAAGCAAAGGCACACAGGAGAACGGTAGAGATGCATCAGAGTCTACAAAGATGTAACATGGGGTGTAGAGTCACTGTGGGTCATGACTGGAGCTCACAATGAAACAAAGCTCTACACACATCTTAGCATAAGCTATCAGGATAACAGCATTTAAGAGAGTATCTTCCTGTCCTTAGCCTCCAAGTGTGGCATAGGCAAGTTATACAGTGTGTGTGTGTGTGTGTGTGTGTGTGTGTGTGTGTGTGTGTGTGTGTGTGTGTTTTCATGACAACAATAAGAAATGGAGGCCTGTCTCCCATTTTCCAGTTTAAGAAATTTTCTCAAACACAAAGGTGCTGGATTGAGGGAGAATGGCCTCATAGGCTCATATATTTGAACACTTGGATCCCAGTTTGCAGAACTGTTTGAGAAGGATTAGGAGGCATGTCTTTGTTGAAGGTGCTTTGTCCCTGGTGGTGGGCCTTAATCAAAAGATTCACTCCATTTCAGGTCTCTCCACCTCTTTTCTCTTACTCGAGGATCAAGATACTCGCTCTCGGGGTTGGAAAGATGGCTCAGTGGTTAAGAGCACCAGCTGCTCTTCCAGAGGTATCTGAGTTCAATTCCCAGCAACCACATGGTGGCTAACAACCATCTGTAATGGGCCCTCTTCTGGTGTGTCTGAAGGGAGCGATGGTGATGTACTCCTCATATGCATAAAATAAATAAATCTAACAACAAAAAAAGTACTCTCTCAGTCAACAGGAGAGCGAGTTGACAAGGATCTGGGAGTTTCAAGATCATCCCCGAGACAACTATGATGGGCATCAAGAGAAGCAAGCAGCGTGTAAAAATAGTGACTGCCAAGAGATATCTCAAAACAAAGCCAAGTCTGCCAATCAAATGAAATCTTAGGCATCCAACTGCACTTTCCCAAGGTCATTTGTCATAGACTATTTACACACAAATGCCTGGAAAAATATAATTTCCTCTTCCTATTTTTATTTATTTTATACTGTCAACAGGCCTTTACTTTGCCATCAGGAAATTGTAACTACAAATTAAATGCTTTCTTTGATAGATTTTCTTGGTCATGGTGTCTTATCACAGCAATAGAAAAAAAAAAAAAACCTAAGACACTCAGTCCTTGAACTAGAGACTAAGCCTAGGTATGTGCAACAACCTAGATTTCCCTTTTTTGAAGAGGGACTTCTTCAAAGTTAATTCTAGACATTTTCCTAAAATAATCTTTTAATCTATAGATTTTTTTTTTTTACCATTTGTTAGGTTTCCCAGAAAATAACAGTTTATTTTGAACATGCATTAAGGTTGCTTAATTGTAACTTTTTCCAGGACACTGAAGTTCTGCATAGCCCTGGAAATTCCTGTCTGAGACACTGTTGTCTAAATTGCTACTGTGAGTATTCAGCCTTGGTGGCTGCTAGAAGCTTCCTGACTCCTAGTCATTCCTGATTTCTAAAAGGGCCCAAGGGCTCTCAAACATGAGTTGACAAGGATCTGGGAGTTTCAAGATCGTCCCCGAGACAACTATGATGGGCATCAAGAGAAGCAAGCAGCGTGTAAAAATAGTGACTGCCAGGAGATATCTCAAAACAAAGCCAAATCTGCCAATCAAATGAAACCTTAGGCATCCAACTGCACTTTCCCAAGGTCATTTGTCATAGACTATTTACACACAAATGCCTGGAAAAATATAATTTCCTCTTCCTATTTTTATTTATTTTGAACAGTTTGAATATATTTTGAATGTATTTATTTTGAACAGTTGTTATAACCCATTATTTAGTTGCAATAAAATTAATCATTTAAGTATTCACTTCAAGCAATTGTCCTTTAACTACAGTCATTGTACTACTACTGCTGTACAGAATATTGTTTTTAAACCTATGCAGTGTAATCATTTTCATCACTACACACCTTCTAAATTTTTAAAGACTCGTCTCCACCCCTTAAATCCAGCCTTGGACATTCCTCATCTGTTTTCTGTTACTATGGCTCTTCGAGCATCATATGAATGCAGTCATGGAGTAAAAATGTTTTGTCTAATTTATTTCACTGAGCATGATGGCTTGCTCATTTAAAATGTCTTTTTTAATGTTCAGCAATGTGTTTCTATTTATTGCTGAATTTCTATTATACAGTCACTCTACTACAACTTGTTTATCATTGATGAATTGATAGCCATAGGGATTATCATCAATTCAAGTATGATTATGAATAATTCTAATATCCAATTATATTTGCTTCAAATCTTCCTTTCTACTATACTGTTAAAAAAAAAAACCTCCCTCTTCCTTGTCCCAAATTTATAAAAAGATAGAATTCCATATTTCTAGGACTTTGCCTCACAATTAGGGACAATTGTGGGTCCCAGGAGATCTGCAGTGATACCTGAAATTGTTTTGATAATTACACATTGAGGTGTGCATTATCCTACTATCTAGGATCAAGAACCCAGTGATGCTTACAAAGGCCCCATAATATACAGAAAAACAAAAGAAAGCATGCAATCCAAAATGTCATAGACGACATGATTGAGAAAAAAATCTTTATAGAATAATCTTGCAAAGAAGGAATATTCATGTAAATTATTGCTATGGTATGAATGTCATTGTCTAGTCAGAATTCATCTGCTTGACCTTCGTAGCCAATGTGATCATATCAGAAGGTAGAATCTTTTGTAATGTAACTAAGAAATGATGTCTTTGTAGTCATCAAACCCAGCAGAGGGCATTAGGTCCCCTGGGACTGGAGATTCAGATAGTTGTGAAGCTACCATGACGATGTTGGAAATCAAACCCAGGTGTTCTGGAAAAGCAGCCGGTTCTTTTCATTGCCCAACCATCTCTCATTTGAATTAATGATTCTACCTGAGAGACATACCATCTCTTTTACATTTTTTATGATTCCCTTGTACATGCCTGATATTTTTTTATTTTAATGCCTTCCTTTTGAATTGCAAAACCATTTGAGACGCATTGTGCTTAAAAGGTATTGTAGAAAAAAATTACAATGCATTATCATGTTTTAAATTGTAATGTAAATATGTTCACACCTCAAGTGAAAATTTAAGTAGAAAACAGTGAAGGAAAGAGAAAAGGGCAAGGGAAGAAAAACACAAAAATAGAAAACTGCCTGCTTCTTTTGAACAGCAGCCTAACACCCTTCTGTGTACAAAGACCTTTGCATCATCTTATCTGGAGACCTTATTTCTTAGTCTCTGGGTCTGTCCCTCATAGAACGTGCTAATCTCATGATAGTAATGTATTCAATGATGTATAGAAAGTCTGTTCTTCCTCAAAGGGATAAAGGAAACAGATGTCTTTCTTTATGCAGGGCTCCCTCGGGGAATTACATCACTTGAAGAAAGGGACTGAAAGAAGTGGCAAGAAGGGCTATTCACCCGGAAGCAAAAATGCAGAGTGAAATTTTATGTGATGCTCTCCCAGAGATTATGTGCACGGTTGGAGAAGGGGAGGCAAACATTCTGCCATTCAGAATGACTTTTCCAAATACGATTTTCAAGTAGATAATTCCAGATGTATTTTTAGTACATTTAGTTGAAACCCGAGTGCTGCTTTTTGCTTAGAAAGACACATGCAGGCATCTCAACATTCTCCCCGAACAGTAGTTTCAAAGATTTTATCCTACCTCTAAACTGTAGGAGGTAGAGTTTAAGGTGCAGTAAAATCAAGCCTTGCAAAAATATGTAAGAAATGAGGGGAGAAAGATTGAAAAAAAATCAAAGAACTGTGTTAAAATATACAATTACTTACATTTACATTGAAAATATCTTCAAAGTCATTAACACAAGTCTAATCCTGCTGCCTTCGGGATCAAATTTTTGAGCGCTTTCTATGATTAACTAGCTTGAGTTTGTATCGACTTTGACCGCTCGGATCTCCCTGAGATACTCACCTTCAGCTATGTTGCTCCTTGATATGTGGTACTCATTTGCTCATGCATGCCTTGGTCACTTCTTATCACTGTCACTTCCTGGAGTCCAGCCAACGTTATGTCCCAAGGTTATATCTTCTATGGCAGGATCCTGGTTCTAACTAGCTGACTTTTTTTATTTCTCCATATGACTCTTTATTTTCCTGCTGTGTGTACATCTAAATATAATTATCACTGCTACTGTTAGCTACCAAATCAGATTGTGAGCATGGAAATTCTTCCCATAATTATGAACTTTTTTTTCCCGACTGTCCTAAATTGTTTATTAGATATGAATTTTACAAATACCGCGTGTATTAGCGGTAAGGGTGGAGCTGGAGAGTATTGCGCCCCTCTGGGCTGCACAGCAAAAACCACCAATAGTGTGGTGGAACTTGTGGCCCTTTCCAAGGGCAAGCTCTTTCAGCCAGCAGATGTCAGCCCACGCATCTCTCTGTGCTTGTGGACTGGTTTGGTGATCCACTGGGTGTCAGGATTTCTTCTGACAGCTTTACGGAACGGATCAATGAGGATAACCTCAAAATATTTATATGTGGAATCTTCACCAACCCAGTAGAGATTCAGGACTGTCAAAGCCCTACAATGGCTCCCAGCTCTCTCCTCAGCAACTGACTGAAGGCTCTGGGTAAATTTCAGCTGGTTAACACCATGGTGAACAGGTTTGCCGTAAGTTGCACCCCTAGGAACCGGGCGTTGGCGACCACCACGGCGGATATGAATCCTGTAAATGACATAACCTTGCTTAGCCTTGTATCCCAGACTTCGCGCTTTATCAGGCCAGGTGGGGCAGGCTTGGAGCCCTGTGCAGGGCAGAGAGCTGGTGGTATTGTCAGAAGAGGACCCTCAGAAGAAAGCGCATCACATAGGACTGCTTCTTCCTCCACAGCTCCTGGATGTATTTGTATGCACCCATCTTGGCTCGCCTCATGGCTGTCGCCAGAGGAAAAGAAGCCTTTCTTCCACAATCCCTTTTGTAGCTCCTCTCCTCCCCTCGGCCACCCTCCTATAACTATGAACTTCTAATAAGGGTTTGTGACATAAAGACGTGAGTGTATAGATTGGCAGATTGATGAAACTATAAAACTGACTGTCCTTAAAAACCAAAAGGTGCATATACATTCTGAACAGCACCTCAAGTTGGAAGAGGGTCAATATTGGTTTAGAAAAAGAATTTAAGAAATATAACCTGAACACCCTTAGGACTCCATTTTTATCACCTAAGCAATCACCCAAACACACCCACATATAAGCCTTCTGTTCCTGTTCCCATTTACCACAAAATCTTATTCTCTCAAAATTCTGCTCCATAGCACCCAAAGCTTTTACGGCTTGCAAATCTACCTTTGTCACGTGTCTCTCAGGATCCAGTTTCTTCCCAGCAAGAACGTTTGTCCCCATGAAGGTGCCTCACTGCTATGATTCCCAGGGGAGCTTCCCTCAGGCCCTCAACAAGATACTGTCTCCAAGGATCCCAGATCCTCTGACTACTGGCAAGATCACCTGCCCCTGTGTCTGTCAGTGCTTGTCAGGAATCTCTAATTGAACCAGCAGCTTCTCAAGCAAGCACATAGGGATCTTAGCCTCTCTGTGGTTGTCTGCATATCTGCAAAGATCTGTGTGCCAACCTCTTCTCTAATCCTGCGACAAAAATTACCAAGATTTCTTGTAAATAGATGACTGATTGGTCCTGACAAAACAGAGCCACGGTAATTTGAATTCTTCCTAGGATCATCAAACATTTGTTCTGGCTACAAAATTATTACCCTGATGTAATAATTTCAGAATATTTCCCTCCTACCCTGAAGAAGTCACCTCTAGGCCCATTTCATACAGTCATTTTCTGACTACAAAAGACAGAGAGAGAGAGAGAAAGCAACAGTAACATTTAGGACAAATCTTTGCTATTCACCTACTAGAAATTCAGAAGGCATACTTACATGGCAGAACAGAGTATAACTTGTTTATAAATGAGAGGATAGCGTAGATAAGACACACAGAGGGTCAAAATATATATAATAAAGGAGAAAATATAGGTTGCCATGTTTCTAAAAAAATTGCTATCTCTTTTGTGATCAGCAACAAGTAGCTACCTAATGAGTGTGGCATCGGTTGAATCAGACAGTGACAGATTTCTCCAGTGAACACACTTCTATAACCCAACTGCTCAGTGACAGCACTTCACTTTGGAACATCAGCCACTTATGAATAGGATCATTCCAAGAAACAAGTCTCTAAGCGCCAGTCTATCAAGCACACTTACCTAAGCAACTGTGTTTCTATATATGTGACATCAGTCCATCCCTCAAGCACCAGTTCCCAGACTCAGTATTTCCTAATGACCATTTATGAATCAACTGCTTGTTCCACTTACAAAGGTAGTAATTAACTAATGTAACATTCTGTCACTCAGTTAAGCCAAAGTCCCACCCATGCATATTTCATATTACTAAATGGTGCTATTATCCTTCACTATCACCAAGTTTGAACAGGTGCCATTGGCTGGAAGCACTATCCCCCCAAAATTTAATATTGGTGGTAATTACTAACAGACAACTTTTAGCTTAATGTTAACCCAATGTGAGAAGAGCAGTTATTCCTATTGCCAACAACTAATTTTCAAATTTATATTTATTATTGTTGTTATGGCTATTTATTGTGTGAGTGTGCACAATGTGTGCATAGAGGAGGGTGTGTATGTCATGGCACGCATACATAGGTCTGAGAACAACCTTGTGGAATCCATTCTCACCTTCTATTGTGTGAGTTAAGGACCAAGTAGGTCACCAAGCGTGAGCAGCATCTTAACCTGCTGAGTCGACACCACAGCCTCCATCAGTGATGTTGGAATCACATTCCAGTTCTTATTTTCACAAGCTTTATAGGCCTAAACATTCTTAGCCTCCCATTTATACCTGTGATATAGATACAATGTCTTTTGGTGCTAATATAATTGTTACATTAAGTAATAATGCCTTTACAGATTACAAAACATTAATATTGGTAAAATATCCATTAACAATTAACATAGCTCTATCCATTCTGGAAATCAAAAAAAGGACAGGAAAAAGAAAAGAATAGGGAAACACACACACACACACACACACACACACACACACACACACACACACACCTCTTCCTCCTTCTTGGCCCTGCACTGGCTTTTGTTCTTCTCATTCATACTGCAAATAGAACAAATGTCAGGAGTTTCTGGCAACTTCTCCCAGACTCATTCTTATTCTAATGTATTTGAGTATGTTTTTACAAGTGTACAAGTTTTTTCTATTTTATTCCTATTCTGTGTCTAACATTTTTTTTCCCATTGGCAATTGATCTAAAGGTTCCTTCTATAAAAAAAAAATGGAATCGCTGTGATGTTAATGTTTCTGTGTTTGGGATGTAATAGTCTGTTCTACCTCTGTGATTTTGATCACATAGTTAAAATTAGCTTAGAGGCAGTATAATCATTGAATACCCTCATCTATTATTCCTTACAGTAATTATGCAATATTTGTGTTGAATCATTATAATTTGTTATTTTTCTAAGTTGTGTGTGGTAATGCACACCCATAACCAAGCACTAGGAAAACTGGGACAGGATCTGGAATGCCAGCTCAGGCTAAGATATATAGTAAAACACTTCTCCTCAAATCACTACTTTTTTAAAAGATATTTTTAGCTAAGAACTGAAAGAAGAGTGTTTTGCTTTATCTGTTGAGCACAGTAATAGTGTTAAACTCTTCCCAAGACACTGCCAGTCATGGGTTTCAACCCAGTTAATGGTACAGGCATGCATTCCACCTTTTGGAGCGGGCTTTAAGTTCAGCCAGAAATTGGTTGGTAGTTCCCACAACATTAATGCCACTACTGTACCAGTGGACCTATTTTGCCAGGTCAGTTATTATTGCAGCTCAACAGGATTCGTAGCTAATTATGACAGTTGATGAGTTTTCAGTCCTGGTATCATACACAGAAACTTCTACATTTATAAAAGTTCTGGAACCAGCTTGATTTTCATCATGTCTCATGACTCATGTGTGTGGTATCTTCAGCAATAGGGTCTTGCCACCAAGTTCTGAAGGATAGCAAAAAGAAACAGCCATAGCCTACAATGTTTGTAGAAGTGTCTATGGAACCCAGTTGATCACAATGCAAAAATAGTTGACTAATACCTACCACTGGGCTCCTTAGTCGATAGGCTTTGAGGAGACATTTGCCCCATTGGAGGATAACTTCACTTAAGCCTCTCTTATTCATGCATATGTATATATTTTAAGAAGTCTCTATAGTAGGATTCCTATGGTATTTTAGAAAGTCTCTATAGTAGGATAAATATGGTATTTTAGGAAGTCTCTATAGTAGGATAAATATGGTATTTTCAAAGGTTTTTAGTGTTATTCTTCCCCCAGACTCCTGAGAGAATCTATAAAGAAGGGAAGGAAAGTGGGGGAGGGGGGACTTGCAGGATGACATGGACAGGAGGGAATAGAAAACAAATTTTGTTAAAACATTACATGTATATATTAAATAAAATTGGTTTTTTATCACTTTAGACAAAAAATAATATTTCTGCATATTAATTTAATTTAATTAACTCATAAAATGGAGAGCCTTATAATGAGTGAGATTTATGTTTACAGAATATCTCACCTCTCCTCATAATTTTATCAAGCATACAAGTACTTGTAGAACTTGACTTTATAATTTCTGAAAGTATATTATATGTGTAATTTGTGATAGAATTGACCTAAGCACTTGAGGTCATAAATGAAACAGACAAACTGTAAAATTGAAAATGTATTTAAAAAAAAAAATCACTCTTCAAACTCAACATGCATTTGAAATAACCTCTTTCACTATCATTTGAAAACAGTTGCTTTTAGTCCTGTATCTCCATGCTCATAACCACAAGGCAAAATTCAAAAGGATATGTTTTGTTCTGGTTGTTTTCTGCCCTGTAAAAATACACTGCTTCCATTCAAATATAATAAGCCTTGGAGTCCTGATAAGACCTAGCATCGGGAATAAGAAGAAATTCTTAACCTTTTTTTTTTTCTTGGTTTTTCGAGACAGGGTTTCTCTGTGTAGCCCTGGCTATCCTGGAACTCACTCTGTAGACCAGCCTGGCCTTGAACTCAGAAATTTGCCTGCCTCTGCCTCCCAAGCGCTGGGATTAAAGGCGTGTGCCACCACGCCCGGCTCAACTATTTTTTATTAACCTTCTCAAGAAGATGCAAAACTGTTTGTAATACAGGAAGTAAACATTTTTTCCCCTCTGTAGGTGGCCGATTTAAGTTGGGCTTTTAGATGGCCTTGGGTTAAAATAAAATAGAGAGAAAAGAATATGCTATAGATTTTAATTACTCCTTTGCCAACCACACCATGAACAGGAACTATAAAAGTTTATCATCTGATAAATGTTCCCTTTTCCTGAAGTGTAAACCCAGCTCTAACAGCCATTGTGTTCTAAGCTATTGACTTCAAACTGCTCGAAAGGGAAGAAAGTGCGGGCAGAGGTGCCAGGCTCTGCAGATGCTGCACCTTCTAAATCTCAGCAGCTTCCCTTTGGGGATCAGGCAGCCTCGAGTGACTGCCAGTGTCCCGTAGAACAGAGAGAGAAAACATCCGCAATGCCCCTGCTCAATGCTGTGTGAAGCAGTGTCGATGTCCTCTCTTCAAGAACAAGTCTAAAAATCTGAAAACTGGCATAAGACCGGGGACATAAGCAAATGTGAATTTTGTTTGTATTACATCAGTTAGAATAAACAGCTCTGTTCTTTCCCGTGTGTGTGTGTGTGTGTGTGTGTGTGTGTGTGTGTTTATATGATATAAACGTATATATATGAACATGAGTTCCTCTACATTCACTCTAAGAAAGAATACAAACTTAGAAAATTATGTGTCAACATTCAGAACTCATTCACTTAACCACAAACTTTTTGAAAGCCCCGTGATTCTTTTAGGTTTCATTAAGGGAATAAAGAGGAGAGGAGTTTTGAGAGAGGGTCCCTGAAGGAGATAGACACTACAGATCTGATAGCATGGCTGCGAAATAAAGCTACAGCCTCATCCCCCATCATGGACAAAGCAAAGTGTCTTTTAATTTCTCTAAAAAGAAGTAGGGAGCGGGGAGGCTGTGTGGTTCAGGAATTTAAGGAAAGGTCTCTCCATAGTACTGAGTTAGGCTGAAAGAACCTATTTGTCCTGTGATCTGGTCTGGAAGGGCCAGTACCTGGGAAAGCTGGTTTAAGTTAAATATTCAGATGGAGACTTTTGAAGAATAATGGTCCTGGTTAATATGTATCAGGTAAGATGCAAAGGGGTGGTTAATAGGTGATCTGTGAAACATGAAGATAATTGGGTGGCCTCTAACCCCAGGGGGCAGGGAAGGTAGTATGGCTGTGTCCCTGTCTACTTGGAGCCTACTTACCTGATCCATGCAAGGCAGAGCAACAGAAACAACAAGAACTGTGCACACTGGATCTGTGTGAAAGCAAAACAAAGCAGTACTCACGAGAAGATGTGATTCCATATTGCTAGTTGGTATTCAACCAATTCATATACAGGTAAATGTATGCTAAATAAACATTAATAATAACACCAGCCATAACTGCCAATATTTATTGAGTGCAATCATCTTAAATAAGATGTTTATGTGTATTCTAATATAATTTCCACAGAAAACTATATAATTCTTCAATATCATTCATCAGGTCCTTCATTTGAAAAGATTAACATATCCCCAATATAACCACCTCCTGTGCTGTCTAACTAATACTTCTGGACATTCAAGCAGTCATGGAGATGATTCCCCTTCCCTTTCTCAGATGAGATAATTGCAGCACAGAATCAGAGGTTTCCCTACAGTTGTTCCTAGTAACTTGTTATTACAATCTACCGCCCATGAAGACAGAGCAGGACCACTGATACTGTAGCAGTTCCTGAAAGATGGGAGTACTTGAGAATCTCTACACTGTACTTTGCTGATTGCTGGACCGTCTGTCATCATCATCATCATCATCGTCGTCGTCATCATCAGACAATGGTCCAGTGATTGACTACTGAAATGAGCTGACAGAGATGAAGCACCACGTAGTCACCCCCTCCCTCATTGCCTTTGGTGTTACAGCTCCTGCGTCTGACGTTACAGAAGCCAAAGGTACCAACTGCCTGCTCAGAGGCATACATCCCAGCTCTGATGGATGTTAGTATGAATATACATCATAAAAAACTACTATACCCCTTTAAGAAAAAAAAAATCTCAGGCCAGTCAGAACCATCTACAAAGCTGAAACAACCATATGAAACAGAAAATGACAAGAAGGCATAGTTAAGGATTTGCCCACATCCTTTCTGAATGTATTAGCAGATGACTCGGAGCTTCTGGAAGCTGCACAGACACTTTATCCTGGATTCTCTATATGATTCTCACCTTTATCACCAGCCTTGGTTTGTGGCTCTCAAAGTTTAAAGAAATCACTTGTTTGTTTGCTTGCTTGCTTTTCATTAACTTTATTTATTTATTTACTTATTCACTTTGCATCCTGCTCACTGCACCCCTCCCAACCACCCCTCCCACAATTCTGCCCCTATCCCCCCACGTTCTTCTCCTCTGAGGGAGGAAAATGACTTTTTAAGGGGTACTCCAAAGATCAGAAATCCAAGAAGTTATCTCAACAACCAAACGGAAGAGATTTCAAAGCATAGGTATTTAAGGAGGAAGTGTTTGCACATTTTATTATTTTATTGGTGTTCAAATGAAGCAACTCCATTCGGTATGGAGTTAATGACTGGGGAGGGGGGATGTGGTTCAACTATTAAAGACTTTTGGAAGGCCATCGATTTAGTAACAGTGTCATCTGAAAGCTTTGTGAAATGAATATGTAAATCCCTTGATACAGATTGCCACCATACATATTCTCCAAAGTAGTGAGTCATCCAGCCCTACCCAAGGTCTAATTTATAATTCTCACAACAGCTGTAGACTTGAAGTTATATAAACTTATCTGTTAGGGAAAGAGACAAACATACAGAGCTGAAAGAGCGGTGTGAGGAAACCAGTCCCCTTGGGAGATGAAGAAGTGCGGAGAACATGTTCTATTTGGGGCAGCATGCCTTACAATAAAAATGTTAAGGGTAGGGGTTGGAAAGGTGGGGGAGGTGGTTTAAATATTTAACAGCTCTCGGTGAGATTTTACTTTAACACATAAACATAAATTGTGAAGCCGTGTGGAGATGTAGTGCTATAAATGTTTGCTGTGGGTAAAAGGCATTCTGTCAGACAGTTCTGTGGAGATCTGTCATAGGATGGAGCTACATCATGGGGACCCACGGGGGGGTGGGGGGAGGAAGAACTGAGAACTTGGAAAAGCTGCTCGATGTCACAGACGAGAATCTCAGAGGACAGGTGGATATTCAAACCAGTATTTGCATGCATAATTTCATAGAATAATGTCAGGCATATAATACAGGTAAATGTCATTCTGAGGAAGCAAAGAAAAACAACCGATCAAACAAGCAAACAAACTTTTTGGAAATCCTGGAACATTAAACTTCAGAATGGCGAAAGCACTGGAAAGTAGATGCTTAGACAGAACTCTGAAAAATCAACAGGTGTTCAATTCACCTTCTGAGAGACAGGAGTTGGTTGCCTCATTGTGCTCTAATCTCCTTCCTGCTTCCGCTATGTTCTCCGTTTATATACTGTCAATAATAAGACCAATTTAAGTTTGTAAAACTGTTCCGTTTCTTCGCTGTTATAATCACTGAATTGTTTCCTCCCCTCTCTTCCCACCCTCCAAACCCTCTCATATATAACCTCTGGCTATCTTTTAAATTTATGACCTCTTTTACTTTGTTATGATGTAAGTGTGAAAGTAAGTATGTGTGCATATGCGTGTGTGCCTAAACATACAAATAAAACCTCCTTGGCCTGTACAGTGTTACTTGTATGTATGCACTCAGTTAACCATGTGGTACTGGATAACCATTTAGAGCTCTCCCCTGGGGAGGACTATTTCTCCTACTGTTAGCATTCCTTAGTTACCTGTAGTTCTGTGTCTAGACTTGAAGTCTCTTGAGCCTTCCCTCTTCCATGTTAGCATGTATATGGGTGTCCTCTTTATTCAGGTCATGTTTAGACAGTCATGCTGGTGAGCTTCTTGGGTATAGCTTCTTTGACATCTTTAGGAGACACAATAAATTTCCATCATTTCTCTGTATGTTTCTGTCAACTTTTGGTTCTACTACCTAATCTCCAACCCATATTTCTAGTTCAAATTCATTGTATGATTTCCCCAGCTAATCTTTGTTTAAGCCAGTGGTTTTCAACCATCGTAATGCTGTGACCATTTAATAAAGTTCCTCATTGTGGTGATCCCCAATCAATTATTTAATTGCTATTCCATAATGGTAGCTTTGCTACTGCTGTGAATCATAATACAAATATCTGATATGCAGGATATCTGATATGCAACCCCTGTAAAAGGGTCATTCAACCCGAAAGGGGTCTCAATCCACAGGTTGAGAATTACTAGCTTAAACAGTATACACACATTACAACTCAGTCTGTTTGAGCTGAGTTACCTAAGTATCTCTCTTAAAGGCAGGTAGCTCTCTTTGAGATATGAGAAAATCATGTAGCACAGACCGTGGTCACTGTTTTCTCTGCCAACACTGAGACTTTTTGGATACCATGGACAAAGCAGTTTTTCTGAAATGAATGGAAGAAAAGGCGCATACACACTGGGGAAAGTCAGGTACAGATATCATGTACCTCATCACAGTGAGAGCAGGAAAGAAGTCCATTTATTCAGACAGTGTCCCTCAGAACAATCTCTCAAATAATGCTGAGTTGTTAAAGAACCTATTTTAAATGATGTTATACCTTTTGTGCTGACAAGGCTCATCACAAACATAAAAGACTATCTACTGAAAATTTCAATACTAGGTATGCGAAACCATCTTTTGAGTTGTTGCTTATGGGAGTTGAAGGGGCTCCCAAACCATTATAGAACTGCTATTACCATTTGTCTCTAAGAAGTTGAAAAATCTATTGCTGAAGATAACATGGACTTCAGACCCAGAACTGGGAGAATTTGAGCAGGATCTAACTCCAAGCCTCTGTCCTGGGGACTACCTTTCATATTACGAGGAGGTAACATCAAATTAGCAAGCAGTAGACCTACCCAGTTATGGAATCTATGAACCAGAACAGTGACCAGTGTGGCAAGATAGGTCTCAAAGTGCAATAGTGGCACACATACTTTGGCAATAACCAGCAACTCTAATTGGACTTAAACTCCTACTCAACGGGAAGAGAAATCATACCAGAACCTCAAATCCAGCCAAATACCTGTGGTCAATGCGTCATGAATCTTAGAAAAGATCATACTATAGCCACTTTCATAAATGAGTATAATTCCTCATAGCATTGTATATACTTATCTTTATAGCCATAGATTAAAAGTATCTCTTGCCCCTCACCAAAGAAGCTTCTTTTTCAGTGTACAGAAACTATTTCAGAAATTCCTGATGGGCCAAAATGCAGAAAAAAACTGACTACGGTTTCACAGCCCCAGCTGATATACAATCCCTACATTGATGGCTCATGAACAATTAAGGAAGATAAGGCATGAAAATTATAAAACCCAAGGACCAGGCATTATACTTTAAGTATCTTTAATACATAACAGGGAAGCTACATCCAGTGAATTTCAGTAATATGGCTACCTAAACAAGACTTGAAAAAAGGCAACACCAGCTAACATGAAAAAGTATATGAGGAAACTCTCTTAAGGCCCTACCCTAGATGAGGAGCTCCAGGCCATTAATAACTGGTTTTTCAAGTGGTCAGCCCTAAACACAAATACATATAAGCAACACTAGCTGGACTGAGCAAGTTGTATTTATATATATATATATATATATAGCTGTGTGTGTGTGTGTTTGTGTGTGTGTGTGTGTGTGTGTGTGTGTGTGTGAGAGAGAGAGAGAGAGTAGTAGTTAAAGAAAATGTAACTATTAATCTAAAGGGTTCAGTCATGAGAGACATTAAGAGGAGAGATGGTAAGTTATATACTAGCTTTGCTTAAAAATTAAAAGATGTTTTTAAGAAAAGAAATAGTGCTGAGTTGAAGAATGTTGTCATAAAGTCAATATCGTTTGCATAGTCTCAGAGAAAAAATAAATGACAGAAAAGAGGAGACTAACACGGTGCCATTTGAGTGCTAAGAAACAACAACACTCATGCCAATACTCTATCTTCCTCGTGTGCACATAGCTCTATTAGCAGTGCCTCATTAAGTTAGCAGCGCCTTAGTCAGACTCACATTACATCCATGTTAAATAAGAAAACCATGAAATCCATCACATCTAAACGTCATATCTGCAATAAAGCAAGATGATAATAACAACAAACAAAATAGTTTATGCAATTTCAAACATAAAGTCATGTGACACAGAAAAGGTAAACATTTAAATAATGAGTCAATATCCAAACAGACAAATTATTTTTTTAACTCAAATCAAATCTATTGCTATTTATGGAAGAAAATTGTGTTTCTTCCTTAATATTCAATTTCCTTTTTCTTCTACAAAAATACAGTATTAGGAAAAACATGATGCTGGTAGGCTGACGTTACAGCTAGTGTGGTTTTGTACCAACACAATCAGTCCATGACTTATAAAGAGAAATGCTGGGTCCAGATTGCAGTCACTGTCCTTATCAAAAAATGAATGCCCTTTGTCTTTGATGTCTGCAAACCTAACGGACATATTCTGACATCAGGTACATGACTAGTGATCCTAACATCATTCTTGGTTTGAAGATTAGCTCACAGTAGCTAACCAGACTCATGGAACCCAGAAAAGCTATAATACTCAGCATAGATTATTACAGATAAAAGGAAATAGACTTAATTAACAAAGAAATGAGACAGACAGGATAGAGTCCAGGAGCTGGGGGGTAACTTGGTTATAAAGCTTCTCTTTCATGACCCAATCACTTTCCTAAGATGCCACATCCCAATACCAATGTCTTGGCAAAACTAAGCCAGACAATTGTAAAGAACAGACTGAGGGACTGAGGAGCAGACAGAGGAAAATGTAGAGGAGCTCTTTGAGAAACTAAACAAAAAGCTTTGTATGTCCTCAAAGAAAAAAGTCAAGAAAAAAATAATTGAATTCTTCCCTAATGAGTGGGAGACCAAGGATTAGTAGTGACCATGAGATGGCATCTGGCTAACCCTGTCCAAGTCAATAAGGCAGAGGTGGGACCATTCTTGCTTTCATTGTTGGAACCCAGCAGCTTATTATATTAGCAGATTGACATGACCTGGATTATCTGTGTGCCCATTCACCCTGGATTTATGTTTCTGTAACCTTGTCTACAATTTCTCCCATGTAATACATTACTATATAGAACAGGCTTTAATTTTTGAAGGGCCATTTATTCTTTATCTATTGACAATGAGCATCTGCTCTAGGTACCTGACATTACTATCTTTATAATTAATGTCAATTCTTTAATGTTATCATGAATAAGGTTATCTTGATTTCTTTTTCATATGGCTGGGTATTAATGTTCATATGTAATATTGACTTTTATACATTAATTTTGCACCACAAACTCACTTACTAGTTTTAACAAAACTTTGGTGGCATTTTTATAAAGATGTCATCAAATAAGACATACCATCTCTAAGCAGAGGCAATTTCGTTTCTAGCTTTCTGGTTTAAATATTGTAAACATTTTTTTTTTAGTTATTCACTTGTTATGGCTAGACCTTCCAGTAATATGTTGAAAAGAAGAACTGAAGATAGATATCTGTATCAGTTATCTTTTCACATGCAAAATACCTATGATACACCTAAGTTTACAAAAAAAGAGAGAGTTTGCTAAGTTTCTGGTATTTTAATTTCACACATGACAACTGCTTTGGTTCAATTCTGTCAAGAAGCCCTCTAACTGCATCACATCATGATGGGAGTATTTGATGAAGGAAGCGGTCATTTAAGAATCAGAAGTACTTTGTTGGCCCCCAATTGTAATAACTCATCAGAGGAACCCAGCAATCTCTTCTGAATGCAAATCCCCAAGGCCTTCGCATGAATCCCTACTTATTAAAGGTACCACAGCATCATGCAGTTCCAGCACTCTGGTGACTGGGTATTAAACACATAAATCACCATCAGAACATGAAACTATATCAAACCTCCAGGAGCTAAAGAGATGTTTTAGCCATTAAGAGGACATAACGCTTTTGAAGATAGTCTAACATTAGTTACCAGTTCCTATATGGTGCAGGACACAGCTGCCTATAACTCCAGGTATAGGAGATCTATCAGCCGTTTCTAGCCTCCATGGGTGCCTGCACTCATGTGCACAAACCCACATACAGACATAAAGGCATACACATAATTAAAAATAAAAATACAACTATATAAAAGCCCCAGTATATCAATGCATTCTTTCTCATCTTAGAGGAAAAATCATTCAGTTTTTATTACCGAGAATGGTGTGAAACAGGCTTATCATGAATTAATCTTTGTTTTGTAGAGTTATGTACATCCTAGCTCTAATTTGTTGACAGTTTTATCTATCAGAATGTTGTTTTATCAAATACTTATTCTACTGGTATTGAAATTATAATATATTTATTCTTCATTCTATTATTAAGATATGCATTTCCTACTGCATAGTTTAAATTATTCTCATATTCTGAGGCTTGTCTCAGATATCATCTACTCATGAAGAATGATCCTTTTAATATCTCTGGAGTTTTGTTTGCTAATACGATGTTAAGAATCTTTTTTAATCTGTTTCTGAGCAACAAAGGGAACAAGAGTGCTGCCTATAGCCTAGGGAAGCAATTACAAGCCATGTGTCTGTGCATATGAGGAAGCATCACAGGCTACCCTTACAGCTCAGTTGTGAAGAGATCAGTGACTAATTAAAAATGGGCAAATTACCTAAATAAATGTTTTTCCAAAGATGAAATTTGAGCAACCAATAGGCTTATGGAAAAGTGTTCCCCACAGATCTTCAGAGATGATGGAATTTTATCTTTTATCCCTGATATGCCCAAAACAACAGAAACAACAGCAACACACACACACACACACACACACACACACACACACACACACACTTCACAAACACACACACACACATACTAAAAGAAAGGATCTGAATCTCAGACAAGGAGACTGAAATGAAAATAAAATCCACACCCCATTCAAAGTGCATAGGGCCTGTCTGAGACTGATAAAAGCTGGATAAGGACAGGTACAATCCCCATCCGAACTAAAAACATGAAGATCTTGGGTTCAATGAGAGAAAATGGAGAAAGAATGCCCACTGCTCAAAACAGAGCATCAACCTTAAACCAAAAGAAATCCAGCCAGCATTAAGAACAAGTAACCTGCAGTCTGTCTGGAGGAGCGTAAAAGCTTTGCATCGCTGCACTTCGATAGAGCAGAAAAAACAAAAGCAAATCTTAGAAGAACTACTGATGAGAATTTGTCAATCCTCAAAGCTAATAACTAGAGAGAACAGCACCTCAACATTTTAAATTGAAATACTATTTATGCATGCAAAACACATGAAAAATTAAGATGTAATATTGAAGTAGATGAGATCCACAGCTATTCAAAATGTTAGATCTATTAAATTAAATCCTTAGGATAACAATACTTATTACACTCAAGTTTCTGACAGTAAAGACATATGAGATCCGCTGGGAAATTAAACAAAAGGTAGAAGTGATGAGTCAAATAGAAATGTAAGAAATAAACACAGGAAGGTAGAGAATCACCTGGGCATGCCAATCAGACGAGGCAAGGCTGAGAACAGTAACACCAAAGCTGGGTCACTAGAACTTATGAGAACATAAAGAACAATGAAGTGAAAAAGAAAGCACAGAGTTCCAGAGTCGCACGACAATGACAAATGGTCTAATAAGGTCTGGGAGAAGACAACAGAGCAGAAGAAATATGTAAAGAAATAGCAGCTGAGAATTTTCAAAATCACTTCATGATGGCAAGCCACTGTTCTAAGAAGCTTGAAGAAACTTCAAGTGTCATATGGACTTGTGAAGAGACACATCACCACTAAGGTGTGGAAGACACATTAGCAAAAGGAAAATGTTGATGATGGCCAAATGACAAGGACAAGCAGCCTACAATTAAACCGAAGTTTGTAGCAGATTTCTCCACAGAGATTCGTGATGCGAAACTAGTCACAATGGAGCACTGAAACAAAACTGTCAAAGCAGAAACCAATGCTCCAGAAAGCAGTTTGCAAGATTAAAAGCAAAACAAAAGGGTGTGTAGACACCAGAGAGTAAGATACATTAATAGAAGACCCTCACTGTAAAGAATTGTTAAGGAAGCAGGGGATGGCAGCACAGCTATGTGATCTCAGCACTTGGAAGTTGGAGCTGAGAGGATCAAGAATTCATTACCATCTTCAGGTATACAGTGAGTTCAAGGCCAGCATAGAGTACAAAAACCTTGTCTAAGTAAAGGAAATTAAATTCAGTAGGCTACAGCCATTTTACCAAATAGAAGTTTTCATTTGTTTGAGCAATTAAAGACCTAGAGAAATGACACATATCTATGAGCTATGGTTTTGTTTTTGTTGTGGTTTTGGTTTTGATATTCAAACCTCTTCAAAAATAATTGTCCAAAAAAAATAAGTGGAAAGGTTGTATTGCAAATGTTTTAGTTAAGGTTGAGCATCCCACAAATCGGTTCTTCTCTGCATTTTGACCAGGAGATTTCTATAATAGCCTCCATTGGCTGCTAAAAAGAAATTTCTTTGATGAGAGATGAGGACTGCCCAATGGGTAGATTTGAGAGGCGGTATAGCAAGAAAATATGATAGATCTGTTTTTAGTCTCTTTTGAGAATTTTCTACACTGATTTCCATAATGACTGCACCAGTTTGAAATCCCAGCAACAGTGAAGAAGGATGTATTGTGAGATTTATACATATTATGGAAATAAATCTAATGACAACATTATAACAAATGGAGAATGTAAAAAGGAAAGGAAAAAGTTATACAAATGAATCTCTGACAAACTATGATAAATGCTGTGAGGGATACACTAGGCTGTTAGGGACTGGATCATTTATCACTTGACAGGATGAGGTAAGAATCCAGGATTGCATGTGTCCTTATTACATGTTGGAGCATCTTTTGAGTATATGCCCAGGAGTTGGATAGCTGGGTCCACAGGTAATACTATGTCCAATTTTCTGAGGAACCACCAAACTGATTTCCAGAGTGGTTATACCAGCTTCAATCCCACCAGCAATGGAGGAGTATTCCTCTTTCTCCACATCCTCACCAGCATCTACTGTCATCGGAATTTTTTATCTTAGCCATTCTGACTGGTGTGAGGTAGAATCTCAGAGTCATTTTGATTTGCATTTCCCTGATGAGTAAGGATATTGAACATTTCTTTTGGTGCTTCTCAGCCATTCGATATTCCTCAGTTGAAAAGTATTTGTTTAGCTCTGTACCCCATTTTTTATAGGGTTATTTGGTTCTCGGGGGTCTATCTTCTTGATTTGTACTATGTTCATAGCAGCCTTTTTTATAATATCCAGGAGCTGGAAAGAACCCAGTTGTCCTTCAACAGAGGAATAGATACAGAAAATGTGGTATGTTTACACAATGGAGTACTATTCAGCTATTAAAAACGATGAATTCATGAAATTCTTAGGCAAATGGATAGAACTAGAAAATATCATCCTGAGTGAGGTAACCCAATCACAAAAGAAAACATATGGTATGAACTCACTGATAAGTGGATACTAGCCCAACAGCTCCAAATAACCAGGACAAAATTCACAGACCACATGAAGCTCAATAAGAAGGAAGACCAAAGTGTGGGTGCTTTGGCCCTTCTTAGAAGGAGAACAAAACACTCACAGGAGCAAACATGGAGATAAAGTATAGAGCAGAGACTAAGGCCACCCAGAGACTGTCCCACCTGCGGATTCATCCCATATACAGTTACCAAACCATGACTCTATTGAGGATGCCAAGAAGTGCATCCTGAAAGGAGCCTAATATGACTGTCTCCTGAAAGGCCCTGCCAGAGCCTAGCAAACACAGAGGCAGATATTTGCAGCCAAACATTGGACTAAGTGTGGGGTCCCCAGTTGTTAGAGAAACAACTGAAGGAGTTGAAGGGGTTTGCAACCCCATAGGAAGAACAACAATATCAACCTCCAGAACTCCCAGGGAATAAGCCATCAACAAAGGAGTACTCGTGGGTGTGGGTCCATCTGCATATGTAGCAGAGGATGGCCTTGTCATATATCAATGGGAGGAGAGGTCCTTGGACCTATGAAGGCTTGATAGATGCCCCACTATAGGATAATTGAGGGCGGGGAGGTGGGAGTGGGTAGGTGGGTGGAGGATGTTTCCGGAAGGGAGGGAAAACGGGAAGGGAGGATAACATTTGAAATGTAAATTTTTAAAATATCCAATAAAAAAGGGGGGGGGGATGGAGCAGTTGTGAGGAAGTGCTACATTTGGGACAATCTTCTCATTTCTCAGTGATGGGGCAATAAAAATTCAAGGAAAGCAAACGGGATGCTATTGCCCAGCGCAGGGACAAAACTGTGGAGCTGGGTACTGCAGTGGACCAGAGGAGGAGGTAGGCTGACGGTAAACACATTTAAAATTATAAAAAAATACAGATGGATAAAAAGTTACAAGGGAAGTCCTGATGTTGGCTTTTCTACTCCAGGCGTCATGCAGAACTCCTGTAATGACACTTAAATTTCCCATCACAAACAAAAGAAACAATAGTCAGATAACAATGTAAATTATTTATATAAAGTTTTCTGGCTCCAAATGTGGTCATGACTTAAGATATAGAACATGTTATAATGATTTCTCCTAATTTAGGTATCAAATTAATAGCCAGTAGCTACTATAGACATTGAAGTTCCTTCCCCTTCATTTGGTCCCTGGGCTTTTTGTGTTCCTGCAGGCTACCATTTATGACAACAGTGAGCTGCAGGATTTTAAATATAGATGGTCATTAGTACACAACCATGACATTGTCTCACAGTTTGCTGCCATTGATTTTTAATAACACATTAAACCCCATGTTGCATTCATTTGCACAAACACAACATCTGCAACTTTTAAGAAATGTAACTTGCTATATAGTTATTGCTCCAGCCCCTGCCATCTAAAATACCTTAAAGTTTCACAAAGCAGAATGGGATTATTAATCATGCTTTACTTGGGATGTATTTTTTAGGGTTTCAAAACAAAACTACTGGCAATCTCTTAAATAGTACAACCAGCCCTCATAGTTTTAATGTGATCCCTCTGTTGACTTCCACTGGCTGTTCTAAACATTAGTTTGAGGATAATCTGCTATTTTCTGATGCTTCTCTCTATTTTCTCTTTTCACTCATTTAAAATCAAGAGCATAGACACAATTGATCAGTCTCTAAATTGTACAAAACCTACATGTGCACACGAGCACACACACACACACACACACAAAGATTTTTGTTAAATGTCTTATGGTTTCTGTAAGGTTTTCCTGAGCATTTATACAGAGTATCATAGTTTAGCAGTATGTCTGCAGATAATCTTAATTTACCACATTATCCTAAATATGTGGTTTTCTGGGTGTTCAATAACCATACTTGGAAGCCTAAACTGATGTGATCAGAAGGATTAAAGGGGATTAAAATATTTCCCCCCTTGTCCTCCAAAGTCAAATAGGTCTCAGAAAAACCATTAACAACAAAAAGGAGATGGTCCAACTTGTCTACCTGCATGGTTTTAAACACTTAACAGCAACATATATTCAAAGGCTAAAATGATTGGCATATTTCAAATAGTTTTATAGTTCAAAGAGTTCAATCATTTCAAAGAATTCAAATAATTCATTTAAAAGAATTCAAATAAATCATTTCAAAGAATGGCAAATACTTTAAGGGATCGTGTTCCCCGGGCATTATGCTTAAGTTCAAATGAGAGGATGATTAGACAACTATTTTTCACTAATGATTTTCTTCTTGATGAGTGTAATGGTTTGAATGAGAATGCCCCCCATAGGCTCATATGATTGAAAGGTTGATTCCCTGTTGGTAGAGTGTTTAGAAAGCATTAGGAGACATGGTCTGGTTGGGGGTGGCTGTCACTGGCAGCTGGTAGGCTCTGAGTTTTCAAAAGCCCATACCAGGTTTAGTCTCCCTGCAATGCTATATCTACCTTGCTGAGTTATGCTTGGCCAAGTAAGGAAAGGTGTGACATGGTTCCTGCCCTGGAACATGGCAGGGTGAGGGCCCTCACAAGTGT
Source organism: Mus minutoides (assembly GCA_902729485.2). NCBI lineage: Eukaryota > Metazoa > Chordata > Mammalia > Rodentia > Muridae > Mus > Mus minutoides. Next base: position 297,369 of record LR750440.1, on the reverse strand, counting down.
TAATGGTTGCTGTGAGCCTAAGGCTTATTTGTACAATCATGTACAAATTTTCTCATACCTCCTTTGAGGAAAGTCCTCTCTACTAAGGTCAATGACTCCTTGATAATCAGAGATAGCAGAAGTCCCGGAGGCAAGGGCGTGGTTATTGTATCAGCAAAATGTCAAATGCAGTAGAACAGTTACTATGACAATGAGACAACTTCTTTCCAGGTAGAAGACATCATGACCTTGGCTGTGCTTCAACAAGGCATCATTTATCTACAACCAAGACTCACAGACCCATTGTTGTTTCAACCAAGGAGCTGAAAGATGTTTAAAATTCTTCCATCTTTCCCTCTCTAGGAATCACTGTGGCAGGCTCTCACAATGTGATTCTTACTAATCAACAGCCATCAAAGTGTTCCTCAAGTCCAACCATGGAGGCCAAAGGGAAACCAGGAGGAACTCAATAGGTGGATGTGTTTGTAATCCCATTGAAAGACAAAATAATCTAGTGGACTTTGATTTGCATGTTTAAAAGTTCTGTTCTGGGTTTTCCTGGTATTCTGACTAGAACATGTAATTCTAATAACTCTTACTTTTTCTTTCCCCTCATATGTCCTGACAGCCAGTAGTCAATGACTCTCTTTTCTTCTGTCATTTGGCAATTATACAAATTAAGACACTGGTGCACTTTTGGGGTCTTTTAGGCTCATAGGAGGGATACCTCAATGGCTACTGTTAAGGTTTCCTCTGGGGAATATTGAGAAATGGAAAATAAATACTAAACAGTAGCTCATGTCAAAGACCCAGAACAGGACAGTTCCCAAAATAGCCTTGGTTCTCTGGGAGAACTCTGATTTCTTCTCTCCTTGTAAACGTGCAATCCTAGCTATCTTGGAGAGTAGGACCTACAACCAGCACTGATCCCTTCCATGAGAGCTTTGGGACTGGATCTCTACACTTCATGATAAAAATGGTTTATTTCTATTTTCCAGCTTCAGCCCACATACTACATGATTTTAAGGCTACCTCTCTGGAAGGAGGGATGTTTTAGTAAAGAGTAAGCTCTACCTCTAGGTGGAGACATGCCTTTAAGAGAGTTCTCCATTTGAAAGTTCTCCATTAAGAGAGCTGAGCTGGGCAGGTCCATGACTTAGCCAATGGTCACCTTTCCTGAAGGCAGGACCACCTACAGGAAGGCCTTTTCACCTTAAACCAGGCAAAAGAGACATGCAGAATAATTTGCTTTTTGATGAGATAATACACTTTTCCTTCACAAAATTCTGGTTCAAAGAGTACACCTGTGCTGCTTTTTAAGTTGACCCAAATGTTTCATTAAAGAGTAATTTTCACCGGGCGTGGTGGCACACGCCTTTAATCCCAGCACTCAGGAGGCAGAGGCAGGTGGATTTCTGAGTTCGAGGCCAGCCTGGTCTACAAAGTGAGTAGTGAGTTCCAGGACAGCCGGGGCTACACAGAGAAACCCTGTCTCGAAAAACAAAACAAACAAACAAACAAAAAAAGAGTAATTTTCTTTCCGTCTTTCTATCTTTTGAAGCATGCTTTCCCTAACAGGTTAGGCTTTACCTTCTTCTAAAGCTCCCTTACTTGCCTCCTGGCTGCTCATCTTCCACCAAGTAGCTGGTCTCTATGACTGCTTAAATCACGGGGTAACTTTCTTTCCCTCCTCCTCTGAGTGGCACCTAGGATTTACAGCTTGTCTGCCTGACCTGTGGCATTAATTTTTAAACTTACTAATTTTTTTCCAAGAAGAGAAGGAAGAAGAAAAGGAAGAGGGTCAGGGAAGGAGATGGCGAAGAGCGAAGAAGCAAATGCTCCAAGGCATAATAATTTCTCTGAAATCCAGATTTACATCTATATGATTTTTTAAAGCTCATTGGCTACCTTTCTAATTACACCAGCACAGTTTAAATTAGAGACATAAATATAAACACCAATAAATAATGATGAAATTTCTTTTCTGTAAATAAATTTGTCTTAAATAAGATATTAAAAGAAAGAGGTGATTCAATTGTGTGTATAATTAAATATTCTAATATGATCACATTAATTTTCAAAAATACAACAATAATGAATCTAAATATAAATATGTAATTGGAAAAGTATCTGCTATTTTTGACATTCTGGTATTGCATGGTATTACATCCCAGCACACATGTGCTGGTATTGTATCACATATATACATATGCCTGTATTGTATCACATATACATACATATATTGCTGGTGTTGAATTATACACAAATGCATTTTTTCCTTTCTGGTCTTGCTGAAATTATAAAAAAAAAAATTGTAAGAAAATATAGCACATTCCTAAAACCTTTTAATACAGAAGAAGTTCTGTGGATGACAGATGGTCTGCTTTTTGTCCTGTAAGTCCCCAGTGGAAGTTCAAGGTATCATTCACTTGGCCAGAGAATAAGAAAGGACCATGAAATGATGATTGAGGTTATTCTTAAAAACCACAAAAGAACTGATTGGTCGATTTGTAGATGTTGTGATTAAAAGTTGCTACTGTACCCACATCCGCTGCTATTCTTCACAGCAGCCAGCCACTGGTCATGTTAGAGCTTCCTATGTCTTAAGTCATGGAAGAAAACAGTCATTTTTAACTTCTCTTTAAAAATTATCTTTTATGTAGATTTTTCCAATTCACTCAATAGGGTTGTACCTACCATTCATTGGTGAAATATTTAGATACTGGCTACACATACTTAGATGCATTTTCTTTCATATTCTTGATGTTTTAAATTTATATTTCCTACTATCTGGCTTTTTCGGTCAGAATGATCTTTTCACTCCTTTTAGAATTCATAAAGATTTATACTTTTCACATAACACTGGGTGTTAGTAAACACTTTCACTTTCCTCCAGTAAAAACCTTATCACACTTATTTCCCATATTCTTTGCAAGACAGCCTTGTAAACTTTCTGGAGGAGTTATTAATATCCCTCATTGCAGTCAGGGATTATCACAATAATACTAATTATATTTAGTGCCCATCCATATTGAAGCATTTCAATGACTTCTAGCTATGCACCCACTGGGGAAAGGGCATATTCTTAGATCTCTACAAGTCCTGTACCCAAGTAGCCTCCCTTTGTGCTCCCGATTTCATCCACACTGGACTCCTGTGAGCGGGTGACTTCCTCATTCTATTGGCCATTCCTCTTCTGGGAGCATTCACCCTTGCTATCTTTGATTGCAAACAGTCCAATCTCTTTCATATCACACGGGAAACATTCCTTCTCAGATTTAAAATCCTGATCTCTTTGAATGGCATGACCAAGGACCCTGAAACAACTACTCTAGCACTTGGTACTCTGGTTCTTCAGAACCCTCCCAATCACAGTCTGTATTGTGGAGTAAGGTTGCTCGTTTCTATCTCTCTAGCTCACTGGAAGCCAAGGCCGATATGCATTGATTGGGCTCCTACTTTGCTAGAAGATCTCTACTTTTTTTCTGTTTTAACTAATGATACTGATAAATCTATGCAAATTTAAGATAATATGCTATAGGATTGGTAGGAAAATACTTTGAATTTGAAAACAAACTTTTAAGTTCTTGAATTACTTTATAGATTCAATCTCTTCTATAATTTAATGATTTTTATATTGATTATCTTGGTGTTTATTCTCCAAGTTTCTTTTCTCTAAATATGACATATACTTCTGGTTTTAGTTATTTTTGGAGACTTCTTTAAGTCTACCATCTTAATATATGTTATCAGTTACATATTTTTTAATATTTAAGAATATGTTAGATACTTGCCACCTGTCCCCAAGAATTATCTTTTTAAATTTTTTCCAACCTATGTTTTGTTTCTATTTTCCTTTTATTTCGCTTCCTATTTATTTATGCTAACTTTATATTACATTGTGTAACTGTCCCTCTAATGTCTAACAATCATTTTCAGTTTATTATTGTTTGAAAATGGTGGACTGTTAAGAAATTCCATGAATGAGGACATTTATTTTTTTAGTGGAATCCAGAGAATTTGTTGAGATTCCCCACAAGTGTTGATACCTTGCTACAGAAGCTATGCAAACTCTTAAGAAAAAAAAATGTACTAAGTAAGCTTGAACCACTCAATAGTGTTATGCCACGAACACAAATATAAAAGTGAAACAGGAAGATAGATGGCCTTGCCCTTCAGAGTGCAGGTTTTCATGGAATAATGTCTTTGTAATAAGATCACACTTGCTTATATTCTGCTATCCTTTTTCCTCTCACCCAAAGCCTCTTGGTTCAAATTTCCCAAAATAAAACCTGCAGCTCCTAAGTTAGAGGGGCTGTTTCTTAACTGTGTAGGATGAAAGAAGATCAGAGTGTCTAACTGATCTTTGACGTTCAAACATTGGTTTCATAGAAACATTGCAATATTTGAGAAGTAAATAAATGTATGTGTGATATAGGTGTGTGTGTATGATATGTAATGTGCCTGTCTATATGTGTGTGACATGAGTGGTTATGGGTATTTTTGTGTTTATGTGTGTAATATGTATGTGAAGTGTGTGTGTTTATGTGTGTGAGGTGTGTTTGCATGTTTGTGTGTGTGAGATGTGTCTGTATGTGTGTGTGTGTGTGTGTGTGTGTGTGTGTTTATATGTGTCTCTGTGTGTTTTTAATGTGTGTTTGTGTGGTGGAGAAGTCATTCATAGGCAAGATGAGGAACAAGAAAAGGCACTGGCTATGCAAGCTTGTCAACCTGAGTTTAATCCCTAGGGGCCATCCAAAATTTTGGAAGGAAAGAAATGACTTCACAAAGATTCCTCTGATTCCCACACTTGAATCATGGGCATATAACCTTCCCATTCACACACACATACATACATGATAATAAAACCAATATTAAAATGATTATGTAATTATACTCAAGTTATTATTCTGAGACTAAAGTGCTTCAAAATGAGTAGCTGTTCATTGGTGCTTTCTCCCTGTGCTGGAGTCAGTTGCCACATCTAGTACATCTAGAAGATAGCTCATTCTACATTTTTCCTTGGGTGTTTCTTCTCTGACAGTTGAGTAGAGTTTGCACTTAGGCTTGAGTGACTAAACAATCACAGCTGCTGTAGTTAGGAACTAGATTTTCTTGAGAATAACATGGATAAATGAGGGAAAAAATATATCAGTTTGGGAGCACAAAGACATCAACAGTAATTCTCACTTTCTCAAAATGTTTAACTCTACCTCCTGACAACCCAGTTAGCTTAGCTGGATAGATGACATGGTTTTGTCTGGGAAAGATGAGATTAGATTGGTGTGCCCTAAGATCATTTCTGTGTTTTGTGCCCTAGGACAAGTAAGCATGATAAGACTGGGCATTAAGCACATACGAACAGTAAAAAATTACCTGCTAGATTTGTAGTAATGATTCCCCACTGAGAGATTAAGTATAGTCACCCAAACATGGAAATAACATAGCATGAGTGTCTTAGATTCTTTTCTATTGCTCTGATAAAACGTCATGACCAAAAGAAAATATCAAACTTAGTGATCGCATTTCCAAGGATCAGAGTTCATGACCATCAGGATGAGAAGCACAACAGCAGGCAGTCAAGCATGGTGTGGAAGCAGTAACTGAGAGCTTACATCTAATCCACAGCAAAAAGCAGAGCTAGCTAACTGGGAAGTGGCAAGAGCTTCTCAAACTCCAAAGACCACCCCAGTGATAAACCTCCTACAACTAGGCCACACCTTCTAATCCTTCCCAAACAAGTCCACCAGCGGAGAACCAAGTATTCAAACATATATTCATATTACACTATTTGATTTTAAAATATCTTAAAGCTGATACTAACTAAATTTATTTTTTATGCTCCCACACCATGCCTGCCTATACTTCCTGTCCAGCTGATACTCTCACTGCTATACTTCCTGTCCAGCTGATACCCCCAGTGTGGTAACATACTTCCTACCATGATGGACCATCTCCCATTTAAAACCAGGAACCAAAATAAGATATCCTTCCTGAAGGTGATTTTTTCTAAGGTAAGTTTGACACAACAATGAGAAAAGTAACTATGATAGCCATATAAAGAGCTTCCAAATGTCTCTAAAAGAGAAATTAGCAACATAAGGACCTTTCAGTGGGTATAGATTCAATGTCTTCTGTTACTTTCCCTGTTGGAAGAGTTCTGAAGTGACTACACTGTAGTAAGTTATAAATGTATATAGCTGAATAGTTTATTAAAAGACAAAAATAGGTGAATATTATGAACTAATTCTGGATACAGTGTCTCACAGTATCCATTCTCATTTCACATGTGAAGTCTCATTTCACAACTTAAATGCTTAAGTATAACTTCATTTCTAACAATTGGCAGCAGTTAAACTTACATACATCATATTGAATTTCTAGAAGATTCTTTCCGATGTACATCATTAAAATAATCAGCTAGGTTGGTGGCGAGTTCTTTTAATTTCAGTATTTAGGAAACAGAGGTAGGCAGATTTCTGAGTTTCAGGACAGTCTAGTCTACATAGTGAATTCCAGAACAGCCAGGGCTACACAGAGAAACTCTATCTTGAAAAACAACAACAACAAACAACATCCTTTCCTGGGGAGTCTATTTCCATTCACTCAAATAGGGAAGGCAATAATAGAAAACAGAATTGACTTCATTTAAATATAGCTTGATGGGTTTGGGCAAGTAGCTCAGAAGCATAGCATTAGCCTACCATATGAAATGCCTCGGCATGGTAAAAACATAATCAAAAACAAGTTTATTTAAGTGAATCAATGAGTTCATTGGGGCTTTAAAAATGGGTATGAGTAAGAGGGTTATTTACAGGAATATGAAAAGCAACATAGGAGAAACTACATCACTGAAAAACCCCCTTCCAACAGACAAACCATTGTAATCCTTATGCTCTGTTCTCACCTGCCACACAGGAATATCAAGGAGCCTAATCTCTCTTTTTTTTTCTCTTTATTATATATTTTCTTCATTTACATTTCAAGTGTTATCCAGAAATTTCCCCACACCATCCCCCATCCCCGCCCTGCTCCCCTACCCACCCCCTCCCACATAATGGCCCTGGTGTTCCCCTGTACTGGGGCATATAAAGTCTGCAGGAGCCTAATCTCTTGAGAGTCTCACACTTGTAATCACAGCTGCTGTGACTTCAAGGAGCCTGTGGCTATGCCACGCCTGAAGGACAGCACTCACCCTCAGTTCTCCCACAGTCATTTTTATAACTTCTGTATCTTTATGGTCTGTGGACCTTAGAAGACAAAGGACATTTCCATTTAGTAATTTTACCTGCCCATGCTGAAGGGAAAAGTATCAGCTCAGGACCCCCTAAGACCAAGTTCTCTGCACAAAGGAGATTTGCTTTTACCAGAGGAACAGAGAGCACAGAATAAGAGACAAAAATAGGAGATAGAGGATGAGGAGAGGGGGAAGGAAGCAAGGGAGAGGGAGGAGAGGTATTTGTCTCAGTGGAGATAGAGGTAGCACATAGGAAATGGAAGTATATAAAGGTACATGGGGAACCCCTGTGTTAGGATGAGATGTTTAACTTTAATTGGACATGTTAATTGGGTGAGCCAAAGGGGCTTTTGATTGCTGGACTTCAATACTTTAATAGCTGGACCTCGGTTGCCAGCCTAAGGAGAAGGAAGTGGCCAAATAAGGGAATAACTTGGCAGCTAACTTCAGGAAAGTAATCAAGGCAGAAGGAATGGGGAGAAGGGTGAGGCCTCACAAAGCCATGCTCAGCACACTAAAGCTCACCAGAGTCCTTTCACAAACAAAGCAAGAAATCTTTTGCCTAACTTAGTGCCCTAAACCTTAAAAAGGATAGTGAGCCCTTATAAATAGGGCCCTATACAATGATCAGTACACTACTAATCTGTTGTATTATGGCCATGATATATATCCCTCCACACTACCAACTATTTTCTTCCCTAGCACTGAAGGATCATATCTTTGTTTCCTTGGTTACTACTTCTCCTAGGCTTCAGACAAGTCTCCCTGAAGTGTCCATGTTGGAAATCTAGTACACTGTCACCTTCATTCTAAGCAGGGATGACCCCATCCTGAAAGCAGAGCTCTTGCTTCTCAGGAGTGAGTCACTGTGACTGCATCCTCCACAGAAGCTGCCAGAGTTGTGGGGATGTAATTTCATCAGAATTCACTGAAGCAAGCACTGAGCTGAAATGTATCATTTATCCCACTTCCTGTGAATAATTCCCAACCCTAACTTAGATCCTTGAAAATCACATCCTTTCTATAATAAAATGGAAAATAGAGGGTAAAATTATAAAGTAAAACTCAATGTTTTCATTCTGAGATCACCTAACAGCGAAAGGAACTACCAACTTGCATAACTGACCTGTATAGATAATCTGGAGGATAAAATGCACTTAACATGGTTACTCCAGTAACATCACCACGACTCTGTGTGTTCTATCTGAGCACTACTGTGCTTCCCTAAACAAATTCTCATGTTCAGCTTCCCACCATGACTACCATGGTTCCCTATACCTTAAACTCCTATCCTCATGTCACACCACAAGTTTTCTTCATCTTTCTGGCTTTGACTGGGTCCTGGAAGCTCTCCATGGAGACTAATTTCCAAGTTCAATTCAACTATGTTCAAAGCATATTAAACGAGATGAACAAATGAAATGAGGATCTAATCACTCCTAGGAATGATTGGGGAGAAGGTGTTTCTTGTATATAGGGGGGAGGAAACAGCCAGGGTACCTAGAAGAATCCAGACTGAACACAGCCAGCAGAATAAACCAGAACACAAGAGGAGGTGGTAGAGGAGGCAGACAAAGAAAGAAGAGAGGGGCAAGGGAGGGTACCCTGAGAGGGAGAAGAGCTAAGAGGCCAAGAGCACCAAGAGAGCCAAGAACTAAGACAGCACATAGGCAAAATGGCTGAGGTCTGTAGGAATCAGAAACCGGGGAAAGGAAGCAGAGCTCAGGGGCCAGGGAGATTTATGGTAGGGTGTGGCAGGGATGAGAGAGACTGGTGGCCAGAGCCCACTCTGATGAATCAATAGGCATCTCAGTAATCTGCTTTGTGCTTCTTCAGGGATCTAACAATGACCATTTCCCAAATGATATATAGTTTCATTTCTGAGCTGTGCATTCAGTGCAGTGTAAGAGCAGTGATGATTTTTAAAGAGATTTTATAAATAGAAGTATGAGAGAAAACTACCAGTCAAAAGATTATTTTTCCTTGAAACTTGCTTAGTTTTATATAAACTTAGACATATTTGGTGGAAAGTGATGTACTCTTTTTTCCTGTAGACGACAGTAGAAGGATTAAAAGGGCACACTTATAATAAGAGAGGCAAGTCATCCCAAGGAAAGTCACAGTACTGATTAGGATGGGGAGCGAATGCTGGGAGCCCACAAATAAGTATACTCTCCATGGCATGAATATGCCACCCACTGATTTATAATCTTTCTAATATGCAAATGATTTGTTCTCTCTTGACTAACTATATTTTGAATATGAGTAATAGCAGTTTGACAAATGTCTTCTGTGCCTTTAGGAAAAGCAATATTTTAAAGGCCATTTAAATCTATCTTCTCTGTCACCATAAGTAGAAAATATTTTTTCCACCTAATGAGCTTATTCTACCCATGACGAGGAGTAAGATCGTCATATCTAAAGTCTTCCTGTACACTCAAACAACACTGTGTGTTAAACGATAATTTTGATGTACAGATTTCTCCATCTCTGGGCAGTGCTTAAGTGGATAAAGAAGGAAGCGAGTCAGACCATGTAAGGACTGCCATACATAAGGCTGTACCCCACTGTCAATCAGACCATGTAAGGACTGCCATACATAAGGCTATATCCACTGTCAATCATACCATGTAAGGACTGCCATACATAAGGCTGTACCCCACTGTCAATCAGACCATGTAAGGACTGCCATACATAAGGCTGTACCCCACTGTCAATCAGACCATGTAAGGACTGCCATACATAAGGCTGTACCCCACTGTCAATCAGACCATGTAAGGACTGCCATACATAAGGCTATACCCACTGTCAATCAGACCCAGAATCTTGAAAGAATTCCCACTTCACTATGGTTTAGTTTCTTTAAATGTTAAAGGAATGAAGATGGTAAAGTTGATCTCTAAAAGACCTCTATGTAAGACATTTGGGTAAAAAAAAAGTTCAGCAGAGTTATTCAAGTGCATAATAATAATACAGTTTTCTGATTTATAATTTTATATCACAGCAGAAAAAAGAAAGTGGTTGACTTCAGTGAACAAAACAAAACATATCCAATAGGAAATGCATAGTAGGGCAGGTAAAACTGCCCAGAAGTGAAAACACATAGTAGGCCAGGTAAAACTGCCCAGAAGTTAACCCCTTACTGTAGCTCTTATTCACAGTGGCTTCTGCTTCCTTCTCTGTACCCTGTCTGTGCATTTTGTACAACCCTCATCTTTTGTTTGTTAATTATCATGTGTGGCCTCTATGACTATTTCTATTTTTCTCTTCTGAAGTGATAATTATGTGGCCAGGAGCCTAGAATTCTAAGAGTTGGAAAATAGACAGAACCTCTGTCATATTAACTCTGAAATCTCTTCAGGTTACTTATACCCTTGTTTTCAACAAAATAGGGATAAGGCAAAAGCCTCCCAGAATCATGTTTGTTAATCAACTTAACATCCACACAGAATCTAGCATGCTGAGTGTTAGTAAGCACTCAGTAAGAGGAAAAAAATGTCAATAAATAAAGTTTAATTTCACCTGCAACTAAAGCAGTACAAATAGAGCAGTAATATGCTACAACTCAGCAGTAATCTCAGCAAAGATGAATGCTGGTCATTGCACCCAAAATTCTAAGCATGAAATATGAACATACAGACATGCATGTAAGAGGTGTCAGTAAAACTAGAGTTGCTAAGTAGGAATAATAATTCTATGTTGAGGTAAAACTAATTAACAGGAATAGACAGAAAATGCATCTACATCCTCCAAGATCACATCCTTGACAAAGTCCCCAAAGGGCCCAATTCTGTTCCCCATACCATATAACTTCTGGAGTTCCAGATCCATTGTCCAAACCAGCAAGGAGCATTGAATCTGAGCTGTTTCTTACAAACCAAGATTGGAGCTGTAGATTTTGGTGAATATAAACCAAGAAATCATTTTATAAAATAGAATAGCTTACTGGGAAAACTCCACATTAGAGAAGACAGCCTCCTCACTTAAAGAAGTACAAGCCTAGAAATGAGCAGCTGGTAAAAGGACTAGAGCCACCCATGAGGAAGAACACACAGGCTACTGAGAAAAAAGCATTCTCTGGGCAAGACGGAATCTATTGTAGTCTTCTGCAGGGTGTTTGCAATGGTCCCTAAATAAACCAGGAAACACAATTAACACATATGTCTGAAGGCTCTAATAAGTAAAGATATCAAAAAAAAGAAGAAAAGAAAGAGAAAGAAAGAAGAAAGAAGAAAGAAAGAAAGACAGAAAGACAGAAAGACAGACAGAAAGACAGACAGAAAGACAGAAAGACAGGCAGAAAGACAGAAAGAAAGAAAGAAAGAAAGAAAGAAAGAAAGAAAGAAAGAAAGAAAGAAAGAAAGAAAGAAAGAAAGAAAGAAAGAAAGAAAGATGGTGTGTTTGGAAAAGCATCTCCAAGTTCTGGCTACTGGATCCAGTCTAAGCTGTCATCTTCCATGTTCTCCAATACTCTCAAGACCGGTTTGTGCTAGAGGTACTCATGTGGATCACTCTGTAGATATGGGTAGTGCCCACCCCTTCAAGTTCATCACATCTCGGTCTCTACAGGAGCAAAATGATGACAGACAGTGTGGTGTGTGAGATATGATTAATAGCAAGTGTTATTAGGCTCAAAACCTATGGAAAGGCAGGATTAATAAAGAGAATTATGCAAACATAAGTATTGGAGCAATTCAGTGGACTCTCCACTATGAGATTCTGTAAAGCCAAAGGCATCTTCTGAGCTGCCCTCAGTTACAGGGATAATCTCGAGGAGATGCTCCATCAAAGACAGGTTGTTCTGAAACTACCAAGTGAAGCTGGGAAAGGGGGCTTCTCAGCAAGCTGTAGGGTGTCAACTGTTCAAGTCTGCCTTCCTGCAGCACATTCAAAAGCAGGGACATCAATCTTCAATTCTGAAGGAGAAACCTGAGTGGTAGCTACACACCCATTGTGTGGCCCAGATGTTAATGAGTCATGAAGGACTCCATCCCAAGATCGAGTGTGCTCTCTCTCTCTCTACACACACACACACACACACACACACACACACACACACACACACACACATTGGCCCCTCTCTTGGATGCTATTTCCTAAAGGCTCCAAACTTTGCCTATGAATAGAAAGGCAGGTGGGACTATGAGGACTGGTTTGCTATAGATTTTTCTTTTTTTTATCCTAGTTATACTAAGTAGGCAGCCTTTACCAGCTGCTTGTTCCTAGGCTTGTACACCTTGTTGTGAGAACGCTACCTTCTCTATCATGGGGTCTTCCCAATAACTTAATCAAGTTTATAAAATGAGTTATTGGTTTATGTTCACCAAAATCTATAGCTCCAAACTCAGCATGTGAGAAACACAATTCAGATGCAACGCTCCTCAGTCAGGGTTCAGTATGTGTAAAAAATATATAGTGTGCCCTGGAGGGGAGTTCCAACAGTCTGGGAATCTGACCGCAGGTTGCTATAATGAACAAGATATTTCACCAGACCCCATATATTGAGACTTTTATGTGAAATGTACCAGTTTTTCAAATTTTGCCACTAACTCAAGATTTTGTTTATTCCATTCAATTTCTACAAGCTCTAAATTTTATGTGGGAATAAAAGCAAGGACAAGATACACCATAGACTATCAGTGGCATGCAGCTAGTCTGGCTTTTCTTGTTGTTGTTGTTGTTGTTGTTGTTGTTGTTGTTGTTTGATTCTTCCCAGTATTTGGCGCACAGAAACTACTTCCTCACTAAATGAAACTGTGATATCATAAACAAATGCTGGAGTGAGCCCTAACATTTACAAGGACTTCAGGGCATCATATATATATATATATGTATATGCCACATGTATACTTATAAAAAGTAAGCATTTGTAATGAAGTGCCCCATACTAATGCTCATCGTGTGATGAACACACAAGGAAACTTTTACTTCTCCACAGCCTAAGTCTCTCAATAACTCTATCCATCCTTCCATCATCACCTCCCGCAGACAACATCCTCATATCATATATTTCATCTCTCTGTGATTTAATCCAGAACAATACCATGGATTATGAAGAGTTCAATCTTCTCACCTAGCTAGCTACTAGAATGTAATCATTCACAGCAGATGGCAGAAACATGAACCTGGGGACCAAACTTCCCCGAGGAAATAGCAGATGGCCCTAGTTTGTCAGAATCAAGCCCAATGAGCAGTGGTCACTTAAAAAAAGGAATCAATACTTAGGTAGCTGTCCAATGGGATAATAAAGCAATTTCTACATGCTGTATCTTGTGACTGCTGGATTACCTCTGGGTTGGAATAACTTAGTGGTGCACACTTCCATTTTTCATACCACATGCTTTTCTTGATGTGATTTCAAAAGTCTAAAGATTATGGGCCATGCTTAATGTCTAAATACGAGAGAGAATGGATTGTAAAGCGAGGATATTTACAGGAGACTCTGTGACCATCACGCCTGAGGAGCAATTGCATAGACAATAATGAATACTTGTTTAAGGCAAGTATTGGGATCTGAACAAATTGGTCTAGAGTCCCAAATGTTCTGCTGGGTAGCCACACAGAAACTACAGTCTCTAAGCAAGCAAAGGATCTCTGAAGTGAAGCTGGAAAAAGCTTCTATTCTCATAATGCCCACATTAGTGGGGCCACCACTACCACTGGGCCCCTGCCAAACAGCCAGAGAACTCAGGGGTGTAGGAAGCCAGGTCTACCAAGGAAAGGTCATATGCTGAGATCATGAAGGCAGAAAGTCAGGGATCCCCAGGCAAAGACATAAGAGAACTCAGTAACCACCTGACAGAACCCTAGGAGAACATATTGGTTAAATATACTGTAACAAAAGTCACTTGGAAAGGGTAGTTGGATAAAAGTAATGAGTGATTGAAGGGGAGAAACACTACATCTTGTTTCTCAGATATATAAAAGAAACATAGTGCTTATAGGAGAGACTTCAGACCAAGAAACTCATTAAGATCCGGTAAGATGCTTAAGATAGAAAACTCTTACAGAAGCCAGAATAAAGACATAGACGCATGCATAAACAAAACAAACATTCTGGACTTGGGTAATTAGCCAGAAAGGTCCCCAGTGTCCCATAGTAAATCCAGGATTTATTTATTTTAGAATGTAAAAAAAAAAAATACTGTGTCACCAATTTATTTTAGGGGAGCATGGGCTGTGAATATTTTGGTCTGTTGATTTATGAAGAGAAAAAAATCAACTCGATGCAAACCACAACACACTTAATGTGAACAAACAATTCAAAATGGAAATACTGTCCATCTTGAGGATGCAATCAGGATTCCCGTGCACTGATTGAACTGCCAACAGAGGAAAAAGGCCCCATGATGACATCGGTGTAGTGCAGAGCTACACTCTCTGTTCTAATTTAAAGCATAAATGATTTCTTACTTAGGATTAACAGGGGGTAAAAGATGCTTCATTTTGTGGCAAATAATGTACGATCTCTCTGGAGATGAAATTTAAAATATTTCTTTTCTTTATAGATTAAGTACATTTTTAAAATCTCATTTGGGTAAGTGTAGTTAAATAGAAGCAATGAGCTGTTTAATGTGGGGATAAACGTCATCTTGCTTTTCAGAGTTTTACAAGAGGTATCTGTATGAAGTCAAATCCAACTCTAGATCCGAAATCTGACAGTCTGAACATGGAACATGGCTTAATGATTTCCTGGTAGTTATTCTGATATGTTCTGTGCATAAAACACTCTGGAACTGAAAGAAATTTTCACTGATTTTTGGCTTTTGCACTTCGTGTTGAATCTGCCACTCTTTCTAGCCAAATAAGTCAGCGAGCGTGCGCCTCACTCTGAGCATGCGGTACTAAGTGAGTTTCCTTCTAAAGTAGCTGAAATATTCTAAGATTACATTCTTTCTGGTTTCAGTGTGATGTAAAAGTTATGTACCAAGGGTGTGAGGATCTAAGCAGTGCTGAGATCTCTCACAAGAATGCCCACTGGCTCCCAGAGGACTTGTGCATCAACGTGGAAATTAATCGCCCACTTTCTCTGAGCTCACGGCTATAAGCCTCTTATGGAGACTAAACAGCAACACTGGAACCTGCCAAGGCTGGCTCTCTGTGCTGCCTAATGTCAAAGGAAGCACCACTCTGCACCGGAAGGCCTGGGAAGATGGAGCCTGGGTTCACTTGCTGATTTCTGGGAATGGGTTCATCGCAATCATAAAGAACGTGTGCAAGCTGCATACGATTTTATAAAAACACAAATACTTTTGTTTCCAACAAGGAAAAAAATACCAGAGTAGGTTTTTTTAAAAATCTTTTAAAAGACATCAAGGAAGAAATAGAAGCAGTAATAGTAAAGTAAAAACAATAAGTCGAGTTATATTCTTCATCTGCTGAACCCACGTCACTAAGCAAGGCAACAGTCACCAAGAGCTAACACACTCGCGACCCCTTCCTTCTCCCAAAGATGTTTAAAAGGTGGCGAACAAACAAATACATGAAACGTTGGTTTCACAAGATCAGAATACAGCTGCTTTGAAGGGTGACATGTTTAGATTAAGCCCCTGTTTTGTTTCGTTTGTTTGTTTGTTTGTTTGTTTGTTTGTTTTCTGTAGCTATGAAATCTGGTTTTTTTCAGGATGGGTAGTATGTATATTTGGTGGTTTGGCAGCATATTTCCCATAACTGAGAGTCCAAAGAAATTAATTTACTTCTGTGAGATGTGCCCAAAGCTAATTTGTTTTGAGGCAAATGATTGCTGCCTCTGTGCAAAGTTGCACGGAGCATCTTGGTTCACAAAGTTATCTCCTGTGTGATAAAATCAGATGCCTTTTTTTTCACATTTTTTTCAGTCATGTGATCCCAAATGTTTATTCACTAATCTTCCTCTGGCCTTAATCTTGGTATTATAGACAGTTGAATAAAATTCCCTAAAATTTATGCCCACCCAAAACATCCAAATGTGACTTTATTTGAAAACAGCTTTTCAAGAGGTAATTTATTGTGGGTCTTAAAGTGTAATCATGTTGTGTATGCAGTGGGCCTTAAATCCAAGTATACAAATAGCCTTAAGAGACACAGAAATGCTCAAATAAGTGTCTACATGAAAATAAGAGGCAGAGAGCAAACACTGAAGTGCATGTCTTTAAAGCCAAAGAATGCCTGCTCCGTGGCAGAGACTTTGTAGCTCTTCTAAAAGCCCTTGAGGTAAAGTTACAGACCCAACTTGGCATCATTCATTCGAGTGATGGAAGCTGTCAAAGGCAGCCCCATGGAGAGATCTTCAGTCACAGAAGAATGTCCTGAAGAGAACAGTAGGATACTTCCTCCTTCACTTCTGCCCCAGTCATAAGCTTTGGTTACCATTCTCCACCCTGGTAACTGCCATGGGTCAAATGGAAGTCTCCAAAGTTGGGAGCCGAAAACTAACCTTTTCACATTCTAAAATAATTATTTTTGGTGAATATTACAACAACAGGAAGCTGAGAATCTGAACAGAAGGGGCAGAATACACAGCAAAATACAGAATTATATTTCAAAAAGCATACAGCCACACACGGAAGTATGCAATCAAAGGTGTGAATTGAAACGCCAATAGACACCTGCCTGGTTCTATCAGCTATTGCACAGATGTAGGTCTGTTTGGAAATATAAGTGGGGGAGGTAGAGAGGATGGATTCGTCAGATGAGAAAGCTCGAGTGAATCTCAGTGATATGTATTTTCACAGCAGGTCCTGAAACCGTATCCAGAGACATATGTCTCAGCTAACAGTGGGATCCATATGTTAAGTAGGAAATGGATGGAGCCCAAGCTGGAGATTAGAGGATGGGAATTTTGTCATGAATGTTTCAATAATTCAATAGATTCGCATAATATACACATGTAAAGGCGTTTACTTTTTAAAAGCTCAAGTTACATGTCTGAAACTAAGAATTGCTATCATCATTTAGCTTTTCTTCTGGGACATGCCATAGACTTTTTCCTTGAGATACCAGTATACACAATATTCTGTTTTTCACTCTTTGCTATTTAATCTGCTATTATAGTTCAGCCTTAATCAATGTCATATATTTTGTGTCATAACACAATAACAGCACATGAATTGGTTACATCTTGATACAGTAAATTATTCCCATAAATTAAATTTATTCTTATTTTTACATCATAAATATATCTGTAATGAGCTCTTAGTAATACCTTTATTGAGTGTTTCTTTGGAGTAAGTTCCTAATGAATAGAAGCATGATGTCAAATAATTTCCCTAAGGTTTACAGCAGGTAATATTAAACTGTTTTCTAAGAACTATATGGGTTCACCTCTCACACACCAGCCTTATGGAGAACTTGTCAACGTTAAGTTGATGTATTTGCAATATTGGTGCTAATTTACAAGTTGTTAACAAGCTGCATGGTTGTGGAAATTTGCTTTACCTTACACATTAGTAAGGTCAACGTTGATTAATAATAGCTACACTGGATTACACATTTAAACAATAATTTCCTTTTCCTAAATGAAATGTAGAAATAAGCTATTTCAGTATGATCATAACAGCAATAATCCTGAAGAAAGAGAAGAAGGAGGAAGAGAAGGAGGAGGAAGGGGATGAGGAGGAAGGGAGGAGGAGGTACAAATTCCTTGGGTCCTGCCAGTATCCAACACAATCTACAAGACAATAATTACTGATAATTGGGACTAATTTTTTTTTGGAGATAATTCCTGTAATAGGGTATTTTGATATGCTAAATATAAACAGAGGAGTTAAATAATTATTTTCTGTATAGTATATTCATTTAATTCTGAAATAGTTCTGTGTACTTGAATCAGAAAATAAGACAAAGGCAACAGTTATTCATAAATTAGTCTTATTATTGATACTGGTTTTGTCTGGATTCATTAGGAGTAAACAGAGCACAGGACATTTTAATGCTGCTATAGAATTGGACCTAAACACAAACTATCCTTAAAGGAGTCCATTAGATACAAAGCATTGTCACATGCCCCTAACAGAGCCCATACTTCCTGACTTTTTCTTCATGTGGTTTTGGAGTGATATGTCTCTTTATCAGATTCATTGCAGCTATAAAATTTCCCTCTGATTTGAACAAAACCTACTCATCTAATTTTTGCTTGCAGTAATTCAAAATAGACATATATACCCACCAAAGGCATGTCACACTAAGGACTATTTCTAGATGTCCCAGATTATTTGTTCTTGTTGTTTGTGTTAAACAGAATAGAAAATGCTACATGGCTAAAATAGATGTCAAGAAATTGAGTTTCAGAGCTGGAAAATTAGTAATTATACCAAGTGTCAGTATTTGTTATTTAAAACTTATTTTTATGCTTTTTCTTTTAAGTTTTAGAATAGATTGATAATGAATGGTCTTTATGACTTTAGAAAGAAGACAAGTTTTATACCAAGTACATAATTTGCAAAAGTTATCTCTTAGTTTTGTTTGAATAGACCGTTTGTGTTTTTGTTTAGTTTTTCAAATAAAGCTAAAATGCCGTTAGGTGGAATTGTCAGGTACGAAAGAATCTACAATGATTTGTTCTGCAGAGTGCAGTCTCCAGAAAGGTCACCTCCAGGATGTCATATGCTTGCTTTTCCAAAAATAGATCTTTCATGTCGACTTTCTATTTTATCAGTTGTTATTTATAGCTAGAGGTTGGAAATATTACAATAAATAATAAATCATGATATACCTAAATGCATGTTTACCTCAAAATAAAAGAAGAAATGCACATAGGGGAAAGCAAAGAAACAGAGACAGGAAAGGGAGGAAGATTAAAGACAGAATGTAGAATAGCAAAATTCCAGAATATAAGGTAAATATTTATCCCATCTCTGGTTGTAGAAGAAGAAAATGTAGAGTCAGCTAATATAGTACACAAAAATGATATTTGTATCTCATTATTAAAAATGGTTAAGGTTCTATAAACCAAAAAGTAGTAGGAAAAAAAACAACAAAAAATGGAATCATATAGAATCATGATTAACAATTATCATAAGTCTTGTGTGGCTTGTTAAGAAACTCAAAGGCCCAGAGTACAGACATCAGAAAGGAAGGCTTTTGTTCCATTATAAATTCTAATTTTAGTTTTAACCAAAGACATGAGATTCCAGATCTTACCCGTCAAATTTCTGAAGATTTGGCAACAGCGTAGTAGAATGTAAGAAGAAAAAGGAAAACACAGCGCTGTAGAGAGTATCAGCTGGCACACCCTGCTGGAGAAGCAAGATTTAAATATGCACCAAATATCTTAAAAATATTCATACCATTTGATGAGGCTTCTCCCTCAGTAATGAATCCAGAAGGAAAAAGAAATCCAATCTGGGAACAAACGTGTATGTGGAGATGCACTTCCATACATTACATCATTTTATGACAGCAAGCCTTATCACCCCACTTAGATTTCTGTGACTGTGCGTTTATATAAGATTAATCATCATTATATAAGATTAATCATCTTTGTAAATATGTCATTTGTATATATATATATATATATATATATATATATATATATATATATATATATATATGTAGTGATTTCATTTCCCATAAATATTCCCCCATAAATGAAAAATCTTTGCCTCACATATATGTATAATTATGTGCAAAGTAGTACTAACGGCTAGTCAAATTTATTTTATAACATATTGCCTAAGTAATCAAAAATTTTAAAATATTTAAAATGAAAATTTTAATTTTATATTGCTCATTCATTTTAGAACATACTTCTAATTACATAAAAAAGCAAATACCTTTCCTGAAGACTTACAGATTTATAATTCTTTAAAATATATGAGAACAGATTTTTCTAAGCCACTGGAGACATACTATATATGATTCTGCATGAGGTGATCTCTTATAATTTTTTCTCTTTTATCTTTTTTTGGATTTTTTTATTTACATTTCAAATATTATCCCCTTTTCCTCCCCCCTAACCCACTATCCCATCCCCCATGCCCCTGCTTCTATGAGGGTGTTCCCCCACCTACCCACCTACTCTCTCCTCAATGCCCTGGCATTCCCCTACACTGGGGCATCAAGCCTTCACAAGACCACGGGGTTCTCCTCCCATTGATGCCCAACAAGGCCATTCGGGTGGAGCCATGGGTCCCTCCATGTGTACTCTTTGGTTGGTGGCTTAGTCCCTGGGAGCTCTGGGAGGTCTGCTTGGTTGGTATTGTTCTTCTTCCTATGAGGTTGCAAACCCCTTCAGCTCCTTCAGTCCTTTCTCTGAGTCCTCCATTGGAGACCCCATGTTCAGTCCAATGGTTGGCTGCAAGCACCCGCCTCTGTATTTGTCAGGCTCTGGCAGAGCCTCTCAGGAGACAGCTATATCAGGATCCTGTCAGCATGCACTATAATTTCTGCTCATTTTTGTCCCCTTTGCCCTTTCCCCTCAGATCAGGACACTTGAGTGATTCTGTTGTGTACTTTAGTAAAACTCTCTGCTCTCTTCATCACTAATATGAGGTTGAGTTTAGCCAACAGGCTCACAGTCAAGTAAATCACCTCTCTGTAGGACAGGGACCTAGAACTGCTGAAAAAAGAAATTCTAACTCTCTGACCTACAAGATGGAGACATATCTCTTCTTCCTTTGCTTACCCTTCGACCTTTTAATTATGGAATCAAATTAAAAGTATTTTTAAAGGCACTCTGTAATTAAATATTTGGATCTTAAGCTGGTTGCAATTTTATCTGGCTTCCTGATATACAAATGTGAACAATTATGAGTTCTTCTAGCAGCAGAGTCTATACTACTTCAGTTTTGGAACAAACAAGCCATTCAGCTTCCAAATCACTTAGCTGTCCTTCCCATTTGACCTCTCAGTACATCTCAGAATCAAAAGGAAAGAAAAAAAAAATCAAAGGACCTTCACAACCCCAAACTTAAAAAAAGCATCAGAGAGCAGATTTTATGCAAAATATTTCCCGGAGGCTAAAGGGTGAGATCACACAAGCTTTCTCTAGTTCCTTGGAAACTTAATTCTTTGTCTTGCACTTTCTGATAGAACAGAACTCAGGCTTTGAATGATGATGCTCTCCAGGGGGGGCAGAGTGTAGCGAGAGTGCCCATTAAACCCGAGACAGTGGACATTTCTGAAGTTAGTGATAAATGGTGCCTTTCTATATTAATGTGTTACTTTATTCACCATAATTATTGATCCCTAAAAGCCATTATTTTTGCTAAAGTGCCTTAACCACTGAGGATGAAAATTCCTGGAAAGAGGACATGCTTACCTGACAACATGATGATCAGAACTGCAGGGTTTATGGGGATGCTGAGATTTGAAGGTCCAGGGCTGATTACAAAGTAGCCTGGCTTTTTTTTTTGTGGCCCTAAATAGCCATTCCTTACCATCTCTTATATGGTTTAACACTCCTGTGACTACTAATGTGTTCTTTGGAAAATACAAGAAGATGTATTTCCACTGACCCTGAGCCTAGGAATGTCATCAGATTGCATCAGAGTCCTTTGGCTGAGATTTCTCTAATTTTTTAAAACTCATCTACCTTATGTTCCTACCAACTTATTGAAAAGTTTGTGATTTCTTTTGTTCTATTACTATTAAAATCTCATGAAGCTTTTACCACAATGGCACATGAATTAGACATAATCTGAATCTGTGTTTCCAGTGCCACACCCACTCCTAGTTAGGCTCCAGAATAAACAATCACTGTCCCCTTCGAGGTGAGGTTTGTTTTTGCTGTGAGACCACAGCGTTCTGGTTGAAAGTTCACCAGTGACTTCATAAAATGGCACTGGCAAGAGGAAAATAATTAGGAGTGTTAGGTCACACAAAGGCAAATCTTGAAAATATTATGTGTCACTACAAATCCTTCAACAAATTTCACATATGAACAAGTAATGAAAAGAACCATCCAAAGCATGCAGACACTAGGCTCTGCCCAGAAAGGAGACAATTAAGATTCTCTGAAGGGAAGCTATAACCATCAATCATATCACAGGGTAGACATGATAATTCTGTGAGAAAATGGTGGTAGTGTGTTAAAAACCCACTTTCAGTAGACCTCAGATCAGGCTCTGGAAATGTTCAAATAATGGATTTTGAGAGAAAGAATATGTTCTGGCTGAGTAGGATCATTCTTTTTTCACCTAGTAAGGTATAAGACGTGTATACACACACATACACACACACCACCACCACCACCACGACCACCACCACCACCACCACAAGAGCACACACAATCATTTTGTATTTGAGCTGTTTGTACCATGCATGGCTTTGTGCAAAAGCTTTGGACATGGCTGAGTTGAAGAGAAATGCTCATGTAGTCAGACAAGGAAAGGTTATAGTCCCGCCATAGCAACCTAGAATTCATTTGTACTAATCTATGGTTAGAATCAAGTTCTGCATGGCTGCTAGAATTAGAAACAGCAGAGGCATTTCTTACCATCTAGGAATGCTCTGTTCACAGCGTTAAGTCAGGGCAGTACGAAGCAGTTCTTGGCAAGCACTACTGAACTGAAGTGCTTTGTGGTCTAGCTCAGCTGTCCAGTGTTACAATGTTAATAAGGGATCTAAAGGTAGAAACAAACCCATTTGTTGGCCCTCTATGGGAGAAAGTCTTGCATTCTTTTTTTTCCAGAGATAGCATCTATACTCAGTAGGTTATACATTCATTATTTTTAATAATTACTAATTATGAAGTTAATTAGTAATTATTAAAATCTGATATTATGGCTTATAGTCTACTCCACCTCACCAATTCTCTTTTGTTATTTGTTTATTCTGCTGTTTTCTTGTCATGACATTCTTTGTATATATATTGTATTGTATATGTTTATATATTTTATTTTGAAAGAGTTAAAAAGAAATACACTGTAGAATGCATTATGAACAATGTTGCATGTCTCATAAAGATCTCACCTAGAAAAATTGCTCTGTTTTGTAGTGTTGTCCAGTGCAAGTATTTTTATCTACTTAAGATGCTTTCTCATTTAACACTAAAGACAACTCTAAAATTCTAATTTGCTATCTTCGTTAGCAATTAAGTCAATACCTGAGTAATAATATACATGCCCCTAAATATGCATGGGCCATGGTCAATAAATCTTAAGTACTTTAACTACATGTTAATTTAGCATGTTAGGAAAGTCACCTGCTCCTAACCTGAAAGCTGATGGCAGAAGCTAAAACTCTCACCCCTAACCCAAGACTGGTCCAGACTAAGCAAATTCATTTTGGGCATGACAGCAGAATTCAGAGCAGTTAGTCCTCATGTAAGCATACAAGCACTCCTGATGAACATCAACACACCTCTTGTTTCTCTGCATAAAAAAGACATTGTTCGTGCTGTAGTTTCTTTATCTTTGTGTCCCAGGATTCAAGTGTCCTCGACTTCTACAAGGAGAAAAGATGCTAATAAGAAGTAATGATATATCATTTAAAGATCAAGCTACAGTACTTCTCACAGGAATTTGATGGGAACCTGCTGCCCTCATGGAGCTCTTGGCACTTCCAGAAGGGTGGAGATTCATCTTCATCTCTAATTTTAGGGCCTCACACAGTAATTTCATTTTATTCTTCTCTTCACTCTGCTTCAAGACTCCTCAATCATTCTGATTTTATTTTCACTGAGCTTTGGCAGTGCCAAATTCTAGATGAAATGAAGCCCAACTGTGAGCAGTTATGGGCTACGTCGCCAGTGTGACCCTTCATCATAAACATCTCCCTCGCCTCCATTATATCTCCACTGTGCAATGGCCTAATGCAACACTGCTATATTCTTTATGGTAAGGAATATTTTCCTGTTTGAAAGAAGGAGCAAGGAAAAATCACACAGCACTGAGTTCTTTGGTAATTTTAGATTAAAAAAACAATACAGAGAGATGACCAAAATGTTTATAAGTCAACTACTAATTCTATTTACTAATTATTATTTTCATTGATAGACTATATTTTAGGAGACTGTGCCCAGAATTATACTATGTGAGAATGATCAGGATTGATAGAGCTGAGAATAAAGGGATACTTCGAATCCCTTTAGAGATTCAGGATGTGATGGCTCCACATCAGAGACGAGGGAAATTCAGGAAGAACAGGAATTAGGGACCTTCTGCTTCACAATGCACTGGAATCACATATGGCCATTGGTAAAACACAGCTACCTTACATTCCCCACCAGGGACTGACGAATTAAGTCTCATCAGGTTTTTTGAGGCTCTTCATTTTAGCAACCATTCTCCCTGCTGTGGATTTAGACTCTGAGTAGTGCTTGTGTAGGCAAACTGAACTCAGCATCTACCTCCAGGCTTAGCGCTGTCTCAGATTGCTTATACCTCACTACAAAGTCTTTGGATTTTAAGAATTCTTTGGTATAATTTAAACAGTGTTACTAACCCTTAGACCTAAGCTGACTACATTGAAATTCCAAAATACCCGCTGAGTTATGGCCATGACTTTCAGAAACTAATAAGTAGAAATAGCATCTATTCTCAGAGTACTTGCCTGCTTAACAACACAGAAGTCACTCTGCCTCTGTCTGTAGTGTTGTCCTCAGTCACTAGGGAGCAATGACTAAGATGTGATTTGTGACTCTGACTTAAAATATAGTTGGGGGCATGCACTAGAACAGAATCTCTGACTAGTGATGAGATTTACAAGGACACTACCACCTTGAACACACCTGGGAGAACACACATCACAGCCTGTGATTTAATGACATGAAAAGCATTCTAGTAAAGTGGGCTGTACATCTCTGCGGTTGGAAGTGATTCTTAAAACAGAAAATCATTAGAATATTTTACTTTATACTGAAACATCAAAAACTTAAACTTCATCAAGGTAAAATCTAGAGCCATGTATAAAGTAATTTTCTATAAAGAGGGAAAATCCATTTCTCTACCCTAAACAGCTTTCTGATTTACCCAGTAGAAGCAGAGGCCACTGCCCATTCTACCTTGATTAATCAGAAAAGTCGTTAGATAAAAGACTGTGCAAAATATAAGGTAATTTTTAATTTTTGCCATGAGAGGGGAAAATTCAACTAGACAGAGTAGTTTTGAGATTCTGTAACTTAAATAAATAATTTTCTTAGGCCTTAACTTAGCATGGCATAAAAAAAATGATACATGTTAACAAATCAATGCTCGTTTTTATGAAAAACAAATGACTTATTCCAGGAGGATGAGTAACCAGAGTTGAGCTTCATTCTTCCAGGGGCTTGAGCCTCTGAAGTTCTCATTTGCTTCAGCAGTGTGAATGCCCAAGTAATCACCTAAGACTTCAGAGAATCTGTGTCCAAAAAGCAAGACTAACAAACAGGGGAAGATGCAGAGAAGAGAGGTGCACATGCCTGAGGAGAAAGTTAATTAGTACAGTCATGACTTTTTGGACTCAGTCTCACTGAACTCTCAAGTGGTTATGTGTATGTTCACACTGGTGAAGAAGAGCTTCAGAACTTCACCTGCTCTTGGAATTCTCAACAAGCCATGTCCAGGACAAAATACACATTCACACAGACGTGGCTCACTAGGGGCTTTTGCATTCTACTCTACTTTTCTCACAAGGAATACTAGCTCTCTTATATGACAAGCTTCTTCCATGAAACAAAGTGGCCATGAAATCCAGTGACCAGACTTTACCACAACTTAGGTCCATGAGATAAGACTTTTGCAGATGTCTAAAAATCTTATGTGCATTTATTTATCCTCAGTTTAGACACCCTTATCCCCTCATATATAAAGCTTAGTTAATACATGCTTCATGAATATAATCTTGTTTTACCCAATAGAAAATATAGGTTGCTAAAATCATATTTATTTATTTATTTATTTACTTATTTATGATTTTTAAGTGCATGGGTAGTTTGCCTTCATATATGTATGTGTACCTAGTATGTGCACCTAGAGAGGCTTTGGGGCCCTTGGGATTGGAGTTTCAGTTACTTGTGAAGCAGTACATGGGTGGTGAGAATCAAACCAGGTTCATCTGAGCCATCTTTCCCCACCAGAAAATACAGTTTTTCTTGGAGTCTTGAGCTATGTTTATCATGTAGTTGTCTATTGACAGTTTGGATGTAAAAGTTCCCTCATGAGCATGCTGATTTGCAAGCTGGTGAGGATTTTGTGGGGTGATGGGATCTTTAGGCAGTGGAGACTAGCTGGAGGAAGTGGGTGGATCCAGTGGACATTGAGGATACTAGATCCATCCTACTCTCCCTCGCCCCACAGTGTGTGTGTGTGTGTGTGTGTGTGTGTGTGTGTGTGTGTGTGTGTGTGTTTGTGTCACTATGGCTGCCTCCACAGACAGGAGCTAACTCCGATGACTCACTGAACTGCAAGATAAATAAGCCAGTCCTCAGGAAGGTTAAAGTGACAAGTGACAAGTGACAAGTCAGAGAAAGAACTGACAGAATGAGTCAGGATAGGGTGACCAACTTGTCAAGAGAACAGACAAGAAAGAAGCTATTTAAGAGCAGTGCAGGAGAGAGTCAGCCACTTGAGTGTCAGTTCAGTTGAGTGTAGTTGAGTTTATGCAAAGGCAGTTTGAAGCCAGAGAATAAGAAGGGGCCAGAATAATAAAACAAATTTCCAGAGTTTGTATGAGACCAAACATAGCAATTCAGTAAGAAGCTGAGAGAAGCCAGATTGAATCAATCAGCTTGGAAAGAACTTTGGGCCAGAACAACTGAGTTGAACTAGCCAGCCAGAGCTCAGAAAGAACTAGAAAGGGTGAGTCTATTCAGCAGTAAGCCTTTTCCAAGATGACAATTATATCAGACAAGTAAAAGTTAAATTTACAGCCCAGCTTTCTGGCTGTTGCTTGACACCCTACAATGTCCTATTTATGCTTACCACACAAGCTCTTCCAATACATCCACTCTGTACACCAAGCCAATAAGTAGAGCCTCTGCAGTCACTCTGGTGGAAGAAAACAAGTGTACACTGACATTGACTATGAATAAGCCACATGTCCCAACTGGGCTCCGGTTAAGTAGAAAGGTATTTCATGAGGGTCCAGCCAGCAGCAGGTGGGACCGTTAACACTTTACCAATTCTGTCTCACATAGGAAGATTCCCAGAAACCACCATTCACTCTTTTTAAATTATTTTTATTGCTTATTTGGGTATCTCACATCATGTGCCTCCACTGCATGTTCATCTCCCAATCTTCCCATGTCTGCCTCCCTTCCCGTGTGACCACCTACCAACACCACCCCTCAAAAAACACAAATCAATTTTGTGTGGTGCACATATTCACTAGAACATGGTCAAATTCCTAGTGAATAGTCTCCCCAAGGAAGGGTAAGTCTTTCTCCTCCTGCATCCCTGCCAAGAGGCAACAGCTGAGGAGAACCATTCGGTAGCAGATCCGGGAGGATCCAGCTCGCCCTGGTCCACAGACACTAACAAGGCTTCAGGCAGCAGCCCTGACCATGAGCATCCTCAGCAGCTTCAGTGGTAACATAGGCTACAGACATCAACAAGGCCCTTGGCAGTATGAAGACCACTGATCCACTCACGGCTGTTAGCCATGAGTGGATGGACAATGAGCCTCAAAATGCCCTCGGGGGATTACACACACCACTCTCATTAGCATGTCTTGCCCTGTCCCCCAGGCAGCAAAGTCCGAGGACACCACCAAGGCTTCTGGCAATGGTTCAATCTGCGCATGTCCACATGGCTCTCGGGTTTTATAGAGGTCTGGGGAAGCAACTTGTGCCTCCTCATCTCAAGGCCTCAGCAGAGCCAGGTGGCAGGCTCAGGGGCCGAGTCTGCATTTGCAGAAGCATCTGCATCTCTCCCAACAACTTGCTCCGTTTTCCAGCTGCCTAGGGTGGCTTCTGGCCCCTGGGGTCTGGGCCGCCACTTCCATTCACTTTTTTTAAGAGCCCATTGGCAGTGACTGAGCCACAGCTGGGCCACATAGCCACTTTTTTTTTCTAGATGGCCATGCAGACCGAAACAAATGCTTCAGTTATTAAGAGAACAGATTAGCCGGGCGTGGTGGTGCACGCCTTTAATCCCAGCACTCGGGAAGCGGAGGCAGGCGGATTTCTGAGTTCGAGGCCAGCCTGGTCTACAAAGTGAGTTCCAGGACAGCCAGGCCTATACAGAGAAACCCTGTCTCGAAAAACCAAAAAAAAAAAAAAAAAAAAAAAAAAGAGAGAGAGAGAGAGAGAACAGATTAAGTACTGAAATATGGCGAGCAGATTATTTTCTACTTGGAACCAGCAGCTGTGTGAATGGATGAAATGACAGTGTCTGGAAGTAGTCAAGGTGACTATAGCTATAGCGTAACTAGTATGTTGTGGATTTGCTCTAAGGCAACTTGTATTATGTTAATCTGAATCCCCAAAATTGCATGAGAATCTGCACACCTGTACAGAGGAAACAGAGGAAATCCTACCCTCAGTTGGTTTTGATTGGTAAATAAGGTTGCCAGTGGCCAATGGATGGGCAGAGAGACAGAGGCAGAATTTTTAGAATTCCCAGGCAAGGAACAGAGGGAGAAGAAAAGGGAGACCTGCTGTGGTGCCGGTGAAGGAAGAAAGATGCTACTCCTGAGTTGGTGTGAGACAGAGAACAAAGCTGTCCTGTAAGAGGGAGCCAAAGCGACCCCAAGAGGATCCCCAGACTGGGTCAAGGGCAGCAGAGATGGAATATAGATTTTAGTAAGTAATAACTTGGGGATATCGGAGGGTGGACCAGCCACATGGAGGTTAGGAAGTGGCCCAGCTTTTAAGCTGTTTAAAGCATATTCAAATATAAAGGCTGTATGTGTGTATTTTATTCAGGAACCCAGAACACTGGGGCAGGTAGCAAGGAATATACACGTCGCTGCTGCTGGAATAGATCTGAGTAGTGTTTATTGGGTCCTGTAACACTAGTAGATGCAGCTTTGTTGACAGGATAAAAATTAAAGTTCTTTAAAGGGAGAAAAGCGCTGTGCCTGGAAAGACATAACCCGTGGTGAAGAATGCATGCTCTTTTTCTAGAGGACCCAAGTTCCATTCCAAGCACTCACATCAGGTAGCTCACAACTTTCTATAATCACAGCTTGTGAAAGGTCCAAAGACTCTGTCCTCTGTGGGAATACACACATAAACATACACACACACACAAAGACATACATATGTATGCATAATTAAAAATAGTAACAATGAATCCTATTTTTTGAAAGAAGATGTGTGACTATAAATCATGTTTTTCCCTAAGATGAGAATTTTAAATAAATCAATTATATATATATATATATATATATATATATATATATATATATATATATATATATATAAAATCTTATACATGTTGCCAATCTGATAAATCCATCATCTTCATTGTTTCCACAAAACCCTTTAAGAACATCATAACCCCGTTCCAAAATTTTTATTCTAAATTATCCCTTCAAGGGCCCATTCCTTATTAAGGAAGGTCAAGGGACTAGCCCAAAATTAAATAACTGGCAAGTGATACTGCCAGAGCAGAGACATGGTTCTGTCTGTTCCTGCCAAGACTACGCTGTACTGCAAGGCCAAGACGTTGACTTCATTGAAGAAAAGTGCAAGTTTGCTAATCCAGTTCCAGAAATGTGGGGAAATGAGATAAGAAGAAATTGTTGCTGGCCCTCGAGTCTCTGCTGAATGCCACATGCTCGCTCTCCAGCTGAAAGAATTGGGCAAAGAAAGAAGAGGAAGTGAGGATGCCAGAGGGAGGCCTTAGTGAAAGATGCTTTAGGACTGAGGGGTTTTAACAAGAAAGTCCATCTGAGAGGTTTTTCAGGAAATGAAATGGCTAGTTGTATCATTCATCTCATACTCTAGAAAAAAATACACCGGGGTACCATGGCTGCAACACAGCCACCCTTCCTAAATAAGGAACACCTGGAGTGCTGAAATTAAACTCTTCCACCATTCCCTCTATTCATCTGTCGATTACCCTGGATTCTCCATGGTGTGTGTGTGTGTGTGTGTGTGTGTGTGTGTGTGTGTGTGTGTGTGTGTGTTCTTGCTGAATAAAACAAAGACATCCAACTAGTTAACTCGATTAACTGACTATCAACCGATCCCCCTCTCCACATTGCCTTTCAGTCTTTCCCATTTTCTTTAGGCTTGGTCATTTTGCCACGTAATACTTGAGATAGAAACTACTCTTAGGACTTTTATTGTCATTAACACGGAAATAGATAAACCAGAACAAGATACAAGATGAGGTGGCCAGGGGCTTTTGCCCTCCTTACCAGCTTTGCATCCATCCCTTCCTAGCTCCCTGTGCGGTCTTTCTGCAGCACAGACTTCATGGTCGGGCGCCACCACACGTATTTACGAGCATCATGAAAATAACAAATTCATTAGGAAAGCATGTCAATTGGGTAAGAATTATAGCCTGTATGAAATATAATTTCTGCCGTTTCTTGTTTTTTCCTTTCTTCCCCAATTCCCCTAATCCACATTAAATGTGACCATCAATGTGTTTTGATTACCTGAACTTGACTTTCTACTTCTACACAATTATAATAAATCTGCTTTGCTGCTGTCTTTATACAAACTGACTAGTACAGCCTACAGAAAGCTACGATTTATGACAAGTGCTTTCCTGGCCAAGCCTGATGTCAGGAGGCTGACAGACATAGGCCTGCGTACAAACTACTATAAATCTTTTAAATATTAATTATATTTTCTCTAAAGAGGTAAGAAAATGACAATCTTAATGATTAAATTCATTTGTCTAACTGGCCCTTGTTTTCCTTTTTATGGGGATAGCTAATCCACTAAGTGGAAAATTAGCTGAATATAGATATCCACAATTAAAACTAACATCTCTGCTTGAATATCAGTTCCTATAACTTCATTGTGTACAGGCTTATGTCTTTGATTCCTGGGTTACTGGCAACAGTGATGGGTCTGATAGGTCAGAGCATCTACCACCTTTGCTCTCAGAATGCAGAAGATGGAGAACAGTGCTTAAAGCCAGTGCATGACTATAAACCCTCCCTTGTATGCCTACAGGTAAGCCTTCGCTCCAGACATCCCTACGAACTCACTCTCACTTCTTGGCCCTGGCACCCCCCTGTACTGGGGCATATAAAGTTTACTAGACCAAGGGGCCTCTCTTCCCAATGATGGCCAACTAGGGCATCGTCTGCTACATATGCAGCTAGAGACACGAGATCTGGGGGTACTAGTTAGTTCATATTGTTGTTTCACCTATAGGGTTGCAGACACCTTCAGCTCTTGGGTACTTTCTCTAGCTCCTATATTGTAGGCCCTGTGTTCCATCCTATAGATGACTGTGAGCATCCACTTCTGTATTTGCCAGGCACTGGCAAAGCCTCACAGGAGACAGCTATATCAGGGTCCCTTCAGTAAAATCTTGCTGGTGTATGCAATAATGTCTGCGTTTGGTGGCTGATTATGGGATGGATCCCGGATGGGGCAATCTCTGGATGGTCCATCCTTTCGTCTTAGCTCCAAACTTTGTCTCTGCAACTTCTTCCATGGATATTTTATTCCCTGTTCTAGGGAGGAATGAAGTATCCATGTGTTGGTCTCCTTCTTGATTTTCTTGTGTTTTGGGAGTTGTATCTTGGGTATTCTAAGTTTCTGGGCTAATATCCACGTATCAGTGAGTGCATATCAAGTGACTTCTTTTGTGTTTGGGTTACCTCACTCAGGATGATTTCCTCTAGATACATCCATTTGCCCAAGAATTTCATAAATTTGTTGTTTTTAATAGCTGAGTAGTACTCCATTGTGTAAATGTACCACATTTTCTGTATGCATTCCTCTGTTGAGGGACATCTGGGTTCTTTCCAGCTTTGGGCTATAATAAATATGGCTGCTGTGAACATAGTGGAGCATGAAGGTCACCTACTCCTGTTGGAGGGATGTGAAGGCTACTTATGCTTCCTTACTGTGGATCTGATATGACCACCCTGGCACTCCTTCTCACATGAAGGGACTGTATCATGAATTGTGAGCTAAAGTCAACTGTTTCTCCTCTAAGATTTGTTGTTGTTTACTATCTGTTTGTTTATTTCCCAGTGTGTTTCATCATAGCTATAGGAAAGTGACTAAGACAAAAGGGAAACAATTATATTTTTAATTTTCATATTCACAGTCCTTTAACTTATGTTTAATGGGGGATTTGGTCCAAAAAGCCTCAAGTCTAAGACTATCAAATCTTAGTCCTTAACATACAAGGTGTCTCAATTTTTGACTCTACTTCTCTGCAATCTAAAAGCTTTCACACAGCTTCAAATTTAATTCACACAACTACTTGAATATTTATTATTTTCTTCAATCTCTTGAAATCCAATGATCAGATATAATGGAGAAACATCACGGTTAGGCAGTAGTGAACGTATTCTGTGGTCTTTGCAAAGCCTGTTTTCAGACAAAATGAGAAATCATCCATTTTATTCCCACAAAGTATCTCGCTGTACTGTGTGGCACAAGGCCAAGCTATAAAATGATGTTTTAATGTGGCAAGCTACATGAAAGAAACACCTTAATGATGTTTTGTCCTGCCTGAATATTAAGAGACAGCTTTGAAGACTCACACAATAAGGCCCACAATATGATGATGGCTTGTGTTTTCCCATTAAGATGCAACAAATTTTATTTGAAAGTTTTATGCGAGGCCCAACTATAGCTGGGGACATTTCTGCTGCCAAGTTGTCATCACCCAAAGCTCGTCTTTGATGACACAGCTTATGATCAGACATAAAATTGTAAATTAGTCCTGCATGGAAAAAGCTATTTCTAAGGACAACACATTTACAAATTGAAATGGAATTACACAAAATAATATGGAGAGAGGGTTTATTTAGCTAAGAAAAGGTGTTTTCTTTCTTCTTCTTCTTCTTCTTTTTTAATCCAGGCAGAACAATATTAGGTGATTTCCTTCAAGGACGGGATAAAATATAACCTATAAAACAAAGCAATTTCTTTTTTTTCTTTGTTGTGGATTAAATGACCTTTGATGTACAAGGGACAGGAAACACAGACAGAGCCTGTGATACAGGAATCCCTCGGAAGTGAAAACAGAGCTCCTGTTTGCCAGTTTCCAGATCTTACTATTTTAAAGAAAGGCTTTACCTAACTGATCATATGGAAACCAATGAAAAGTATCTGGGTGGTTGTATACTTATGGAAATTAAGGAATAATCTGAAAACTGTGTGAACCAAGTTGCTTACGTAGACATAAAGACCTATTCTTGAAAATATGTAGAAATTAAATAAAAACATTTTATTTCCTAAAAAATTCTCTAAGTCTGCATTTCCTCAATTGTGGATGGCTGTTCCTGACCCTATGTTGAAATGCAGGTTCTTGGCCTCCACGTAGATCTTAGTAGCAAACACTAGGGATAGAGAACAGAGTCCTGGACCCAATTCCCCTGAGACGATGATACTACTAAGGATGGGGCCATATCCCCAACCTTATCACTGAGCTATAAACTACTGTTTCTTAAAACAAAACCTTTGGTTGCATATAGGTTTTGTCTGGGGCATCAAACCTTATTAGATTTCCTCACCTACAGGTTAGCATGTCTATGGATACAGTCATTGTTGCCCAGACTGAGAGAGGGAGAAATAGCATCAACCAAGAATGAGTCCTTTAGTTGGTTACCCAATACAAAGAGAGAAGTCCTGAAATCATAATACAACAACAACAACAACAGACAAAGCAGATTGGTACAAATAAATGTTTGGAATAATAATAATAATAAACAAAAACAACAACAAAAAACGTCATTAAGGTGAGAAGGAGTGGAGGGGTGCATGGGAGCAAGGAACGGGGACAGCATTGTAATTATATTTTAACTAAAAATTATATTTTTAAAAAGACCTTAATACAACCTACTCCACCTTGTTCATTTATCAAAGGTGCTATCCATATGGACACTGACAGGTAGTAGCAGCTTATTCACCTGTAGCTATGTAACACCCTGACACCTATTCACATCCATCCTCAGTCAATCGCTTTCCTGAGATGTTTGGTTTGGGTCTATCTTCAAATAATTATCCTTAGAGACAACGAAGAAAGCTGGACTCTTCCTCCTTGGGCTGCTTTAGACATTGCTAGCTAGAACATAATTTCTGTTAAGTTCTCATCCCATTATCTTAAGCATGTCAACAGCCATTACTACAAGACTTAGCTGATGATTTTAAAGAAGATTGTAATACACACACTTATTAGCTGTTTCAGATTTTTAAAAAGATAGTGTGCCCTCTGTATATTTGATTTTTAACCTTGTCATAAAAGAACAATGCATGGGTTTAATTTAAATATTGAAAAATTGAAGAGAACTCTACAAATTGAAATAAGTTTCTCAAAATCCTTTTCTAATCAGCACCCTCCATGTAGAAGCATTTAGAGGAGGAACAAGATTCCATCATGGTTGTAATTTTAATTTATATAAGGCACGTTATTAAATCTCTACATCACCATGAATTAGTACTTCCAGACGCCTTCTGTCAGGGTGGCTAAATAGAGGATTAATTATTTCAATATACAAAATTACACTCTTTTGTTCTTTTTGTTTTTTTCTTCTTAATCATTTCTGTAAATTTTTAATTTATAGGCCTCTCTGTCTCTCTCTCTGTCTCTCTCTGTCTCTCTCTCTCTAAGATGGGACTCTGATAAACAAAATGTTTCATATAATCTTGGCCAGGACTTCTTGGAGTTTTGTCCTCTTCTACTTTTGAGGTCCTCAATATTTACATAAATAGTCAAAGTACAAACACCAAAGGTAGTTATGCAAAGCGTGCTATATCCCAGAGGTCACTGCTAATGTGGCTCTTTTATCACATTAAACATATTGAAGAAGCTACTTTAGAGAGGAATAAATTCAAGGTGCTTCCCCAGCATGAAGTCCTGACTCAGGTGAGCACAGGTTCTTTGTTGCCTATAGTGAAGGGTTTTAAGACACTGGAGTACCCATCCAGGAGAAAGAACCTTATTCCCAGACCTATCATCCTATATAAGGAAAATAACATAGAGAGAGTTAACATTGTATGTTCCCTCTTTATCTCCCTGCCAGGTGAATAGCTCAGGGATGGAAGGAAATACAGGTAACAAATCAAACTGCTATGGTACATACACACAGATGTAAACATCTATAAGGGAGCTATGAGATCGGGACTTGTCTTGGGAGAAGACAGTGTAACTTTCAGCCATCTGCTTTTGCAAATGGTCAGCTGGGAGCAGCAGCACCAAGACAAAGCAGCCACACTCTCCAAAGCAACCAGGAAGTTGAGGGTGCCTCAACTAGAGAAATTTTAAAAGACAGTCTAACTACTGTATTCTGTAGAAGAGGTTCTCTGTAAG
Organism: Mus minutoides; assembly: GCA_902729485.2. Classification (NCBI taxonomy): domain Eukaryota; kingdom Metazoa; phylum Chordata; class Mammalia; order Rodentia; family Muridae; genus Mus; species Mus minutoides. The sequence goes on along the minus strand of LR750440.1, from coordinate 261,855 downwards.
CTTTACCCCCTTTTGTGAAGAGAAGATAGAAAAAGAAAGACGAAGGCCACTTCCAAACTGGACTATACACAATGGACCATTCGAAGTCTTGTATTGTCTGCCTGGTAGCAACATGTTATAAGCAACTGGAAAGCAGAAAACTTTATCTGCTTTTTGTGTTTACTTATGCAATATTAGTGTATTCCCAGGGCCACTTATTTGCTGTTCAATACTTTTATACATGTATTTATTTTTTAATTGAAAATAGATTTTTATTCATACAATATGTTCTGATTATGGTTTCCCCTCCCCCTACTCCTCCTATGTCTTATTCCCCATTATCTCTCCCATCCGGATCCACACCCTTTCTACCTCTCTGTAATGGGTGTCTAAACAAATAATAACAAAAATAAAATAAGATAAAGCAAAAGAGAACAAATTGGAATAGCACAAAATAACCAAACAAGAAAAAGAGCCAAAGGAAAAAATACAAGACGCATATATCGTTACAGAGACATATGGTTTCACATAAAACCTGAAGCCATGATGTATATGCAAGGAAAACATTTTAAAAGCCTAACATTAGGAGTCAAAGATGCTGTTAATGAGTTTTCTATTGGCATCTATTACTGGACAGGGAGTCTCTCTTAATATTGGTTCCCAGGGAGACTCCCTTGGAGAAAACTAAGGTCTTATTTGCAAGTGGTTATCAACTGAAGATATCTTCTGGGTTAGGAATGAGAATGTCTGTGTCCACTTCTCTCACCTCTGGGTTTCCATCTGGTGCAGACCTAGGCAGACCCTGTGCAAGCTGCCCCAGTCTCCATGAGTTGCTATGTATGCCAGACCTGATGTGTGTAGAAAGCCTTGGCTCCTTACTGTCCTCCATATCTTCTGGCTTATCTATCGAAGAGGCAGGTTATGTGCCTAGGTGTGAAGGTCAGAGGACAACTTGTAGAAGATGGTTCTCTCCTCCCACCATGTGGAGCTGTTCAGATTGAACTCAGGTTCTCTGACTTGGTGGCAAGCCTCATCACTCGAGCCCTCTCCCATCTGGAAGTTTTAGGTAGCTGCACGGATGTCAGGATCTCTGGAGTGAGCACATAGAAACAAATGTGGTGTTCCTCACCATTCTTGGAAGACACAGAACTCCCAAGAGAGACTCCAGCAATCAATCAATCAATCAATCAATATTAGGAGAGTATATCTATCATCCAGCCAAGTAAATTTGCCAGCTGAATTCTTCTGCAGCTCTAGAAGAGCAATTATTTCTCCCACTTCTCTACATTCTTTACACAATGGAGTAAGAAAATGATACAATCATTCTAATTCAAAGAAAGAAAGAATGAAAGAAGGAAGGAAGGAAGAAAGGAAGGAAAAAAGAAAGAAAGGAGAGAGAGAGAGAGAGAGAGAGAGAGAGAGAGAGTCAGGCTAGCAATGTGTGTATCGCTCAATGGTAGAGTGCTTCCTTAATCACCACAGGATTCAGGGTTCGATCCTCAGCACCTAATAATAACAAACCAAGAAAAGAAAACCAAATTCCACCTAACTCAAGACAGTGATCTGCTGAATGGTACAGCCTCGCTATATTCATCCAAACGTCTTTCTAAAATCATTAAACAATGCAAAGTGTTTGGTATCACTATCATTTTTGTCTCTTTCACTTCTTGTTCCTATAGAATATAACCGGGACTGTCTTAAGCCAAAAGTCCATGTATGGATTCATGTATGAAAACCCGTGGAGGTGGGGTGTGTTTCAGTATTAACTGGATTCAGAGTGCACCAGTGTGCGTGTGGATTTAGCTATTCTCCAACACCTAGGTTTGCTTCGCTGAACAGTAGTGCTGTCTTCGGGCCTCACATGATAGTTAGGATCCAACTGCACCTCTCTGATCAGAGCCCAAAATAGGACTGTTCACTTACATAAGCAGGGAGGGCCCTTGATTGCATTCTAATCCTTACTACCAAGAGGACACCCTCACTGCCTTTAGGCAGTGACTTATGTCAGTTCAAGTGGGACATGGCACCTTGTAAGATGGTGACTGATCCTTTAAGTATTTTTGTGTCCCCCCAAATGTCCTTTACATGTTACAGCCTTTTGTGTCCCCCCAAATGTCCTTTACATGTTTCCTGTCCCTGACTCAAACTGCTCTGCCTTGGTGCAGCCTACAGTGTATTGGAAGGGATCTTCCATTTGAACTTTTGCCCACCCTCACCTTGAATCTAAAATGCCTTTTCATTTGTATTTGACCTTTCACTGGTCTTCCAGGATGGAGGAGCCGGCCTTAGAGAACTAACAAGCTGAGGAAACCCTGTGAGCTGCCCTATCCAGCGCTGGGCACCATCACCTGTGGTGCTGCTCGGCTCTTCTCCTCCCTGACTCCCTCCCGCAGCTTCCTGGGCGGTTGGGAACCCGGTCCCAGCTCGCGCCTCCTCCCGATCCAGCGAGCACCGCGGAGACTGCGCGCCGGCGTGGGGCGAGCGCCGGTCCAAGAGCGCGCGCCGGAGCCCGGCCGCCCCGCCTCGCCCCGCCCCGCCCCGCCCCGCCCTGAGCGCCTGGACCACTCGCCCTGCCAGCCCCTCCCGCCCCGCGTGCCCAGCCCACTCGGCTCAGGAGCGGATGCTGGAGGAGGAGGCTGTAGCTGCGGCTCCACAGCGGGAGCGCAGAGAAGCTGAGGACCAGGAGGCAGGATGCCGGCGCTCCACCGCCCGAGGTAATCACTAGGATGGAGAGAGTAGGTCCTCACCTGATCCAACCCTGGCCACTTGAAATGCGGACTCCAGAGATGACAGAGAGACCATTCCAAGTTTCTAGCGACTGAAAATGAAGGGTCTTAAGATCTACTCTCGTTGAATTTATATGCAGCTTCTCCTTTCCTGTTTGAAATACGTTGATTTAAACAATGCAGCGACACCCCCCCCCCCAGTCACTATGGGTTTGTAAATATAATCCTGAAAGTTGTTTTTTTGCATGGTGTAGTTCTTTGCTTACGCATATTTATTAACCTGTTAACTCGGGCTAATCAGAAATCGGCATTTAAAATATTCTTTGAGAAACACTGGCAAGTTTCTATGGTGCTTTCAGACATCTGGTTTTTGTCAGCTTACTTAGCATCTGTCTTCCCTGAAGTGGTCCCCGCGCTGGTCCCTTGGAGATGGGTCTTGCATGTACCGCTCTTGCCCTCTAGTGCCTCGCCAGCTTGGTAGCAGTCTGATGGCTAATATTAATAAGATGATGTTACATAACATGAGGGTACTGGCCAGCTCTGCCCTCCCTGCCACTTGCAAAGGCAGGAAGCCCAGCCGAAGGCTACATAGACTCCTCTTTTAATTTTTTTGTCTGTCCATTGAAACTTTCCCCGCATTATCCAACTCTCTGAACTTTAACCCCAGGTAAGTCCATCTGTTTATTTATACTTTGTATTGACAGCTCACTCTGGGGATGAGGGGTGACTTTCAATAAGAGGTAACTTTGTTTTTATCCCATCAAGAATCGTTGCCCTGACAAATGCCTGATTTTATTAACTAAGATAAATGAACCAGTAAGCTATTTCTTCATTTAAGGATTATTTTAAAGTTTCTTTAGATTCAAGAATTAAGGAGGTGACCCTCTGAGTTGGTTAAGATGTATGTATGCTAACAAATTCTTTGTGCAGTACCAGCATGGTTAATCAACCATATGTCTTTTGCCTGGTTTGAATTTTGGAAATAACGTTAAAGATTCAAAATCTAACTACCAGTTTATGATGTAACAATGCTTAACAGAGATTCATATTTGATGCAATTTGTGTCTCAAACCACTATTTAAGATGATATCATAGAAACATTGAGTATAAGTTAAATAATATGCATAATTATTGAATAAAAAAGCTTTAAATTAAAAAAAAGTAGATGTATTTTTCCATTCAATATTGCTGCTTTGAGGGAGCAAACGGGGAAAGTAAATAACATTTTGGGGAGCATAGTCTGATCACTTCCCAACTAGTTTTACCAATATATGGGCACTATATAAGCTTGAAGCACATTTTATACTTGTATTTGTATGTTAGGGTATAGTAACATCTGTAGTTTGTAAGAGTGTTGAAGAAAACAGCATAAACAGATGCTGTCCTGGTGTTAGTTAGGATAAGGCTTGAGTTAAAATAGAGAGTTGGGGATGGAACTCAGATCCATTCTTTCCTTCTTGTCCTTGGAAAATATCGTATGATAAAGTATAAAAGAATGCTGTTCACAGGAGAAGAAGATGAGAGGACAGTCTAATGTTCAGCTGAAAAGATTTATTTTTCTTCAGCCATAATTCCCTGTCCATTTTGTATTTGAGGAGTTTTCAAATATATAAAAATATGAAAGAGCTGATTTTTAAGATTCTCCTGAGGATAGCCATGCCTTGCACTGACAGAGACTTCCTGCTGCCTTCTCTGCTTAGCATGGTATCTGTGCTCTGTGAGGGTGTCTTTGTCCACTCTGGGCTACTGTTGGCAGAGCAGAAGTCTTAGCTCTTCCTAGAAGTAAATGCTATTTGCAAACTGGGCACTTGAGTTGGTAATTTCCTTTACAGTCTTTCTCAGCTTACTGACATTCTTGGGCTCAAGTGGGATTTGTATCTCTTTGGGGAGAATGTTGTTACAGTTTGGTGTGGTTCAGGTCTAGTATATCTTCTCTTGGAATAAATCTTCTTAAGGAAAATCTTATTTCTGAGAGCTCCAACAAATAGGAGATTTCCTTTGTTGTTGTAATTGGGAGATTCCTTAGGAAACCATCCTTCCTCTGAAGCTGCCCCTCTGTAGAGAAGCTCTCAGGAGCTGCAATTGCAGTGACTGGCTTCATCTCAATACTTTAAAACCATAAAGAAATCATTACTGGTCTTATTTTGGATTTAGAGTCCTTTGTCATGAATGAAATTTCACCTAATCTTTGATGATGGTGGCCAACTTCTGAACTGAAAAGTATATTTGCTAAGATTATTTACAAAAGAAACTACTTAAATATATATGTTTATGGTTTGTCTGTACTTTATCTGAGAACAAAGAGATAGAGGTAAAGATAGGTACACTGTTCCCAGCTGCTCAGCAACTTAGACAGCGATGGTGCTTTCCTTTCCTCAGGGTGTGGTCATCAGAGAGAGGCAGAACACAGACCTCTGAAAGCTATCCCAGAAGAAGGGCTTTACCGGGTCACAATAATATCTGCTGTGATATAAAGATCACTAATGTGAACCATACTAAAAAATTATTGTCTGATTTAAGTTCCTCTTATCATTGTAGGAGAGAATTACACTATAGATTTTGTCTTCTTATTAAAGCCAATACAGGTAAAGCACCTAGTTATAGAGAACAATTTATACTTTTTAAAATGTTTATTTTTACTTTATTTGTATAAGTATTTTTACCTGTATTATGTGTTTGCACCACGTTCATTCCTTGTGCTTGTGAAGGTCAGAAGAGGGCATCAGATCACCTGGAACTAGAGTTGCATATGGTTGTGAGCCACCGTGTGGGTGCTGAGAACTGAACTTGGATCCTCTGCAAGAGCAGCAGGTGCTCTTAACCACTAAGCCATCTCTCCAACCCGGGTTTATACTTTTATCTTGTTCTAAATATTTTGATTAGTTTCATTTAAGTTATATGACTAGAAAAATTTCAGCCTTATTATGACTAATGCCTATAGCACACACACACACACACACACACACACACACACACACACACACACACACACTATATTTCTTAAATCACTGAGTGCTCTAACTATTGTGTACCTGTTGCTAAACCAGAGTTTAATCGTCCCCCATCCTCCATCATAGACCTCAGTTACAACCATTAACCATCAGTTTGGCATTCATTTTAAGTTCATGCCAAGTGTTAATCCTTTTGTTTAATTACAGTACATGTAAAGGTCTAAGTAGCCTGAATTCCAGGCCTGACTCTGCCATGACAAAGTGCCCAGGAAGCTTTTGCTGGGTCTAGGATGAGTTTTGTCATCCTTGTGGTGATCTCAGAGCCCTGCCCCTGGTCATTTGTTCAGAATTTTAGGAATCCCTATGAAAAGCCATCAGAGAGTAACACTTAACTTGTTGGAAAATTATTTTCTAGAGCTGTCAGCAGTTGAAATAACAGTCATTTATCTTATATCATTACTATTGAGACTCTTCACATATAAAAATTCATTCAACTCATTTCACCTAGGTACCAAGTCAAATAGGGAAACTAAGTCACTAAGAGATTAACTATGTAAGTACACTCCTGGCTAGCAGTGGATTCAGTGAATTCAGTTAGAATCTGGCTTCAAATGTACATAGCAGTGACCACTGCCTTATCTGTCAACATCTGTCATCAAATATACATGTTTGATATGCCTCTTGCTATAATATAAACAATCTGGGTACTTCTCCAGCCAATCATACATACCATTCTACCCTAGCATAGGAAAGAAGGCGTTTATACGTCATCATCCAGAAGAATGTTTGCTGAGCATGGATTCTATGCCAGACATAAAGCAGTGCCCAGGACAATTAAAGGTAGCATACTCTTTAATGAAGTATGAACGGTCAAGTTTAGTTACTACTCTAACGGCTTGGGTGTTACTTATTCTAAAAGATGACCACAGGAAAGGAGGAGCCATTAATCTGACTTACTTTTGGATGAATGACTAGGCTAAAGCCGTGGGTCCAGCATCTACACCCTGGTCAGACTTCCCTATCATCTTCTCTAGTCTTCAGTTTCCTACTTTGAACTCCCTTTCCCTCTGCAGATTGACCATCATTCCCGATCTGGCTTATGTAATCTTCCTAAAACATAACCCACAGTCATACAAACAGCTATGTGATACAGCCGAACCATATCTTGTGGGAAAGCCACAAGTAATATTCTCTGGTTCTCCGAGATGTTATGAACAGATTAAAGCCTTAATGCTGAATTGTGCAAACCACATATTCTAGCTCAGCCTACAATATAATAGGCAGGCATCTGGCACTTTATTTAGCCTTACAGGCAGACACATTAGCAGCAAACAGCAATGGAATATTTTTCTTCTCTGCCTTGCTAGATGACCGCACACTGAAGGAAACTAACTAACTACAATCTTCCCTTCATGACTTCTAAATACAAAGATGGAACATTAGTCATTATCTTTTTAATTTACTATACCAAGCTAATGACCCCAACTGCGGCTTTTCTCCCATTTCCATCCATTTTTAAAGTCCCCGTTCCAGAGACAGAGTGTGTTCTCAATAGTGTTTTACAGAAATCAGTTTCCTGTGTGCCTACCACAGCAGGGTTCAATTAACATGACACAATTTCACACATTCTTTCCCAGAGAAAGGAATGTTCTTTGTCAATTTTTAATGCTGCTAAATTAATTTTAGCCTAGTCAAGGAAAGTATTTGAAGGCCCCCAAATGCATTTTTCAACACATGTATGTAATGAATTTGAAAAAGGTGAATGTTCAGACACCCTTATCTTTCAACTGGGTTGATGATGGTGGATGTCAATGGAGAACAGAAGAGCTTAAAGCCTTGGTAAATTGGTTCTTCTTACAGATAGGACCTTACAAATTGTTTGTATATATACAGTTCCTCCCTGTATGTGTGGAATGGCTCATGATTCCAAGAGTAATTGCCACTTTACTTTTTCTTAATAAAAAAATAATTAGATAATTGCTAATGTTTTCTTGGTGGAATCTTTTTTTTTAAAACAGATGTATCCAAAGAGACTCTAGCCACAGTAAAACTCCACAGCATTTCAGAATGTGAAAAATAGAATCCAAGTAAGAGCCAGTGAGAGTCACATGCTGTCCATCCTGATTTATGGCTCTGGTCAAGATGGTCACTGCTGCTCAATGTTTATATTATTGACCTGACTGTTTGAGGCCAGTGTGATTGATGGTTTGACTTGAGTTTGTCCTAGTTTGTGAATGAGCTACTATTTATAAAAGTGAGTGTGGGCCCCCTTTCACACACTGAACAAGCATTCAATGATATGTTCTTCTATTAAGAACTGTTTTTGTAGTCACTGAGAACAAAGCAAACCATGCAAATACTTACAGATGCTTCAACATCTATAGAGAAACATTACACACAAGACTAGAAAACGTAGGCTGTGCCATAGAAAAGGTGCAGGGAGATGGGAAGGTGTTTTTTAGCAGGGAGGCATTGCAGACCTAAGATTGATGGTTGACCTCTATGAGCAGAGACATTTATACTTAGAATTAAGATACAGCAGATGAAATAGAGAAAAAAATTGTAGACATAGGTAACCACATATAAAGACACAAAGACAAGGAGATGGTCCCTTTGGGAGAGTGACAGAAAATATGCCTTACTAGAACAGCCACACTCTCTGATTGGGCCAGAGTAGGATGCTAACCATGAAGGGCCCTGTGGCCTTGTATAGGGATTTGAATTTTAATTAGTAAGTTTTAAGCAGCCTCTGATTAAATTCTAGCTCTAACCCAAGTTCTTCTTTGGTGCCAAAGTAGTGGGGATTGTTAAATCTGTGCTGGGTTCTATGTGTAATGGTTTCATGCAAAATGACTTCATATGTAATGTCTCATGGATGAGGAGAGATGTGCCTGTATAAAGTAAATTTGGGGAAATGGAATTGTGAAGATGTTGATTCATTTATATAAGTTGGATGAAAGACTGTCAGGTGTGAACCTGTAGCACAGCGTGGAGATGAATAGCGTTGCAGGCTGCTGGGAAGCAACTTGGTGGTTTGTTTGTTTTTTTTAAGATTTATTATATGTAAGTACACTGTAGCTGTCTTCAGACACTCCAGAAGAGGGCGTCAAATCTCTTTATAGATGGTTGTGAGCCACCATGTGATTGCTGGGATTTGAACTCAGGATCTTTGGAAGAGCAGTCAGTGCTCTTAACCGCTGAGCCATCTCTCCAGCCTGACAGAATTCTTTATTGCAAACAATTAACCAACATAGCTAATCTTCTACAAAGTAGATAATGATCTGTGAGACCATCAGAATGATGAGACCCCATTGATTTGTACTGTGCTGGATGCTCTCTCTCTCTCTCTCTCTCTCTCTCTCTCTCTCTCTCTCTCTTATTGGATATTTTCTTTTTTTACATTTTAAATGTTATCCCCTTTCCAGGTCTCCCCTCTGGAAAGCCCCTATTCCATCCCCCTCCCCCTGCCTCTATGAGGGTGCTCCCCCACACCCACTCCCACCTTCCTGCACCTGCATTCCCCTGCACTGGGGCTTTAAAGGGAAACTTCTTAAGAGTGTGTGCTTATGGGGAAGTGAAAAGGAACCATGTTATAAGGGGAGAGAAGATGCTTAAGATAAGATGTAAACAACACTAAAGTTTTTTTTCAGGAAGCCCCTGAAATTGATCAGATTCACTAAGACACCCTTCCCTCTCTCAAGAGCATATAAATAATAAAGAGTTCAGAGACTCACTCTCAGAGAAGACAAGATTCAGAGCATTCCTTTAAAGAAACCCAGCCCCTGGAAGAAGCAGAAACCAGGAAAACTGCCTAGAAAAAAAAAAAAAAAAAAAAAAAAAGCTGAGCTAAACTGAGCTGCCTGGAAGAGTCTTAGACAAATTGAGGTACCTAGAACAGACACTCTACAACCTGTTGAGCTGACTTCCCGTTGTGCAGTGTGGTCCAGACTGCCAGCATTGCTGATCTGTTACACATGCTGGGGTGGGCTTTGGTGATGCAGCTGTCTTTGAGTCATTTCTACTCCTGTAAGTAACTCCTCACCCATATTCCTATAAGTAACCCAGTAAAAGTTCACCAAGGAGGACTCTAATGGCATACACTGTGTCATCAGTTTCCTATCTAGGGTGAGTAGACATTTGTTCATGTCTCCCCAGGAAATGATATCATACAACAGAGAAGATCACAAATTAAATTTTGAATTAGTTGAGTCGGGTTTCCAGTGGTTCCACTGGAACCAACTGGCTACACAGTTGATATGCCTTGTCATTGCTATTTTATCAAGTTGCTAGTTGATTTGAAGAACTGGGGCTTAAACATATGGATATCTGGGATTCATATAAGCATTTGGAATTTATTGGAGAGTAGATGGTAATAAAAACCATGGAGTTTGTGACTCATAGAAGGAAAGACAGAGGATAGGAAGAAGCCATGGATCTGGTGTTAGGATGCCTCTGACAGAACCTCCTCCTTTGCTAGGAAGCCATTGTGACTCTCTAGGGGTTGTCATCTGTGCACCACAAAACTCCACTTAAGGCAAAATTACATATATACATCTATACACACACACACACACACACACACACACACACACACACCATTTACGGGTGCTCAGTGTACTTCATTACCAGGTACAGCTTCTGTAATAATTAAAACAGGAGGATTTGGGTTATTCATTCTGTTTGTCAGATGGTAGTCCAGGAGAGTTTAATGATTTATACTGCAGCTTAACTCATAGGTGATGACATCATATGGGACTGAGGAAACAGAATGTGGGGTTATGAAAAATTCAACAATAGTAAGAGGTTTCTAAATGTTCAGTGACCACAAGTTAGCTCATAGTCAAACGTGATAAAGCTGTGGTGTACCAGGTGGTGCTAGCCCAGACTGGGTCTCGAAGCTTCAGTGGAGCCTTTGCTCTGAACCAGCAGCAGGCAGTACCAGCAGGGTCCATAGTGATGAAGCTTGCTGGAAATGGTTCAGCTCAAGTTTGAGCACATACATACAAAGCTTTTTGCTCTTAAACACGATGTTTAATTATAGAAGACAGACTAAATATTTTTCTGTTGATATTCCCTAGCATGTAACTATAACTTAATATTTCTTTGTATTTTATTATTCTATAATGTTGGATTTTTAAATTTGCTATTTGAGTCACTGACTTGAGCTTCGTGAAAAAAAAAGTTGTTAAATTAATTTTTGCTTAAGAATAGAATATAATTTCCAACAATTTCTGAAATAGCTCTAAACATACCTCTGCTATTTTGTTGCTATGTATTTATGCAAAGCAGTGTTCTCAGCATTGATGATCATAAAATCAAAGTATTAATCCACACTGAAAAGCTGAAGAGGCTGTACATCCTGCAGCATCAAATATTCAACAGTGCTTAATTCTTTGTATAAAAATAAACGAGCACATTGATCTCATTGGTATGCAAATTTCCTTTGATCTTTAACAAATAATATAATTATAAATGTATGTATACTTTTTATATATCACAGAAGTGTTTTTCAGACTACTTTAGAGTTTGTCAGCAACAAATATTTGATTTGTATATCTGCTTCATATACCCATATGCCCAGGGCCACATAAAGTTTCTTGAATGAGAAAAGGTTATGAGAGAAAATGTTAAAGAAGTCTTGTTTAATCCCGTTACCACTCAAAACCCTGGGTATAAAGTACTTCTGATAAAGCTCACTGCCTCACTAGCCATAGTAGCTGAGGATGGCAATCAGTCTAGATGTGTGGTACATATACACAATGGCATCTTATCCAGCTGGTAAGGAAAAATGAACATTTCAAGAAACTAAACAGAAATCGAAACCGTTATGTTAAGTGATAGAACATCCAAGGCTCAGAAAGACAGAGACTGTGTGTTCTCCCCAGTGTGTAGGTTCTAAGCTCTCTTAGGGATTTATATGGATGGAGGTGGTCAGAAACCGGAACCAGCCCTTGAGACTGAAGAAAAAAACGAGGCTTTACTGGAAGACAATAGAACAAAAGTAAGGAAATACTGAGAACAGAAGAGTGCCGCAGGAAACGGGTAGATAAGAGTGGGCTGGGGCACGCTAGTCAAGCTGAATGAAATATGTGTGAAGGGGCCATATGAAAATTGGTTGCATTGTAAGTGAATTTTAAAAATTAACATGACAGATTAAAAACAAACTCTAGGATGAAGCAGTCACAATACCAGACTCCCTGTGAGGGAGCTGTATCTAAACAGCTCCTCTCTCATGTCCATCTCCTACACTGCCCCTCGCAAGGCAGGGAAGGTGATGTTGCTGTAGTTTCTCTGGTGCAGGCGGTCAGCTCATCATGTACCAGCTGGGACATCTTGGGCCAGTTGTCTCTAAGGAGTCAGAACAAAGTCTGCAGTTGCCAATTGCTCTTAATGTCTCTGAGGCTATTTATTGGTCCTCCTTCCTCGGTGACACTTCCTTCAGCATAGCCTGTGGGAGATCCTGTAAAACTGCCATCTTTCTTATACCGGTGTTTCTTCACAATGCTGCCTATGTAGTTCATTTCTTCAGACTTAATACATGTATTTTTTTTATGTAATTTGTCCTTTCCTGATCCCAAAATGACTGGGAAGCCATAAATTCTGCAGTGCTGATGGAGTCCCCCGGCATACTGGCTAATGTGTTTGTACCTGGAGTTAGCACAGAGCCGCTGAATAGGAAATGCCTGTGGTTTTTCAAATGTATTTGTGAGAGCAGTTTAAAAAAATTACAGTTTCATTGTATAAAGTGTTCACCTGTTGGTCTTGATTTTTAAGAAGTTTTCTGTGGAAAATTATTGGAGATAATTTTTGCCCCTGGGAATGTCAGCCTAACATGGCACAGGCACACAGAGCAAATAGTTTTGCTAACAGTATTTTAGCAAGATTCACATCGAAGGTTCATGTGGGGATGATCTGAGCTAAAGGGGGAAAGGACAGAGGTAAAGGATAGAGGAAAAGGATAGAGGTAAAGGGTAGAGGTAGGGTTTTACTGAGGAACTGGATTTGTGTAGCTTGTTGAGGTGTCAATGGTTTTCTTGAATGTCTGTCTTGAGTCAACTACTTTATACAGCTGTTTGCCTGCCTGCCTGCCTGCCTGCCTGCCTGCCTGCCTGCCTGCCTGCCTGCCTGCCTGCCTGCCNGCCCGCCCGCCCGCCCGCCCGCCCGCCTGCCCGCCTCTGAAATGAATACTTCTTGATTGTCTAAGCTATGTGCTTCTATTACTTACTGACACCTTTACCTTTTAATCCTCAAGTCTGCTACACCTTGACTCTATAACTTCTGCTTTCCTCCCAAGAGTTTTAATTCCATTCTCTCTGATAGCCACCAAGGTCTGGACTCAATTGCTTCCTGTGGAAACTGTTAGCAGCTCTTAGCTGGCTTATTCTGACTCTCTAATTTCTTTACTCTGTACTATTTAGCACAGACTGTCTGTCTTTTCACTATTGTATATCCGCTGTGTCTAAGTTAGGATTTTATTGCTGTGGAGAGACACCATGACCACAGCAGCTCTTATAAAAGAACATTTATTTGTTGCTGGCTTCCAGTTCAGAGTTTTAGTCCGTTGTATCATCACAGTGGGAAACATGAGGGCATGCGGCAGATGTGGTGCTAGGGGGGTAGCTAGGAGTTCTACATCTGGATCCACGGGCTGCAGGAAGAAAGAGTAACGCTAGACCTGGCTTGAGCTTCTGAGATCCCAAAGCCCACCCCTAATGACACACCCCAACAAGGCCACACCCCCTAATAGTTCCACACACCCCCTGTAGCCTCTAGAGGGAGTGCATTTTTGTCCAAACCACCACAGACTGCCACACTAATTGCTTGTGCACCCTATTTTGGTTGACTTTCTGTTCAAATATGTCTAATTCTATTTCCAAGTTGAAAGACATTCATTAATTAGCTGTAGCTTTCAAACTAAATTATTTTTCCAATTTTATCATAGTATGTTGTATCATATAATTAGTTTATTCTTGCTCTTGAACAACTACATTACCACCATTAGATTTATTATACCTAGACAGATTTTCCTGACATGACCTCTCCATCCTCAGACTGATACCTTCACCCCTATGTTGAGTGTTCCTTAGGCCCTGTGGCTCTTGGGAACTGTCACTGGCTTTCCCACATCTTATTAGGCCCAGAGTTGGCTGTTTCCTATCATAAATCATAACTTTTCATTCGTGACATGGTATTAGTTATTGTTTCACAGCTCTTGTTGTCAGCAAAGCCATCTTTATAGATCTGCGAATAGTTTCTAATTTGAGTTCTTTGCTGTCTTCAGCATTGACTACAGCACTAATCTCAGATTCACTTTTCAGTAATTACCTCATGGCTGATTGCAGAATGATTTCTGGGTGGGCTTTTTTTTTTTTTTTTTGTGGGTGAGGATTTATAACTACCATGCTGGATTTATATCATTATGTTGGATTTATCACATGCCTTCAAGGGTGTTATGGTTACATTTGCTCCACATTCAATAAAGCAGACATCGGATCCAGCAATTTTTAGCAGCTATAATCATTAATAGATATGGATAACCTTAAAAGATACATTATAGCATTAGCATAAAGTAGAAGTGTCTAATAAACCTACAGCATAATGAGCCATTGAATTCAATAAATTCTACCAACAGTCACAGAGCTTATTCCGTGCCAGGCACAGGGGTGCAGTGATAGATAAACGAGGCTTTAATTCTCTTTTTTAGAGCTTCATCCCAACGAGAAGGATGATTTACAATTAAATTTTAATTATTATGGTAGTTAACACAAGGGAGAGGACGTTTTCATGAATGTGTGTTAACCACTGGGCCTTCAAAAGTTTGAAACAATCAGAAAATTTGACAAGAGAATTGTGTGGCCAAGGTAGTTTCCAGGGCTTCCCTGTCCCAAGGGTGCCTTAGCCATGACTGACTCGAAGGTGAGTCTTTGCCTTTGCCCACATCATGTCCTGAAAGAGGCAGGAAACCATAGTTCAGTTTTCACGACTAGAAGAAAAAGCAAGGAACAGGAAGAAGCTGTGTATGAGTCTACTGTGAGACTTAAGTTGGCCATTTGTATTAGCAATGTGTACTCAGTTATCTTTTGAGTACTTTTCCTTTTACTTTTTTACTTTTCATTTCTGGTCTTTTCCCAATAATGTGCTTACTCGTATGTCTACAAGGTTTTTCAAATCTTACACTTCTATTCAAATTACCCTATGTTCAGCTTCTGCCCAAGTCTTCTCCTCCAGATATTTTGCAGACTCCACCCCCACTTAGCATGGTCTCTTTCCTCTCTCATCTCGTCACAGCCATTCACCTCTAATCCACACTCCTATGTCAGCACTAGAGTCATTGTCTCCTCCTCAGAATTTAGAAGTTTTAAAAAATATTTAATATTTCAAACAAGCAGGAAAAATAGCTACTCCATAAATATTTGAACGAATGACACCGGTACCCTAAGTATCTGGGTAATAAACTGCAATATGTAATTTATAGGATAAATGTCATAAATATCTTGTGCTTACACTCCAAAATGTGTTATTCAAAAAGATATATATCTTCAAATATATGATAAACATATTATTCAATTCTTGTTTGCTGCTTATTTCATAAATATTACAGAATTTTAACCTTCTGATTTATCCTGGCTTCATCATTCTATCTGAAAATTACAGGACGGAAATATTGCAATTCAGAAGCACAGGACCAGCTCTAAATGCATTGTAGCCATCAAATGCAGGATTTCCCACCACGGCTTGACCCATAGCCATCTGAGAGCCCACCATGAGGGCAATGACAAGACTTCCTTTAAACATTTTGTTCATTCTTCATGGAGTGCCAGGACCTTAAGATCCTACCAACATGTGCTTTACAAACACCTACAATTCCATTTATTTTTTCAAAGTGAAAGAGTTTTCAGAGGTTGCTAAAACTTGGAACTATTGGAGCACAGAGCATTTTGGGGGCATCACACTGTTTTTGTTACATTTTTGTCATATGTTTATAGTACTCTGAATGTAATTACTGGGGTCAGAAAGCAGAAACTGATCTCACTGAAGCATCTGGGCAGGGCTGCTGTGCTGTGCATATCAGCTGCACGCTGTGTCACTCCAGACCTGAAGGAGCCTAGCAAACTTTTCATTTCTCTGTATACAGAGTCATTTAAAGCTGGAATCTAAAATAATTGACTGCATTGTGGGCCATCTTTGCATGTAGATTTTTTTCTAACGAAAGCAACTACTGTAGGATAATTCCTCCAATGAATTCTCAAGGTTCAGTGACAAATTTCATTACATTAAAATTTTTCTGGAAAAGGAAAAGACCACTGTCGTAACTTTGCCAATTAATGAGATACGTCCACATTTTTGTAAACCCTTAGGGTGTATAACTCAACATGTGCAGTTTGAATATACACAGGTATGGGTCTGCATGACAGGAGCTTACATCTCGGCTACCAACAGATACTGACAGATACTGGCTTGGTGAATTCAGGTCCTAGTGAGTCCAATCACTTCTTAGGGACAGTGATATTGAATGAAGCCCTCTTCCTCACTCCTTCCTTCACATGTCCTCCTCCACAACTATAAGAGAACAAGGGTTTCTAGCGTACCTTACACCAACTGATCTACTAATGATCTGTCATGAAAGGTAGCCACCATGATAAAAACTCACTCATGTTGACGGGAAAGACATCTTATGCTCTGCCCTATTTTGTTCTATTTTTTCAGACTGTGTTTCCTGTGAGTCCAGATGTGTGATCCAGATGTGCTGCAATGGTGACATAAACTGTTGACTGAGACTAGGAGCGTGCCTGAAACTCCATTCTTCCTCCTTTTTTTTTAATGGTGCTTCTATTGGAATAGTCAACGAAGTGCATCCAACATGAGTTTTATCATGAAACCTCACAGACACTTTCAAAGAACTTTGATTCTGCTTGCCACCTTTTGTATGGTAAGCATTATTATTTCTGCTTACTACCTGTACAGCGGCTACAAACAGGAAAGTGAAGTCTCCGGGCGGGCTTCGGAAGTGGACTGTGGTGACCTCCAGCAGATACCATCCAGGCTGATGGAAGTCAGGAGGACAATGATTTCTGATGCTTCAAGGACAGATCCCACAGTCCTGGTGTTTGTGGAGAGCCAGTACTCATCTCTTGGTCAAGACATCATTATGATGCTAGAATCCATCCGGTTCCATTATCATACTGAAATCGCTCCTGGAAAAGGAGATCTTCCAGCGCTTACAGACAATGTGAAGGGCAAATACGTTCTCATCATATATGAGAACATCCTAAAGTATATAAACATGGACTCTTGGAATAGAAGCCTTTTAGATAAATACTGTATAGAGTATGGTGTGGGTATCATTGGATTCCACAAAACCAGTGAAAAAAATCTACAGAGCTTTCAGTTCAGGGGCTTCCCCTTTTCCATAACTGGAAACCTGGCAGTAAAAGATTGCTGTATTAATCCTCACTCCCCACTTCTTCGTGTGACCAAATCATCCAAGCTGGACAGAGGTTCTTTACCTGGAACTGACTGGACAGTTTTTCAGATTAACCACTCCACCTACCAGCCAGTAATATTTGCCAAAGTTAAGACTCCAGAAAACCTTTCTCCTCCCATCTCTAAACATGCATTTTATGCCACTATCATACACGACCTGGGGCTTCATGACGGGATCCAGCGAGTTCTTTTTGGTAACAACTTGAATTTTTGGCTGCACAAGCTCATCTTCATAGACGCCATCTCCTTCTTGTCGGGGAAGAGGCTGACACTGTCCTTGGACAGGTACATCCTTGTGGACATTGACGACATATTTGTGGGGAAGGAGGGCACAAGGATGAACACCAATGATGTGAAGGTAAGGCCCTGTTATCTTAGATTTTCTCGGTTGGTGGCATCCCTGAGACTGGAACACTCCCATCCTCTGTAGGGCAGAGTTTTTCCGGATGTGAGACTTCTGTTTGATTGGAAAATCTGGGAGAAACTAGGGTAACTGGTTACTCTCATTCATGCATCACATAAGTTTCTAATATACTTCTTTCTGATTTGGGGAAAATTATGATTGTACTGAAATATCAAGTGCAACGATATCCAGACCTGTGTGTATTTATGACTGCAAAATAGAAATCATTTTCACTTAGTTGCTCTTTAGAAACTATCCACGTACAAAACAAAGACTTCCTGTAAACTATGAAGTCAGTGGCTTTTCAGAAATTTTAGATCACAAGGAAATTAGATAGTTTTCAAAGTCTAACATGAGGTTCATTTTTCTAGCCAAGGAAAACGATGACCCGACCACAGAGGTGAGTTTGTTCACACGGAAACGTAAGGGCTTAGCTTCTCTGTGGAACATGCCTGGCATTCGTGTGATGTCACCATAAGGTACTACATATAAATCGCACACACTTCTCACTGTGTAAAACTACTTCTGTTTAAAAATAAAAGGAGTATTTAACTATAGTAGAATCTATAGTGTTACATAGAAAACTAGTTATTTAACAGTAAGACAGACAAAGTTGAAGTTATCTGCATTCACTGCATTCACCTCACTTTTCCATTTAAAAACAGGACTCTATCATTGTTACTTTATTATGTTGATTTCTCACAAAAAAAGGAGAAACTTTGGATACATATTTTTTATTCTTTACAGCTTTAGCCTTTTGATAGAATATATAGAAATAAAGCAGTTATCAGAAATATTATCTGGGGGAGATATCTCAGTAGGTAGATGCAAATGACCTGAGTCCCTACACCTTCCTGGTGGCCAAAGAGATCCAGGTCCTGCAAGTAGACCTATGACTTCAACACGTGTGCACATTCAGACATAAGAAGAAAGTATTATGTTGAATTTTGTATAAAAAGATCACCTAGACAATTGCATCATTTTTAGGCCATTAAATTTCTAACAAATAATATTATCACAACATTGAAGAAAAAGCCCCCCGGACACTGCAGCTCTTTTCAGTTTTCGCTTATACCTAATTCATTTTTTGCGGCAAATTAAGCTGAAGAAGCCTGGGAATAAAGTTTGGAAAGGGTTAATAAAACTCTTTGCCTAGTAAAAAAAAAAAAGAAAAAAAGAAAAGTATCAATGCCAGAGGGATGCTAGAAACTACAGGAGAGAATGAAAACAGAAAAAGAAGACACTTCCACATTAATGGGTGTGGTTTCTAGTTAATTAATTATATTTAAATGCACATTAAAGATTTTGCAGATTACTTTTGAAAGTATAGATAAATTAAAACCAAACTAAAAGATTAAGCATGTATTGTTATATATTTATAGACTAAAATAGTGCTTAATTCTTCATTTTCTATTTCCAATTACTGTGATAAAAATATTTTTTAAAAACTATATATTTGATATAGAACTTTTAAAACTACACTGTTAAGGCACTTTTAAAGTGTGTCAAGTAAACTTCTGTGTTTCAGTGCAACCTGCTTGCTCTTTCACCTAGTGGCAGAACAAACTGCTCTTTGATCTGGCAAGATGCTATGTGCCTATGTTCATAACACTCCAGAAAATGGAGCAAGAAGGTCACAAGTTAGAGGCCAACCTGGGCTATCCAGGCAAACTATGTCTCAAAAGACTATAGCACCTTTGTTCTTTATGGGTAAACTCAAATTTTAAGGACACTGAACATATTAAAGAGAAATGTAGCATGTGTACTTTATGAGTTCATTGTAGTTACAAGGGACTACGTCTGCTAAACTCCCTAAATGTTTTAGGCGAGGGTGTTGGTTTTCTGTTCCTTGGATGGCTTGTTGCTTTATTTTGGTATGGGAACACCGTTTGTCATTACCGTATATTAACATACAGATTTCACAGAACACAATACAATCCCTTAGGGCTGAAAGAAAAATACTTTAACATGCACCCTTCACAGAACACAGTACAATGTGCATGTCTTTGTGTCACTCTCTGTCCAAATAACCAGAAGAGGGTTTCTGTATAGTGTTCCCATGGACAGATAGCTTTAAATATCTTAGGTGGTTAACATGTGTTTTTAAGAAGGCAGCAAGAACAATGTTTCTTACAATAGCATATGTGTGACTACATCTTCAAACTGCATGTGGTAAGCTCTTCTTTGGAATTGCTTTATTTTGGTATGGGACCTAAATGTTTCTAAAAATATGTTTTAGACTATTGAGTTTTAAACTGCTTCTAAACTGCATATGTTTCAAAACACTAACTCATTGCAGATAATTACTCAAAGTACGTAAACATTCACTCATTTATTCGTGTATCAGCGACTGTTCTTGTGGCTGTGGCAAAGTGTCCAACAAATGCGCTTTAAGAAAGGAAAGAAAAGATTCTTTTGCCTCACTGTGTGGAGCCAAGAGCATCATGGGATGCTGTGGCATCAGGAGTAAGGGCCCAGTCTATCCACAATTAGGAAGTGGAGTAACACAAGTGCTGGTGATCAGGTGGCGCCGTCCAACACAGTTTATGGAAAGGTGCCATTTGCATTTAGAGTAAGTTATCCCACCTCAGTGAATCCAATCTAGAGCCTTTCTCAGACATGCCCAGAGCATGGTTAAGTCTCATAGGTAAGTCCAGATGCTGTCAAGTTGAAAATCACTATTAACCGTGATGATAATTCTGTTATTTATTTATTTATTTATTTATTTATTTATTTATTTATTTATTTGGGGTGGGGGGAGACAGGGTTTCTCTCTGTTGTCTTGGAACTCACTCTGTAGACCGGGCTGGCCTCAAACTCTGAAATCCGCCTGCCTCTGTCTCCCAAGTGCTGGGATTAAAGGTGTTCGCCACCACTGCCCGGCTGTATGTAGATTCTTTTAGGTTTTTAGAAGAGTGCATAGGGTTGGGCACTTTGGAAGAGTGTCCTTCTGTACAGCACTTGCTGTGTTCATATCACTTCAAATAACAGACATAAATACAATGATAAAGTTGATGGAGCCGAGTTGAGGAAGATAACTAGTATCTCAGTCAGTGTTCCTATTGCTATGAGGAAACATCGTTGCCAAAAGCCATTTGGGATGAGGGGCTGGATCCATCCTATAACTTGTAGTCTGCCATCCAGAGAAATACCAGCAGGCACTGAAAGCAGGAATTGATGCAGAGGCCATGAAAGCCAAGCTGTCTACTGCCTTGTTCCTAACGGCTTGCTCAGCCTGCTTTCTTATAGAACCCAGGACCACCTCCTGCCCAGGACTGGCACTATTTCTAACAGGCTAACCCCTCCAGTATCAATCACTAGCTGAGATAATGTATTACAGATTTGCCTACAGGCCAATATTTTTGGAAGCATTTTTAAATTGAGAGTTTCTCTTCCCAGATAACTAACTTCTGTCAAGTTGACAATCAACTTGTCAAGGCAAGCAAATAGATTGCTTGCAGTATTATAAGGGAAAGGAGTCAGTATGGGCCTGTGTAAAACTTAATATGGAAACCACAATAGTACAGCATCATTTTTCAGGAAAAGCTAGAAGGCAAGGCTAGAACGATGTTGTGGTATTAATTCAAACAGGGGGAAATTTCCTGGAACTAGGAAGTGGGAATGAGAGTGGAGATATGCGAATAATCTAAAAGTTATCCCGAAGATACCAAACAACATAGTGATTGGTTAAATGGAGATGAAAGATTACAATCAGGAATGGCATTTGGATTTTTATCACAGGTGAGCAGTTGTAGGAATGAGCAACAAGACAGAGTAGATGGTAGAAGGAGCCATTCCAGGTCATGAGGACGACTTCAGCTCTGTCATCTATGCTGTTTCTTGTAGTTGTTGACATCCGTTTTGGTAGTAGGTTAGAAGCAGGTATCTGATGCTAACCAATACTTTAAATTTGCTAAAATTATCTTAGAACTACATGTATTTTAATGAACATTCATTCTCCACTTGAGACATAACTATTAGCCCAATTTTACTATGTTGCTGTTGTTTGGTTATTTTTTGTTTGGTTGGTTGTTTTATGTTGGTGGTGGTGGTGATGGTGGTGTGTATTTGCGTGTGTGTGTGTGTGTGTGTGTGTGTGTGTGTGTGTGTGTGTGTGTGTGTGTGTGTGTGTGTGTACTGGCCTATTCATGCAAATTTGGAAGCCAGAAGTCGCCTTTAGCTGCCTTCAGGTTTCCACCATATTTTTTTGAGACATAGTCTTTCATTGAACCTAGAGCTGGACATTACAGTTAGTCCAGCACTCTACCCCACCCCCACCCCCCACCCCAGTAATCTCCCGAGTCCTGCTTGCTGTGGATTTTAGAGCTATTTTTGTGCCATTTTGATTCCTTGAGGAGAAAATGGAAAGGTTGATGTTAGTGGAGAATATCTGTTTAATTCTTCAGCATTATTGAGAGGTTATACATATTTCACTGTTCTTCTTGCAGCAACTACGTGTATTTTGAAAATGTCAAGTGCATATCTCTTGTTATATCTGGGTGTGGTTTTTCTCAGTCTGTGACTGTTACTTTTCAGTTTCAGTGATGCTATTTGCCTTACTTTTGTATTGCCAAACCGTAATCACTGGGCTGGCCTTCTTTTGGTTTCCGCTTAGAAACTTAGAATGGGATCCATTGGGTCTTGTTCTCAGCTTCCTTGGTGTACTTCCTCTGGCTGCGGAGTCGCTCTTGCTCTAGATGTCAATACACCATTGCTCAAACCCAGATGCAAGATGTTATTGTTTCACTAACACCTAAGCTTGCTTGGGTTAGCCAGGAGTCTATTGTTTTCTTTGCTATTCACTCTCCTTTTCTAAAAGAGTGTATACCTCTTCCTTTATTCCACCTTAACTCTTTATTATAATTTTTTATTAATTATTTTACTTATTTACATTTCAAACATTGTCCCCCTTCCAAGTTCCCCCTCCTCAAGCTCTTCCACCCCATCCTCGATCCCCTTCACCTCTAAGAGAGTGCTTCCCCACTTACCTACCCACTCCCACCTCACTCCTCTAGCATCCTCCTTCTCTGGGGCATCAAGCCTCCACTCAACCAAGTGCGTTCCCTCCCATGGAAGCCAGATGAGGCAGTCCTCTGCTACATATGTAGTAGTAGCCACTGACTGACCCATGTATACTCTTTGGTTGGTGGCTTAGCCCCTGGAGACTCTGGGGGGGTCTGGTTAGTTGATACTGTTGTTCTTCCTATGGAGTTTCAATCCCCTTCAGCTCGTTCAGTCCTTCCCCTAACTCTTCCATAGAGGTTCCCAGGCTCAGATCAATGGTTAGCTGTAAGTATCTGCATTGGTCTCAGACAGGTGCTCATAGAAACTTAGAAGACAGCTAGGCCAGGTTCCTGCCCGCAAGCACATCTCGGCATTAGCAATAGTTTGGACCCTGGCATGGGATAGATTCCAATGTGGATTGGTCTATGGATGGCCTTTCTTTTAGTCTCTCCTCAATTTTTTGTCCCTGCATTTTCTTTAGACAGGAACAATTCTGGGTCAAAAAATTTTGAGATGGCTGTGTGGCCCCATCCCTCAACTGGGAGGCCAGGTCTATCTACTTGGGGTGATCTCTTCAGGTTCCATCTCCCCACTGTTGGGCATTTCAGCTAAGGTCATCCCCATTGGGTCCTGGGAACCTCTCACATCCCTGGTGTCTAGGACTATCTAGTGCTTCCCTCTTCCCTTCCCCCACCCCCACCCCATCCTCCACCCTGCACTGTTACATATTTCTGTTCATTCTCCTGGCCCTCTGGACTTCTTTCCTGTCTCCCCACACACACATACCTAATCCTGTCCCCTTTTTCCCTCCACCTCCCATCTCCTACCCAGGTTCCTCCCTCTCTCTGCCTCTTGTGATTATTTTATCCCCTCTTCTAAGTGGGATTGAAGTATCTATACTTGGACCTCCCTTCTTGTTAAGCTTCATATGGTCTTTGAGTTGTATCATGGGTATTCTAAACTTTTTGACTAATATCCACTTATCAGTGAGTACATATCATGTATGTCCTTTTGAGTCTGGGTTACCTCAGTCAGGATGATCTTTCTAGTTCTATCCATTTGCCTGCAAAATTCATGATTTCCTCATTTTTGATAGCTGAGTAACATTCCATTGTATAAATGTAACACATTTTATGTATCCATTTTTCCATTGAGGGACATTTGGGCTCTTTCCAGATTCTGGCTATTATAAATAAGGCTGCTATGAACATAGTGGATCATGTGTCTTTGTTATATGTTGGAGCATCTTTTTGGTATATAACCAGGAGTGGTATAGCTGGGGCCTCGGGTAACACTATGTCCAGTTTTCTGAGGAATGGCCAAACTGATTTCCACAGTGATTGTACCAGCTTGCAATCCCACCAGATATGGAGGAGTGTTCCTCTTTCTCCACATTCTCACCAGCATCTACTGTCACCTGAGCTTTTGATCTTAACCATTCTGACTGGTGTGAGGTGGAATCTCAGGGTTGTTTTGATTTGCATTTCCCTGATAGCTAAGGGTGTTGAACATTTTAACTCCTTAAGCTGCATGTTATAACTACTCCTGTGTGCATGGTCATGCATGTGTCTGCATTGGCTGTGTGCATGCTTTTGTTAGGGGACAACTTATAGAAGCTTTCTCCTTCTACCATGTGGGTCCAGAGAATTGAGGTAAGGTTGCCATACNTTGTTTTGATTTGCATTTCCCTGATAGCTAAGGGTGTTGAACATTTTAACTCCTTAAGCTGCATGTTATAACTACTCCTGTGTGCATGGTCATGCATGTGTCTGCATTGGCTGTGTGCATGCTTTTGTTAGGGGACAACTTATAGAAGCTTTCTCCTTCTACCATGTGGGTCCAGAGAATTGAGGTAAGGTTGCCATACTTGGAAGTAAGTACCTTTGCCCACGGGGTCATCAACTCCCATTTTAATGGAACAACCACCATGATGCCCTCCATGTATCACCTAGATCATGTCACCATGATGCCCTCCGTGTATCATCTAGATCATGTCCCTTCTTTATTCAAACCAGTTTAGTCGCTCTGCTCTTACCCAGCCAGAGTTCCTACAGACTTTTATCTTCCTTTTATCCTTCCTGAACTGCCATCCTCCTCCTGTTTGCCCTTTGGTATTGCACTTTATTAAAATGTGTCCCTCAAGGACTGGTATTTCCTCATCTCTTTTGCTCACAGAAGTATCCACAACACATAAACATAAATGGGTGATTGCATATTTGTTGTGTGAATGAGATTTTTGATAACTTCTTCAGAAGCCAACAGGTATGAGAGAGAATTGTTATGCTAGTGTACCTCTGTGTCAAACACCAATCACATATTCAGTGCTCTTTATCTGAGGTGCATCTTTTGGAAACTCTATAATGAACGGCCTCATGTGTACTTAACAGCTATCTTTACTCATCCTCTTTCTCTTTCTGAAGAGATAGTTCAGCTGAATTGAAATGTCTATGTAGCAATTAACTCCATGTATAGAATAGCTTTTCCTAATAGAAAAACAAGGATCTCCTGCTAGTCACCTAACATTTGTGGAAGTAAAATTCACTTAATTTCATTCTCCCAAATTGTTTTACAATTGATAAAACATTAGATGACTTGTATTACTACAAACACATGAAACCACCTCTTCCTTGCAAAAATTCCTTCTTTGGTAGAATATTCATTTCTAAATATGGTGTGAGATCACAATACATATGAAAATAAATCACTATCAACATCGTTATCAAGTTCAAATCACTGTAGTGTTCTACTAAATACATAGTTACTTTAAGGAAATAAAATTAAAGAAATCTCTTTATAGTATAACATAGGAACATTAAGAGTTTACTTAATAAAGGAAAAATAACCTCATATCTGTAATTCACATGTGTTTGGTTCATTTTGTTAAATGTGTTGCCACATTGCAAGACAGAAGGTATCCTTACTGTGATTAATATTAATCACATCTGCTATGCAAGGACATTCCACAAGAATGCATTATAAATGATTTAAGGAGGGCAAAATCCTGCCACGGAATGATTAATAATGTATAAACAGTATTTGATGACTGATTATATGTTTTAAAGGTTTTTAAATTTTATTTTTTGAAATTTTTATACATATAAACAATAATTCTTGGTCATAGCCACCCATCTCTGTCCCTCAAAACTCCCCCTGTCATGCAGACATACAGAGAACTTCAGATGGACTGGGACTGTGCTCTCAGCTGCAGAAGCCATGTCAGTAATTCCCACTTAGAGCTCCCTCCACCACTTACAATAAATAATACTTGACAATTTTAATAAAAAAATAGCAGTATAAAAATCTGGAGAGCTTAGGAAGACATGAGTGTGTATTTCCCATCCTGAATGAATGTATATTTTTGACATGGACACGCATAGCCCGTCAGTGACACAGAGCCTCAGACCCAGAAGAACGTGATAAAGCACTCCCTTCTGGCCTGTGTGTGAATGTTAACAATGCGTGTTCATTGTTTGTATTGCTGTATATGAAGTAGCTCGTCACAAAGCAAAGACAAGAACCATTAACAAAAGAGAATGTCCTTCCCTTAGGTTAGCATACCAGAAGTTATTTTCATTTATTTTTCTAATAAAGGGGAGAATTAAATTTCTTTACTTTCCAATTAATTTTCCTGTTACTTCACAGACTGTAAGGTAAAAACCGTGTATTCTTAATTCAATTATAACCTTTTGCATTAATATCCCCAGTATTAAACTGATATTTAAAACTTATAACCATGAGGATAAAACTTCCTGGAAGTTCTTCGTAATTTATATTATGTTTAAGAGCCTCACTAATATAATGGAAACCCAAGAGAACCTCTTGTAGACCGGAACCCTCAGCAGCCGGCACTGGATTCCTGGAGTGTGACCAGTAGACAGACAGGTAACCCTGGAACCCACTCCCCAACCCCTGCAACAGTGGCAACAAGAAGAACAGTGTCACCTTCATTCAGGGACATTGTAAGCATAGGAATGATCCCACAAACCTATGGGCTTTACCCATTAGCCATCACTACCCCAATCTCTTCTGAGACTGGAGCATTGAACATACCATAATATTCATTAATGGGGTCTCAGTTCAGGCAACGGGACTCTTTAACTATTACTAAGAGGAGCCCAGCACCAAGAGACCTGAACAGGGTGATTAGTAAACTAGAATGAGCAGAAACCATCTTCTAAGAATGGGGGTTCCCATACCCCTCCCCATGATGAGCTGTGACTGATGATGCTAAAGATAAGACTGTTCAGATGTGCTCAGTCTGCTTGATTTCACCTTGCAAGTCCTAGAATTCCAAAACACTCTAGCTTCTCAGCAGGAATTATTATACAATGCCCTATGTCTCTGTGTGAATCCTGCCTTCCTTACTCTAATGTGTCACAAACTTATTTGTTCTGAAACACATTTTCTAGACTCTTGCTCTTACCAATTCTGTGATCGTTATGCCCAGTCCCCAATCTTGTAGGGCTTAACCATTCGCTTGACTTCTGCATCTTTTGGAGTGCATAGCTAAGGTTGCTGACAGTGGCCTCTGAATAACAGTAAAAGGTGGAATCAGTACAGTGTCCAATATTAAACCAGACAGCAGAGAGTTTCCTGAGCCCTGGTCCTGCAGTGGTTGTTAGCCATGCCTCATGGACACGCCCCATACATCACCCAGTTCTCATGTGTTAGCCAACTTCTTAGCTCTTTTACCCCCAGCTTCTTTTTGTGTAAAGTAAAAACCACAGTAGCATCTATCTCAGCGATATAACTTAGGGATCAAATGTTACATATGTATGAACAGTCTTCACAATATATAATTTATGATGCAATTAAGTTAATTAATGCTTAATAATATTAGATAGTAAGCAAGGGAGGCAGACCACGAGTTCTCTCTTATGTTTGGAAGCTTTGTGCTGTGTGTATATCTCTATGTAGAGATATACACATAGGGAAGTATTCACGTCTTGAGTACAAAGAGAAGTCTCAGGGAAAGATACAAATTGGGAACTAATTAGAATCTGGATAATATTTAAAGTTCAGGCACTGGATGGAATCTACTATGAAAAGACAGTGGAGAAGAAGAAGGGAGGACCAGGCACTTACCCTTAAAGACATGGCCCAGATTTATAGTAACAGAAGAAGCTTGCGATTCTAAATCAAATTTCTTACTTCCAGGAAGTCTCATTTGAAGCTCTGGGTTATAGCAGCTGTTCCTTTTGCATTTCACAGGTACACTATCCCATCCAATTTAGGCTATTCATAGTTAAGACTGACATACTTTTTGTATCTATCACAGTTTTACATAAGACTCTTGATTAAAATGGCTCTTAGGACAGTCACCTCAAGAAATGAAAGTTTGGGAGCTAGAGAAAGTTTGGTCCTTTAAATGGCACCATAAATTCTAGCAACAAGAGATGTAAATTATTTTGCAATAGGAAAAATGTTTTAATTAATTAAACTCATTTTATTGGGGAATAGGTGTTATCCTTGATGGAGAAAATATGAATCTAGGCTCATAAAAGAGCGTGCCTTCCCAGAACCCATATTTGTGTACTGCATGAGGAATAGGTCTTCAGACTTGAGTAAATTGAGCCTCGGTCTCAGACCTACACTATGAGATCCATACACAGGTGCTCACCTCATTTGACTACATGTTTTCACCTTTAAAACAGTTGACAATAATACCTACCTCACAAAACTGATGAAGTCTACATGCTGTAATTAGAACACTCACATAGTAGTTTCCTTATTTCTCCTGTGATAAGATTTACATGCGTTGATCTGTTACTCTACTTACATAGCCCACAACTGCATCTAGCAGTCTGTGAATTAATTATGAGCCTGCATCCAGAGAAAGGTGTCCTTGTGCAGTCCCATTGTTGTGTGAGCATTGCAGGCTGCCGTTATCCAAACCAGGTGGCCTAGCACAATCCCCTGGCTTGCCTTCTTGATGGAGAGACGAAGTAAGGATGAGATGTATGAGGCTACAGACATGCTTTCTCCAAGTAAAGGTTACTAGGAAGGATGCTCTGTAAAATAGTGATAAGTAAACTGCATAGTAGACACACAGGCTGGCTGCAGTCCTCTAATGTCGTTAACGAGCATTGTGTAACACACATAATTTACATGCAGGGCAGCCCATGGGCATAGCATCACTACAAGCATTGATGACCATCTGTGTTGCTACAGAGGTGCAGTGGCTGCCACTTCACTAGGCCATTTAGAAATGCTTCCACGCCACTGTAATATGAAGCCACCGTCCCATACATGGTCTATTGCTTGCCAGAGGCCTCATCATATATTTCAAATTACACATACAGAATTTACCTTATTAAAGTGGTACACATGGGGAGAGTGTGAACTTTGATGGTGTCTGTATGATCTGTGGATACTGAAGGAGACTGCACTAGACATCTGATTTTACTTTTCTTTAAGTGGAAATATATCACCTATGGCTGTCAGGATTATTACATGCTTATAGTTTGTTGCTTTTAAATAGGCTTAGAAATATTCAAATGCAATGATTATTTTAGCCTCATTATTCCCTGATCCTACCCGAGACTGAACTGTGTTAAGTGCATTTAAAAGGGGCAACGCCTCTCTGCTATATCCATTTTAAGCTACCACATGTCTTTGCTTATCAGCAGTTGTCACAGTTCATTAACCATGAAGTCCAACCCACTCCAGCCCTTCTT
This sequence comes from Mus minutoides, assembly GCA_902729485.2. Classification (NCBI taxonomy): domain Eukaryota; kingdom Metazoa; phylum Chordata; class Mammalia; order Rodentia; family Muridae; genus Mus; species Mus minutoides. The sequence continues at coordinate 232,631 of LR750440.1, read as the reverse complement.
TCTCTACTCAATTTTTCAGAAAAAAATTGTCCAGTTACAAACCAACCGGTTAGCTTTCTAAAGATACAGATATGAAACAATTTGCCTCAGCATTAAACCTCAAAAGAATTTACTAGCTTTTGTGAATCTGCCACCAATGCTCATTTTTAAGCCAAGAGCACACATATAAATCACACCGAGCACAGCATACCCGCCTTCAGAAAGTCATTAGATTTTTGTGGTTTCAAGCAATATGGTGTTTTAATTGGAACATGAGTTCCCATCACTTGGTCTCAGGGGTGGTGATTTTTCTCACCCACGTCCCTGAACTATTATTTCAGATAGTCCCGTAAATAAACAGGATCTTTCCCTGTCCAGGGTTGTTAATGAGCTTCCTTTCATCAATCACACAAGGTGTGAAGTCTGAGAATTCGAATGCAGGCTAACAGTCAGTCTGCCACTGTTTCACGGGTCCTGGCAGGGGTCAGAGAGAACAGCAATACCCTTCACAGGTCCTAGCAGGGGTCGGAGAGAACAGCAATGCCCATTACCACAATAGAGTGCCACACAGAGGGCTGTGCTATAGCAGAAAACGAACCTCTGAACTCTGAGAAGTCAAACCTTTTACAGTGAGCAGTAAACCTGAAGGATCCTTGAAAGGACATTGCCAAGTGGAAGCAGTTCCTGCTGATTCTCACAAAGCAAGCAGAATCCCGGGAGCACAGTGAATGTCTTTCAGCCACATTGGAGCCTTTTCTTCTTGGACATGTTTTAGTTCTTTAATGTTGTCAGCAGCGAGATGGTTCAACGGGAAAGGACACTTGCTGCTAAGCCTCATACCTGAGTTCAATTACTGGGCTCCATGTGGTGGAAGGAGAGACAGCTGTCCTGTGATTTCCACACTTGTACAGACGTGTGTGTGCAGACACACACACACACACACACACACACACACACACACACACACACTAAATGAAGGTAACAATTTTTTGAAGAATTCAGTGTAGGTTTTACCGATAACAGGGATGCGTGCTACAAACATGTAATCCCCAAACCTAGCCTCTTACAAAATATCTTCAGTTCTTTCCTTTAAATTAAGGAAAATTCAGGTTTTAGTTTGTGTGTTTACTCAGCCTTAATGTGTCCCAGTCTCCTGAAATACTAAATAATCATTCTTCATTGGAGGAAAGCTGAGTATATTAAGTGAGGTAATTCGTATAGAGAATTTCTCACAGATCCTGGCACATACTGTATCCATTACAAATGAATAATAATTTTAATCAAATTGAGCCTTAAGTAAACTGTAATGAGTGACACTCAATATCTCCTTCATTAACTTGCCTCCAAGTACTCATTTCCAGGAAAAACTTGGGAGCTCTGGCTAACCACTTAGTATAGAAGCATTTTCAAGAAAGGAGATAAAGAAAATTATATTTTTGAAAGTTGTTTATGCACTTTAAGTTGATTATTTGATCTAGTGCCCTATACTATTTCATTCATTATCAGTACCATTTGTGAGTGTGTGCCTGATTAAACTCACTGGGTCATAAAACAAAACCAAGAGGCCTGAATGTGAGAAAGGGACTTAGAGGTAAGGGTGAAGACGGACAGGGATGATGGGAGGCGAAAGAAGGCAAGAGTGGGCATGATAGTAGTCAGTGTGTGTGTGTGTGTGTGTGTGTGTGTGTGTGTGTGTGTGTGTGTGTGACAGTGTCAAGGACAAAATTTCATTTTAAATACAACAGAAATAGATTCATCTATGTAAGCAACCATGCATAGAAAGTATACTGCTTAGGGTGAGATTTTTAGCTTTCTTATTTCTGGACAAGAAAAGATCAGACCACATGGAAATATAATTTAAAACAGGATTCTTACTTCAACTTGTTGGGGTTTAAGCAAATCTGTTCATATAGTTGAGCCTCAACTTCCTTAAATGTATTTTTTTTTCTGTGATTAGAATCAGGCCCAGAGCCTTGTATAACCTAGGCTAGTCCTCTACCACTGACTTACCCTCTTATAGGTAAGGTGGCAATACCTGCTGCCCTACATTTTCTGGGGCTGTAAGTATTATATGAATTAGCTGATAGATAGATAGATAGATAGATAGATAGATAGATAGATAGATAGATAGATAGATAGACAGAGATAGATGATATAGGTGGGTAGATGATTAGATAGATAGATAGATAGATAGATCAGATGATAGATAGATGATAGACGATAGATAGATAATAAATATAGATATGTGTTTTGCAGGAATTAGGAGCACTAACATAAACATGATGGGACATTAATTTTATCTTATTGGCACAGAATAGGGCATGCCTCAGGCTGGTGTGGAGCCCAGTGTGGGTTCTCTCTGCTGGACAACTACAGGATCACTTGGCTTTTCCCAGGCGGATGCAGGACTGCTGAATGGAGTGCTGTCCATGGTTACAAGAAAAGCAGGGAAAGGCTGAACTCTTCCTGCCCAGAAATGGGGATTCTGGGAGGTTGCAGTGTCTGTAAGTCCTTGCGTTCCCATGTGCTTCCACCATGCAGTCACAGTCTTTGAGGCTGTCTATGAGATGTCCCATGGCATTTCTGAGATACTCTGTGGTCACAGGCTCATGGGCTATCTATGAGAAGACATTCCCTGGCGTTCCTGACACACCCTGTGGTAAGCACCTCACAGTGTCAGTTTCTCTTAGTTACACTCATTATCATGGTATCCGATAGCAGGGTCTTCATGCTATCTGCAGAGTTTGTGCTGCCACAATGTACCACTGCCTATCAGAATTGCCCAGTGTCCACACTTGGCAAACCAAATAATTGTGTGGCCATGAGAGGGGCAGAGGGGTGACTGCAAAAATGGATAGAGTCTTGACCATCTAAGGACAAACAGTAGATTTTTAAGGATTTTCCTTTCATTTGCATACAAGGCTTTCCCACTGTGTTGTAAAATTGAGCATGGACACTCAATGCCAAAGACTGACATTAGTTTCTCACTAAGACTAAACCCAGCAGCCTGGATGTTAATGTGTAAAAGGCCAACATTAGCAGTTCTCAGCTGGGACAGGCTTTCCAAGTTGAGCCTATAATGTGAGACTACCATCTATCTTGGCAAAGAAACTCACCGTAGGATATGTTTGAGGATGGGCAGAATGTTCGATCTTTTTTTATTCGCACATTTTCAATTCTAGTCCTAGTGCAATGAAACTGAAAAGTTAAGCCAGACACAAACTTCATAGCCCAGTCAACAGGAACAACAAGCATGGAATGAAGCCCCGTGGATACCCACCTTAGAAACTCACATGGATAAAATAATGGCAATGGGATATCATAATATAATGCATTAAACCATGCTTTGCCAAAATCACCCCTGCTACGGATTTGTGGACACATTTGGGGAGTTACCTGCACTTCTCCTCGGAAAACTACCTGCGACTAAAACAATATGGCTGAAATAGAAATGTCCCTCCTTAGGCTGGTGGGGCTTTAAATGAAGGTGGTATGGATGCTGATGTGTATTGAACATACAGTACCCAGCTTATGCAGTTCATCATGGTTTCCGGGGGTACAGAAGGACCTGTGAAACAGAAACCATCCTTCAAATGCTTTTTCCTGAGCTAATAACACATAGTAGTCCTTCAGCCTTTTAAGTGTATTGCTTCATGAATTATATTACCAATTAAAACCCTTACAAAATATGGGTTTTTGTTCAGTGCATTTTCCCAACTAGCAGCAAATGTCAGTGTTCTGAGAACAGTTAAGGTGGGCTTGACAACACCTTATTCCTAAAGGTTGCTGCGTTTTCAAGTTAAGATTGTTTGTTGTGCTATCTGCCCATCATAAGTTAAGGGGTATCTGCAATAAACTCACCATGACCGAAGCCACCTGTGCTGTGTATGGTCCCTGCTGACTGAGCTCTCCTGTATCTGGGCTCCATCTCTACGCCAGGCTTTGGAAATGCTTGCAGCTCCCAACCTCCTTGGTTGTTTTACTTGTTCTCTAGGAATGACATTCATCTTCTAAAGTATGCAGAAACAAGGCTGAGAAACAAGGCAATTACATGTAGTTTTTGTCAACTTGAGGTAATTTCATCTCTAAAATAACTTGTTTAAATTTCAAAAAAAAATTGCTACTTTCATGGAGGGCCTTCTTAAGTTCTGTATGTTTTTAGTGGGAAATCTTTAAGATGAGGTGTGTTTCCTTGTCGTTAAGAAGTTCACGAATTAACTCAGCGCTGCTGGGAGCTCCCTGGCAGTGCCTTTGTTCCTGATACTGTTACATCCCCTGAAAGACAAACAGAAGACATTGCTGATCTTATAGGCTTATGAAAAGAAGACGATTCCTGTTCATAAGTTCAGGAAGTGACAAATTTAACTATGTAGTATTTATCCATTTTTGTTAATATGAAATGCCTGAGGCAGGCTAATTTTCTAAAGAAAAAAAAAGTCTGTGACTCATAATTCTGGAGATTCAAGTGTCTGTGTGAGCATTGGTCCTGTTCCTTTGAAGGCTTGCTTAGTTGCCATAACTCGTCAACACTCAAATAGCAGGAAGTGATCCCATGTCAGACAGTGCAGTGGCTCCCCTGGACATGGCCCCAGTTGACTTGACGGTTCACTAGACTTCACCCTTGTGAAGGTCTCACAACTTTCATTTCGATCATGCTAGGGACCAGAGTTGCCATCAAGTGAGCCTTTAGGAGACAAAAATCTGAGCCACAGCCTTGTGCCGCTGTCCTCTGCTGAGGCTCCTCACTGCTCCACTGAACACAGTTCCACCAGGGCTCCAGACAGAGGTGTGTTCTGCCTGCCCCCTACCCCCAGTCTGTCCTTGAAAATCTCAGCGGCATTATCCATGAGAGTCCACTCTTACATTAGGTTACATATAAATCAGCCCTCAGTGGGCACTGTGAAGAACCACAGCAAGCACAAGCCTGTACCTGAGTCTACTCAAAGCCAACATTATTAGTAAGAGAGCAGTACTCAGTAAAATGAGCAGTGGGATCCTGAATGGTTCTGAGTAGTGGATTTGACTCCTGCAGCAAACCTTCACTTCATGGTGAGAGTGAGTGATCCAGGTTTGCCAAGAGGGCTGGAGCCTTTCTCTCAGTCATCCAGAGGACTGGCAATCCCTGTGAATCTAATTAAAATGTGGATGTTCTCTGGCACCTTCTTCAGGACACACACACACACACACACACACACACACACAAATAGCATTCCTAAGTCAGCTTGCAATTTCTCCACCTCCTTGCTGTCTGCTTCCTTTTGCTTCTGAGTCTCACTGTAAATCCAAGAGCAGCCAGCAGTGGGCGGAGCTTCAGCTAAGTGCTTTGGTGTTTTGAACAGTCCTTTCTCTCAAACATATTACAGACTCTGTTTCTTTGGTTGCCATTCACTAAGCCTTAGGGTGAGGACACAATGCTTCTAGGTCCTTAGAAGGACTGTAACAAGAATGGCCTCTTCTCTCACCCCATGTTGGACCTTCATTTATAGCAGCATTCTGGCTGTGACTACTCAACCAATCTCTAAGACATTCTGCCTTGTATCCCTAGTCAACTCCCTTTTGGGTTCTTATCAGAATCACCCACCATACTCCATGTTTGATGTCTTCTGACCTAGACCTACAAGTTCTTCTCTCTACTTGCTACCCAGTACCAAGCTCCCCCACATCTTCCGCTGTGATTTCTGTAACAGCTCCACTCTTCTGTGCCAGTTTTCAGTATTAGCCCATTTTCTTTTCTATGACAAAATGCCTAAGGCAAGCTAGCTTTATGAAAAAGGAGTTTTATTTAGTTCACAGTTATCTATCCACTCTAGCACACCTTGGGTGCATCATCTGCAAAGGCACATCACCAAAGAGGAAACCAGAATGCTCAGGTCCCACAGTGCCCTTGCAAATTTTTACCACTTAACCAAAGAATGCCCATCAAGTTCTCCTAAATGTTCCAGAGTACCCTTGCCACACTGAGAGCCAAGGTTCCCATAGGCAAACTTTCGCATATCCAAACACATCCAAAGCATAGCCTACTCTACTTTAAAATCGGCAATTCAGGAAGCACCGTGTAAAAATGAACACCTTATAAGGCTTTTGGAAGTCTCTTAACTAGTACTGTCTTTCTCTGAATCATCCAGCATTAAACATGGAAATGGCAAAGCGAGAGAGAAAGATTAGCTTTTGGAAGTGAATCATAGACAACATCTCTCTTCCAAAGTAACTCAATACATACTTTTCATCGTTTCTTAGATAATCATCTAAAGCTTATGAGACACGGGCACTGTATTCTTTACTACATTTCAACTGCAGTCTTATTTGAAGTTATCTTTATAAAGAAAAGAATAAATCTTGAGAAGCCAAAAATGTCATTAATTCCCACTGAGAGCAGACGACTATTTAGTGACCTGAACAGAATAAAACGGTGGCATCTTTTCCAATCACCTATAACTCAGAAATATAGATCCAACCTGTAACTTGTTTGAAGAAACATCAGTCAGAGGTCACAAAGTGGATGTGCTCTCTGGTATTCTGTTCAAGAATTTCAGAGATTACAGTTCAGGTTTATGCTGTGTGCTTCACTATATTTACATGAAACCTTCATATTAGTCACATGCAACATCTGTTATGCATTTATATTTTGATGTATTAACTTCTTCACCAAGAGGCATAAGATGAAGTATTTTATAGCCGATGATATGTTAGGGTTGTGGAGCGGGATTGGTGAGTTTACAGTCAGTTAAATGCCAGGCAAGACCTGGGTTCAAGCAGCACCATACTGAAGCCAGGTGTGATGGTGGGACTTGTAGCCTAGAGCTTTCAGGCAGGATGAGACCAATTCCTGAGCTCATCAGTGAGCCCTGGGTCCTAGTGAGAGACCTTGTTTCAAGCAAGTGAAAATGAATATTGGCAAGTCTAGCAACCTGAACTTGATCCCTGGAACCCACATGAGAGAAGAAACAACTCCAATAGGCTGCCTCCTGATCTCCTCATGTTTCATTGCACAGACTTGCTGCTCTCACACAAACACAACATATACAACACACACACACACACACACACACACACACAATAGTAATAAATAAAAGCAAAACAGTAAAACCGTTGTGGTGGTTTGAATGAAAATGGCCCCCATAGGCTTCCATACACTTGGTCCCCAGTTAGTGGAAGGATTAAGAGGTGTGGCCTTGTTGGAAGAGGTGTGTCACTAAAGGTGGCTCTGAGGCTTCAAAAGGCTGACAGCATTTTCAGAGTCTCTGCTTCCAACTTGCGCCTCTGACAATGTGGAAAACACTACGTTTGGCCTTACCAATGGGTAAGGTGTTGGGCTCTAGCACAATGCAGCGTGATTGTCATTAATCTGACTTTTTCTTAGACAAGCAAAGAACTCTCTAGTTAGGTTCTGGATATTCATACCCAGTGAGGAAACGGAGGCCATCTTTATGAAAGAAGTCCCAGGCCTTTCCCTTCCAGCAGTAGCGGGAGTCCTCTGCCCTCACCATGCCCGCTGAAGGACAGCCGTGAGCAGCCGGTCGGTACACAGAGTGCTGGGACGGTTTCTACCTGGACTGTAAGTGACATACCTCTGTCATCTGTGCCTTCATCACTGCTGAGTCACAGAACTGCAAACTCTAAGTCAATTGAATAGAAGTAGCCACACTTCCCTCTTTTTTTTTCTTTTTCTCTTTTTCTATAAGAAAGCCAACTCAGGAAAGACACTTGGCCAGAGGGAAACCTTACTCAGTGTCCTGGGATCAGTCCAGGAAACTTCCATCCAGGGACCGTGCTTCTCCTTTTCTTTCTGAATAGTCTCTTGGATTCTTGTTTGTTTTGATTTTAACCCCCATACTGGGGTTCCTCCAAAACTGGCAGCCTCACTGGTGTTAACCCAGAACTGCACTGCACTGTCGGACCTAACATGCCCAGACTGGAAATCACAAGGATCAGTGAATGGACTCAACAAACACTTCTGGGCATCTACCTCATTGCCCTGGACTCTGTGTAGCTGGCTCCGGAGCATCTTACACTCAGTGGAAGCATAGCAACGTCTTGGAGACTGGCCAGTCTGGTGAAGAAACAGATGTGCAGTAGAAGACCAAGGATGTCTGCTCCTCAGGGCTATAGGAGTACCCGTGGACAGGTGTTAAGGCTATTTTTTCCTTGTTTCAGAAAAAAAGCTTCTCTGGTAATGTACTGTATAAAGGAAGACATAGAAGATTCAGATATGACCAGAAACAAACAAACAAACAAACAAACAAACAAACAGGAAAAGCCAAAGCCTCAATGCCCTTGTCCTAACTCCCTGGTGTTGAGAAGGCCCGTGGTTGAAGCTCCTTGAGAAGGATTGACACCTAAATTACCTTGACTCCTGTCATTCACTCGAGGATGCCACTTAACAGTGTGAACAATTTTCCCGGAATTTTATTTTAAATTATGGTGAAATAACTTTATGTATTTGTTCAGTTAAAGCATAAAAAAAAAATCTTTCTTTTTTAAAAAAAAATCTCATTTTCTCCTCAAAACATCCTGTCACTGAGTGACAGATTTAATTTGATTATCCCAGCAACTAACAAAAGATATGACATGTAGTAGACATCCGCTAAATGTGATTCAATTAGCAGTGTGACTTAGAATCCTATGGTGCGACATTAATTCTCATGTAAGCACAGTGAGCAGACAAAAGAAGAAAGGAGCCTTCTTTTCTCCCTGCAGCCTAATTTGAATATGTCTATTTTTTAATGCTGATTTACTATTCCCTCACCTAATTCTTTCATTAACTTCTTTAACATCTTTCCTTGCAATCAGTTTATAGAATTTCATTTGTCCTGTCCTCAGAAACTAGATCACAAATCCTACCAGAATAGTGTGAAAAATGAAGTGATTCAAAATGACAGTTACCTTTTCTAAAACATTAAATATGCCGGGGACCCCTATGGAAGAGTTAGGGAAAGGATGGAAGGAGCTGACAGGGATGGCAACCCCATCGAAGGACCAACGGTATCAACTAATAGCACCCCTCAGAGCTCCCAGGGACTAAGCCACCAGCCAAAGGGTATACATGGGCTGGTCTGTAGTCCCCAGCACATAGGGAGCAGAGGACTGACTTGTCTGGCCTCAGTGATAGAGGATGCAATCTAATCGTGTAGAGACTTGATGCCCCAGGGAAAGAGGATGCTTGTGGGGGAGATGAGGTGAGGATGGGTAGGTGGGTAGGGGCCACCCTCTCAGAGTCAAAGGAGAGGGGAGATGGGGTGAGTAACTCTCGGAGGGGGACAAGGAAGGGGGTAACATTTGGAATGTAAATAAAATAATTTAATAAGGAAGGAAGGAAGGAAGGAAGGAAGGAAGGAAGGAAGAAAGAAAGAAAGAAAGAAAGAAAGAAAGAAAGAAAGAAAGAAAGAAAGAAAGAAAGAAAGAAAGAAAGAAAGAGAGAAAAAGAAAGAGAAGGAAATCTTCCCTAGTGTGTTTCAGTAGTGTTATAGAACATCCCACAGTGGTAACTTATGCACGATGGACTCTTTCTGCCAACCATGAGGCTGGAAGGCACCAGCAGCTTCTATGTGCACCGAGGCCCAGGTCTCTCTTTCCAGGTGGAACTGTGTTGCCACATTGCCAGGTAGCAGATGCTGTCGCTACATCCTCACCAGGGGAAGGGACAGAAAGGACAGGCACCATATGTAGTTCTGTATAAGGACTCCAGTTCATTCAGGAGATTCCCCTTCTCATGACTCCAACAGCCTAAAGCCCCCCCCTCCCCCGTTATTATACATGGGTGACTAAGCCTCCGTATTTGAACACTGGGAACAAATTCAGATCATAACAAATTTCAATTTTTCTATTTTCTTCCTTGTAGCTTTCTGATCTCATAGACATTTTAGGTTCTAGAGGAATAAAGCTGATTTGTAAAGTATACGTGTGTGCCCTTTTCCCAGCTTGCATCAGAGAAAACTATACAGCATATCTATCGATTCAAAAGAAGATTTGCAGTCTGATGTGAAGCTCTGGAAGGGGGTTCTTCCAAAGACTTATCCTGGGTCTGTGTGAGCCACTCATAGCTTGCAGATTTCTGTGAGTCTCGTCTCCCCCAACAAGGGCTCATTCCAGTTGTAATGATTTACAGACCCGATTGATTTAACTATTTTACAGTGCATATATGTATCAAAATGTGATCCTGTCCACTGTAAATATATGTCATTTTATTTCTCAATGATACCTTAATAAAGCTGAAGGGATTTTATTCTTTGAAAATAGAGGAGACAAAGGAAAGCCAGACCAAGATTATTTAACCAAAAATCTTGCAAATTGAAGAAACTCTGTATTGGGGGGGGGGGGTCTGTAAGAAGTAGCAGAAGTACTGAAGACCTTCAGAGGCAAGAAATGATCAGGACTCTCATAGAGGCCAGTGTGGCCAGAGCCATGAACAGAAACCTGACAGGGGCTGAGACTGAAGCCAGATCCAGCCATCACAGTGACTTCTGGAAACTAGTACACCCTGCTACCAATCAGCTGAGGCTTTTTGAACTCACACTGTGTAGAACTTTCTTGAGGCCAGTGTGGACTCTTACATCTGTAAGAGTCCATGAGTCACAGAAGAATGATACCCTGGACTCAAATAGAAAGTAAACACAAAGAGTGTTCTACTCTGCCGAAGTTCAGCATGCTGGAGTCGCCCATTACCAAGACAGAGAGACACCCAAGTGAGCTCGAAGGCACACTGGGATTCCGGAGTAGATGAGCTTTGTTATTCTCTATCTCTGGGCATTCCAGAACCATTATGGAGGAGTGAAGGCTGGAGCCTGGGGTTCTTCCCATTAGTAATTGATTTGCCTGGGCTTGCCTGGACTTGCCCAGTTCTTAGGCCTAGTCTTAACTGCCAATTTGAAGTCTGTCATGGAATCAGCCTAACCTTCTCAATCTACTGGGAAAAAAACCACTTTGCATACAGCACGAATTTAGTAAGATTCAGCTGATCCCATATACAGAGACATCGATGCTCAAGGCTGTACAATCTAAATCTTCTCCTCACAGTGGTGAAATTCACTGACTTCTAATTAGCCATCCAGTTAATCCATTAGCATTTTTATTAGCAGATACAGGCACTGCCCTTACATCGTATGGATCCCCAACCCATGGCTCATTTTGTACCTCCTTCCACCCCTGAGAAGCAGTCTGCTTTCCCTCTGTGTGAATTCATATACTGCACACAAGTAGATCCCTCCAGTATGTGACCTATATGCTCATTTAGCTTGCTTCTGAGGTTTGTCTGTGCTGTGACACACCTAGGTACATTGGTTTCATGGGTGAATACTATCACATTGTATGTGTGTATCACAATCTGTTTATCCATTTATCTATCAATGGGCAATAGGAGCTATTTTCATGATTTGGTGATTGTGACTCTTGTTACTATGAATTACTGTACAGTCATCTGTGTAAAGATTTTTTTCAGAGTTTGGAGTATACACCTACAAGTGGGACTACTGGATTATGCAGTGATTCTATTTAGCATTGTAAGGAGATACCTACCATGCCGTTTTCCCTGGAGGTTGGACCATTTTATAATATGGAATGGTGATCCATTTTACAATGTGGAATGGTGGTTCTTTACCTGTGACCCTCAAAAGTTCCTGCTCCCTCCCACCTGCCTTCTCAAGGGTGAAGCTGCCTACCCTAAGACATTGTGCTTTACCCAGCATGCACCCTGATCAACCTGCCTGCTTCTCCCAACCTGGCTAAAAAGAACTTTTATATTTTTAACTACAGAGAAAGGTTTTAGAGGGAGAGAAACCGAGGTTTGACATCCCAATTTGTGTCTCAGTGGCGGGGTGTGTGGGGGAACCAACGTCCTATTTTTGAGACAGGCAGGCAGGAAGTCTCCCCTCTTACCTCTTTGTTCTGTTCAAATCTTCAATTGATCTGATCAAACGCCCTAAAAACAAAAAATGTAAATCAGCATGACTCACCAATTCTAATATTAATCTCCTCCAAAAACAGCCCTGCAGACACCAACTACCTGAGTAACTCATATCCCATTCAAACTGCAACAAAAAATTAACAAATATAAATTATTTTTTTTAGAAAATTCCTTATTTGAAAATCCACAGTCTATTCTTGAAGTTGTTCATGAAGCTGTTGACTACGTTCTGCCTTCCGTACACCAGGAACCTACTAAGTCAACAGTTGTCTGATGCTAAGGACAAGAACAGGTCCATTAATGAGTTAGGGCTACTTTGATCTATAGATATTCCAAATCAAGAAACACACAGGAGATCCTTAGAGTGTGGGACGATGCCTCATACACCAAAATCACCCTTGGGTCTTACTTCAGGAGTACAACTGCTCAGAGTTTCTGTGTTAGAACTCAAGGGTCTATATTCTGGTAACTTTTCTGTATGTGATTTCCTGTAGCTACTTTTAAAAGCAAATGTTATAAGTTACTGAAATCATCAGGATAGTGTATAAACTCTTTTTTATATAGCTGATTTGTGAAATATAATTGACAGGCTCCTAAGGATGTCATACGGTGAGTGTGGACTATCTTTTTTTTTCAATTTTTTATTAGATATTTTCTTCATTTACATCTCAAATGCTGTCCCAAAAGTCCCCTATACCCTCCCCCCCACCTTGCTCCCCTACCTACCCACTCCCACTTCTTGGCCCTGGCATTCCCCTGTACTGGGGCATATAAAGTTTGTAAGACCAAGGGGCCTATCTTCCCAATGATGGCTGACTAGGCCATCTTCTGCTACATATGGAGCTAGAGACACAAGCTCTGGGGGTACTGGCTAGTTCATATTGTTGTTCCACCTATAGGGCTGCAGACCCCTTCAGCTCCTTGGGTACTTTCGCTAGGTCCTCCATTGGGGGCCCTGTGTTCCATCCAATAGATGACTGTGAGCATCCACTTCTCTATTTGCCAAGCACTGGTATGAAATTCTTGGGCAAATGGATGTATCTGGAGGATATCATCCTGAGTGAGGTAACCCAATCACAAAAGAATTCACTTAATATGCACTCACTGATAAGTGGATATTAGCCTAGAAACTTAGAATATGCAAGATACAATTTGCAAAACACAAGAAAATCAAGAAGAAGGAAGACCAATGTGTGGATACTTCATTCCTCCTTAGAATAGGGAACAAAATACCTATGGAAGGAGTTACAGAGACAAAGTTTGGAACTAAGACGAAAGGATGGACCATCCAGAGACTATCCCACCTAGGGATTCATCCCATAATCAGCCACCAAACGCAGACACTATTGCACATGCCAGCAAAATTTTGCTGAAAGGACCCTGATATAGCTGTCTCATGAGTGTGGACTATTTTTGCCTTTATTTCTTTACATAAGTCCTGGGAAGTACTGACACAGGACACACTTTCTCAAGATAGATAGATAGATAGATAGATAGATAGATAGATAGATAGATAGATAGATAGATAGATAGATAGATAGATGAGAGATAGAGAAAATATTTTCTGATTATGTTTTTCATCTTGCGTTCTATTGACATTTTCATCAAGATTCAATCAAAATTTTACTCCTAAATCACTGAACAATCACACTTGCACGCCAGACTCCTAATGTCATGCTGAGATGGTTTAAATGTAGCTACTGCTTCAAGGAGTGCTTAATGAAGCCTCAGCCCCACTTGGCTGTTAAAGCAGAAGTGAAAAGGTGCTAAGGATCTTGGTCATGTGTGTTTGTAAGCACTTAGCATTTTTACTTCTTGGGAAGGATAGGTAATGTTATTTACATGTATTAACATATTCATGACATGTGAATTCCTGTTTTTATAAGTAGTTAATTGAATAAGGCATAGCTAGCAGTTCCCTAAAGTTACTCCATTATAGGGATTTGTGAACTGCTTTGTAAATTTATTTTTTCTTTTAAAAGTACATCAGTATTTTGTCTTTTTATGTATATCAGCCAAACACTAAATATAATATGAGTAAAAATCTCAAGCATTCAAGAAAGAATAGGACTTAATCATTTTCTGTTTCCTTGTTACAAATCATTTTTGCCAATTTCAGTCTAACAACTGTTTTAAGAAAAATATCCCCCAGTATATAGAATTTTAAGTTTATGCATAATGTATATTCTAGATGAGTTAAAAGAGCAAACACTTTAATATACTTTGTAATTCTTTCCTCTTACCTTCCATACAAACATATATGTCCTTATTCTACTAATACAAAGCAAATGTGAAATTCATTAATATTCTTGTGAGGAATGGAGGATTCAGTAATGTCCTTTTAGAAAGAGGCTCAGAACCCTGTGTTGGATGTTGATATACCCTTGATGAACCTTCATTTTAGTGCTAATAGGCACCTACATTACTAAAGAGACATTTGGAATACAGCTGGAAACTAGAACTGTGGGCATATTTTTTGTTGTTGTTCACATGGCTAGCAAGAGGAAGCGGCGATGGAATTTTGTGGCAAAGCAAGAAGTTTTCAATCTTGGTATAAAGAAGGGCCACTGGCCTGCTGGAGACAGCTCTATTGCTCCACATTCGATTTAAAGACTTGGAGCCATTTTTCCATGTCATCTGAAATGGGTGAAACTATTACACTGAATAGGTCTGATGGTTGGGTTCAATGTGTGACACAGAGACACAGATACAGGCCTTTGCAAACAGCTACCCTATTGCTTTTATTTAATTTAGCAAATATAGATACTTAAACTTTTGATAATACATTTTTTTCTCCTGATAAAAGCAACATGCTTGTCCTGGTTTATTTTCTGTCTGTGATAAAACACTGGCCGACACAAACTTGAGAAGAAAGGATTTATTTGGCTTATACTTCTGGGTCATAGTCCATTGTCAAAGGAACTCTGGAAAGGAACCTGGAGGCAGAAATGGAAGCAGGGACCATGGAGTGATGCTGCTTATATCTTGCAACCTTGCTTACTGAGCCTGATTTCTTACACAACCCAGGACCACCAGCGCAGTTTGGCCCCATCTTCATTATTCAGTAACCATGGAAATCCCCCTCGATATGCTCTGATGGTGGCAATTCCTCAACTGAGGTGCTCTCTTCCCAGGTATCTTCTAGCTATTGTCAAGTCAAAGTAACCAGTACAATATTCAACATTAAAGTATCTCCCTCATCTTCTATTGTCTCACCAATCTAGTCTATTCACTTGTAAATGATAAAGTGAGTTCAAAATATAATCTAGGTGGTATAAATAAGAAATAAAAAATTAGCAGCTGTTCTTCTAAAGAGTGCCACACATTTGCTGAATACTAAAATGACTCTCATACAAAAATGTTTTGCAATTATGTTTAATTTTAATTTTTGCCTCTCATTTTCTCTCTTTGATATATTCATTCTGTTAAGGAAAATTGAGTGAAATCCAAAGACACATAATAGCTTCCATTTTACTCAGTCCTTGGAGCTCAATCTCTTTAAATTGGATCCTTTTTTTTGCCTTTAACCAAATCTTGCAAATGTTCTTGACTTTGCATAATGAGGACTTGAAAAACTAAGAAGGAACGGCATATACATTCAACTCTGAAAAATGATTTTTAAGTTTTTGTGAATTATGTTTGAATGCAAATGTCATATAATTTTATTGGACATTGTGCTCCATTTTAGTACTCCACTAAGCAATTTCAGATTTCCTGCCACGTTTGTTTGTTCATTTGTTTGTTTGTTGAAAGTGGATAAAATTACTTGTCTCTAGGGATGGTTTTCTGACCATGTAAATACAGACTTATACAGAGAACAGAATTAACGTTTGTAAAATTGAAAAGAACTCAAATATACAATTTGCAGTAATGCTCAAATCAGTTCTAGCACAGCCATTTGATGTGATCAGCATTCTGGTTTATTTAGAAGGGATGAAATGATAAAGCCCATCCATAATACACTGTCGAATAAAAGATGCAAACACGCTTTTTAAAATTCTAATTATAGCATACTCTAATTCCTCCTTCATTGAACAATGGGTATCTCTGGTCTCCCTATATCCACATCTAAATGGATTGGCTTAGTAATTGAGAAAATAGGAGAGTGGTAATGATACTATCTTTATAAGCAACTGTAAAATGTCTTGTTTTAAAAGTAATCAATGGTATATGATATTGTAAAAATTTACCATACTGTTAAATGCACACTGTATACTGTAATTTTGAAAAATAAAAGTACCGCTTTTCAATAATGAAGACACTTGAAACTGAGCCCTATGCTTCCAAGACTCCTGCACTAGCCATTGAAGAGATGTGATCATTTGTCTCTTCCTTCTGAGACTCTACTCCCCAGAAATGGTCTATTTTCGAGGGGTTTTGTTGTTGTCGTTGTTTTCCATTTGGGTGTTGTAGCAATGATTTTATTTATTATTAGCTTTTGATACTGTCACATCATTTTAGACACATCCCAAATAGGGACTCAAAACAAGGAATCATTTTCTAATATTTGTTTATAGCACTGAACACCGTGCCTCAGGTAACTATTTCATTACAGTAATAACAAGCTTAATGAAAAGAATTTTGTCTGAAAACATTCCCAGGTACTTAAACTTCTCACACAAAACATTTCAGTGTATTTTGTAACAATGTAAATAATGCATAAATCCGAGACAATTTTCTCATGCACATTCCCAAAATCTGGTTTCTAAAATCAATTAAAGTATGAAACGTATTGCTGTTTATTCTAAGTACATAAATACCATCTGGACACAAACTCTCTCTTCACCGTGTGTTGACTACTCAGTTTTTACCCTATGACCACATACCTGGGAGAACTTTAGGGAATTATGACTGATTTTGGCTTCTGATTTCAGAGGCATCTTCATAGCGTGGAGGGTGTAAGGGAACAGAATACTGCATCTCACACACAAAGGAAGGGAAGACAGACAAGGACCAAGGCACCATACAACCCTCAAGGGTAAAGTCTAGTGCTGCTCTTCCTCTTCCCTTGCTCACCTCCCAATAAAGCCATCATGTGATGAGTCCACTTAGAGTTGGTCCAGTCAGTGAGTGAGAGCCTCGGGATCTAACCATCTCTGAGATACCCTCATGGGCACTGCCAGATGTACTTCACTAACTCTTTTTAGCACTTCTCAATCTAATCAGCTTGACAATTAGGAAGTGCTGTCTCACCATACATAGCATAATTCATAACGCCATATGTTTCAGTATATCTTTTCAGTTCTTGGATGTTTGTTTTTTAAAATGTGTTATAAATTTGTGAAATATTCAAACTGGCAAAATCAGGGGTAGTTGAGTCATCAGATTTCGTATATTCTAGTTGTCAAAGATATTATTTTTGCAAGAATTTAATTTAGTTTCTAAGGCTCAGGAATAAGAGGTTTGCATGTTTTCTCCTAATAGTGATAGTGATCATAACTATATATTAAATATGTATATATGTATGGTCACACAACAAAGGTCACTGAAGGATAGTTCCAACAAAAGGGGCACACACAGCAAAAGGAAAGGACGATGACATCCCGTGTTTAAGGAGACATCATTAAATATGCAAGAAATAATTTTAGAATAGATTTTGAATGTTTATTCAGTGAATGAATAATTAAAGGGTGAATTGGAATAAAACAGAAAAAAAAAGAGAGAAAGAAGACCTAAGAAGGGAAAATACACAGGAAAAGTTAGTCAGGAAGGGCAAAACAGTGACCAACTGGAAGAATAGGACAGGTGGTGGAGGGGCAGAGAAATCATGTGACTCACATAAAGACAGCAAACCAACTATCAAATGAATGGATGTATGGATGGATAGAGAGACGATAGGTAGGCAAACGGTCACTGAATACTAAGGAGACTGAACATGGCAGTTCAGGCACTGCTGAGCATCAGTTCTGCTATTAAAGAACACAAGGGTAGTGTGGGACTGTTTGTACCAAAGGGAAGGATCCAATGCAAGGTCACCACAAGAGCCCAAGCCATTTATCTCAGTTTCCTCCCATGTAAAATGAAGTGTTAACCAAGATCTTTCTGAAAACCAACAGTGCTATTTATGTTTGGTTTACGTGAACACTAAGTTATAAACACACACACACACACACACACACACATTCACACAGTGGCAAGAGGCAGAGTAATTGGTTGTTGTAATTTAAATAAAGGTCGGGAAGTAAAGGAGAAAAAACAATGAAAGTGCAGTAAACACTCAGAGAGAGACAGCAGCATTAACACAGAAAACCATCCTTCCAAAGTGCCCCTTACGAGAAGTGCAATATGTGTGCTCTAGACACTGACAAGAGCTTGACATAACTTAGACAAGCGGGAAGGATTATTGATTTTGGCTCACAGTTTCAGTTCATCATGGTAAGTGAATCAGAGTAGTGAGTTAACATCACGATGTCCAGGTAGCCCAAAGAGCACAGACGAGAAACTGCCTACACCAGCTGCCTTTCTCCTCCTCCCCACCCCCATCTTCTTTTCCAACTTGGTCCTGATCTACTGAGTGATGCTTTTCATATTCAAGAGATTATTTCTCTTAGCTAATCCACCTCCAGATTCTCTCATGAACACACCCATAGGGGCACTTACCTAATTCCATAGGTGTTTCTCCATCCAAACCAGTTGTCAGTCAAGATGAACCATCCCGAATATTTGCTTGTTCTAATGGTCAAATTATTCGTTCACTTTAGCTTCTTATCTTCTTGAATAACCATCACTATCTTTTGGGAATCTCAGATTTAAAAGTAAAATGTTGGTGTTTTGAAGGACAAAGATATATCTGAGAAATGCCAGTATGTATTTCTTTTCCACATATGTTCTTGCGAAACGGCATTTAAAATGAATGTCCTTTTGGAATTGGTTATCTATGTCCCTGAAAGGTAAAAAGAGATATAATACACCACTTCCTTTATACATATGGATTAAACTTTTCCTTTCACTTTGCTTTCTCCAGCCAATTTTTTTTTTTCAGATTTCCCATGGGCTGAAGCGTGAGTATGTGTATGTGCTGCCTAAGCTTACCATTATCCATGATCCGCCATGTGATTTGAATAGCGAGGTCTTACTCTCTGAATGTCTTTCAGTACCTTGTCACCCTGAAATGCTTCTTGTTCATTCTGTATTTCAGGCCCTGCTTGACACTCAGAATCTTTTGCGCACACAAATCACAAATTTTACATTCAACCTTGGATATTCAGGGAAATTTTATCACACAGGTAAGACTCCTCTGACCACTCTGTTTGAAATTCACTTCCTTCCTGGACCCTTGTTCCTGCTTCCTTCACAACTTTCCCGTCTTCAACTCCATTTCATTTAACTCCATTTAACTACTGTTAACCTTTAGAAAATGTTAATGATTCTAAAGCTTGTGGTATTTCCAAATGCCCTTTCTTTTTTGCTGACCCATAATTTACATATAGAAAAGTCTATAGTAGCAAACTATCTTTAGTGAATTTTCACAAAGTATACCCAATGTAACTCTCAAGTAGAGCAAGAAACCATTACCACCCCCTACTTCGGTCCCCTGGGTAGTCCCTACCCTTTTGATACTAACACTTCTGTACTGCTTCCTTGGCTTCCAGTACCTTCTTAGCTACACCTAGCTTTGACATAAGTGTAAAATTCTCTGTATCGAGCTTTAGTTGCTGTTGTTTAACCTTCTGTTAGTCATGTGGATATGGTGCATAGATTATTCTTCTCTCTTTTTATTTGTTGGTAGTGTTTCATGTTTGAGCATGCTGACGCATTATCTACTCTACTGCAATGTAGGTTGTTCTCTCTAGCCTTTGGCATTTCTTAGGCCATCCTGTTAGATGTCCACCCCTGCTCCTTAGAGGACTTGAGTTCTTTTCTGTTGGCTCTCAGCCACCAGTGGAGTTGCTCAAATGACACATATATAAAAAACTTGAAGAGGAAAAGCCAACCGATTTTACAAACTGATTTTTCCAGTGTGTATTACTAGTCGTCTGAGGACTGTGCTTCATATTTCATGTTGTTTCCCTTTTAAATTTTAGCTCTGCTGTGGGAATATAAAAATTCATATGGTGATTTTGATATATATTTCTCCTATGAACAGGAAGTGAGCGCGTGCACACGGTTGCCGGCTATTTGAGATCCTCTTCTGAGGACTTGTTTCACTCTCTCCTTTGTGTTGCTCCTTTGTAACTTCTTGATCCATTCTGCCTGATGATTTCTCAGTTAAATGCATTGCAAGCTCTTTTCTCTCACAATCTGGGTTGAGTTGACTCTCTCCATGTTTTTGAACAATGAAAATACTTAACTTTATGTCAATTTTATCTTTTCTAATACCTTTTGAGTCTTGGGCAATATACAAAATCAGTTGTGTGTTTTGCCTACCATCCTTAAAGTCATAGGTAAATAAAAAAGAGGGTATTTTACTATTCCATCAACAGAGTTGAAGAGGTAGATTTTAGAATTATACAGTTATACTAAGTATAACCTTAAATAGCTCAAAGATGCCCAAGGTTTGGAAGACTAGACAAGTCAGTCCTCTCCAAATTGATCTATAATTAATAAAGTCTCAGACACAATTCTAACAAGTTTCTTGGTTGATATTGGTAACATTCCTCTAAAACTTATATGAAAAATCAAATAGCCAAGAATAGCCAAAACAGTTACGAGACAGAGGAACCAAACTGCAGTAGCTGCACCAACAAACACGATTAGTAATTAAAACGTCACTGTCAGTAAGATGTGTGGCGGCAGAAGCTTAAGTAGGGGAGAGAAATGCAGTCCACAGAAACTCGAATCTCATTCCTGATGGTGATGGGTTTTCCAATAATCCACACTGACCACTGAACTTTACTATGGAAAGAAGGTGGGTTTACCCAGAGCTGAAAAAAAAAAAAAAGACACACACACACACACACACACACACACACACACACACACACACACACAAACTAAGTTCCAGATTGATCACAGATATACAGTTTTGTGATATCAAATGATTTTTTTTAAAGCAGAAAAGATAGGGTGCTTCCTGTGAAAGGATCTCGGGGTGCAGAAGCTCTGGTTCTAGTTCTAGCAACATTAGGCCTAGCACACTGCTGCATTTCACAACAGAGAGTACAAAATGCCTAAAGAAACAGAATGTCCACAGCCACCTCCTTAGCTGTTATATGCTTTGCCATTGGTAAAGAAAGAAAAATTAAGACACAAGGAAGGACTCAGAAAAGATCCTGAGTATGCAGTATATTTGAAAAAGTTGTATAACTAATACTGTCTCTGCAGTACATGCCTGTGGTTTAATGAAAGAAGGATTTGAATTTTGTTTCTAAAGAGTTTCACCATCAGTCTGCTTTGCCCATCATGTCTAGGCCTGTGGCGAGGCAGAGTATCCATTCCAGCAGGACCTAGTTATTCAGTGGGTCGAGGGGGACCGAAGCCTGAAAGAGAAATGGGCGGGGAAAGAGAAGAGAGACCAAGCAAGGGGAGATTTTTGTCAAGGTCTGATTTTAATGAAGCTGAAAGCCCAGTTATATACACACAGTAAAAAAAAAAAAAAAAAAAAAAAAAAAAAAAAAAAAAAAAAAAAAAAAAAAAAAAAAAAAAAAAAAAAAAGGCGGGAAAAGGGGGACTGAGGAGGGAGAACAAAGTCTTCAAAGCGAAGGACATATGGGAGGATGTGGATAGCAGGCTTGAGACATCTTGTGATTTATTACAGAGTCCTGGTGCCTGCTTATCTCGGAATATTGGTTCTTCTCTAACAGCCCTAGGTGTCAGTTCAGGGCAAAGGCCATCTGGTTCCAAGGAGCAGCCTTGTGTGAAAGAGGGGGTGACTCGGCTCCCAACAAATGATCATTTGGATCTCAGGTGGGACCTGTTGAAGGCCTGCTTTCCCACAGCCTGGTTTCCCACAGCAGAGCATCATGGAGCTGTGTGTAGTAGAGCAGCATTGACCTCATGACAACAGAGAGACAGAGAAAAGGGCTAGGGGGAACAGTGTGTTCTCAGACACCCATGACTACTGTCTCTAACCATGCCCTTCAGATTTCTACCACCTCCCAAAATAACACCACCAACTGACCAACCCTTCAACACATGAGCCGAAGGGAACATTTGTTTCATGTTTAAATGAAACAGAGGGTGATAGAGAAAGAACTATAGAATTAAAATCAGGACAGGCCAAACTTAGGAGATACACAGACCAAACATCTCCTGGAAACTCAGTCTTCTTCCTTCAATACTGGATGCTAGAAATGATGTCATTTGTCCAACTCATTTCTTCTGAGCAATGGAAGGTGTGTGTGTGTGTGTGTGTGTGTGTGTGTGTGTGTGTGTGTTCTTTTTCCTTTAAAAAAAAAGCATTTCCCATAGCTCATGATGTCTATGCTCTCTCTAGATCAAGGGAAGACCTGCGCAGGTAGAAAGTGGAGCCAAGATTTGCATGATATTATTATCTGTGTACAAGATGAAAGGTCCCACACAGTTTAGCCAGCAATTTCTAAGACCAGATATATTATTTTTCATGAGAACAAATATAAAATTTAATTTTCAGACCTTATAATTAGATGTTATGAAACTTAAGTAAAGTTCATTGTCTTCGTTTGTAAATAATTGATTCCTTTCTCTGATGAAAACTGTCCTTTTTACTCAGTCTTGAAGAAGAGAAAAAAAAAATGTTTCAGGAGAAAGCTTTCTTCTTTCCTTTTTTTAAATCTTGTTTTCTATGTTTAGGTATTCTGACTGTATATATGTCTGGGCACTACATGTATGACTGATTCTTTGTGGAGGCCATAGGAGAATGTCAGATCTCCTAGAACTGAAGCTACAAATGGTTGTAGCATGCCATGCGGGTGCTGGGAAAAGAACCTTGGTCCTCTGAAAGAGCAGCCATTGCTCTCAACCACTGAGACTTTTCTCCAGCCTGATGCTTCCCTTTTTTATCTTATTTCAATTTAAACATTCTCTTGAATTTAAAGGGCCCAAAGTTAGATAACTAGTAAAGTGTCCAGACTGTCTCCACCCTGATTTAACTGGAATGCAACTTTCCTACAGAGCTTTATAACTGATAGTCCGTCATTAGGGAGGTGGCCTCCACAGGTCAGAAAGGCTGGAACATATCAAGAAAACACTGAAAAGTAAGAACACCTACCCAGTCTGATTGCATCACAGAATCAACAGAAAAGGTAGAAAGCACTGTGGTGTGTTGAATTAGGAAATTCTGATCCTATATCTGGAGCCCACATTTGGCCAGTAAATAATAACTATGGGACCTGATGTGGAGTTACTTAATTAAATTAGCACCCAGGGATCCTCCTTACCTTTACTTTGGCTCAGCGCATGCCTCTTGGACTCTGAGAAAAGGGGGTTTTCGGTGACCCTTACTTCACATGGGTGTCAGGAACAGTGTAACGTCATAAAGCTCCTAACAACTGTCTGACCTTGGCTGAAGTCCCTCAGTTGCTGGCAGTTTACAATAGAAAAACAAAGGAGAATATACTGCAGAGTGAGGGTTTTTTAAGATTTATTTATTTATTTATTTAATGTATATAAGTACACTGTAGCTGTCTTCAGATACACCAGATCCCATTACAGGTGGTTGTGAGCCACCATGTGGTTGCTGGGAGTTGAACTCGGGACCTCTGGAAGAGCAGTCAGCACTCTTAGCCACTGAGCCATCTCTCCAGCCCCGCAGAGTGATGTTTTTAAATAGACACACAGTAAAATAAGCTTTGTTTGTCAGTGCCATAATTGGACTCAAGCATTATTTGTCATAAGGTAAAGGATTTGACTTCTCATTTCTGTCCTCCTCTGACTCCTCCAGAGGAGGCTAGAGTAATCCAAACATAAGCAACCATATTCATTTCATTTGTTTTATCATAATCTTGAAAGTAATAAATAGATACTTCCGCTCAATATAATCTATTCTGGTAGAAAATATACCCAAAGTGGGATTCAAGGAAGCCAGATAAATAGAGCTATTAAGAAAAAGGAAAGACATAAAATTGCATTTCCTGTGAGTTAAGATAAATCTCTCAGATGGCAGAAATTATTTCTCTAAATCCAGCAGGCTTGCAATGTCTAAAAGTTGTAATTGCAGTTTTACAACCGTTTCAGGAAAAGATAACTAACTCGCTTGAACCATCTCTCTAAAAAATGCCGGGATCTGTTACTCTTTCCTCATTAAGTACACTCTGAGCAAAGCTAGCCAGAAAAACGAAGGACTCGTGACAGGCACACGCAGGGAAAGACAGAAGTTCTGTGTGGTAAGTAAAGGGGAGTAGAAGGGGCAGCCTAAGGAACAGCTCACACACTGGGGAGCCCTGTCACCATCTCAGGGCTGGGGAGGGAGAGCTCAGAATGAGATGACCACTGCAAAGCCTCGCAAACCTTCCCTCTGCTTCCGCTGTGATTGGTGAGGCAAGGACCAGTCCTGGAACCACTGTGCGCAACCAAACCAGAAGCAGTTTTCTCCCATCTGAATATACAAGCCATGTCGAATAATTTACATCCTCTTTCTCTGTCCTACTATTTTTAAAATACCTGTTCCTCTGCTTTATTCATTCCCTCTACACTACAAGCTGTACAAAGGCTCCATTAATTAGCCTAATGTCTTTGTGAATGATTATTATTAAACATGATATTTAAATATTAATTTTAAAGATGACTTTGAAATATTTTGATATTCGTATCTCGTGGTTAGTAATGTTTTGTAAGTTTTGGAGCTAGAGAGACAGCTCAATAGTTAGCAATGTGCACTGCTCTGTCAGAGCACCAGAGGTCTGCTGCTAGCAACTATGTCAGGTGGCTCACAACCGCAGTGCAGTTCCAGGGGATCTTACACCCTCTCTGGCCTCTGCTGGCACGACAGCTACATGCAGACACCCCGGAACAATCCAATGCCCCCAAAGCGATTATACAAGATTGCCTGAAGTGCGGCTGTGTTTGCATCAGCACAGCACATATGCACATACCTTAAACTATAAATAAATCTTTTTAAAGTTTTGTCATAGTCTCTTATTGTTCCCTAACAGATTTTTCTTTGATAAATTTTGGGTTAGATGACTTATATACATGTGAAATACTATAAATGGTGTCTTCTAAATAGAGTGATTGATAAATGATTGATAGATAAGTGATAATATGATAGATGTGTAATAGATACTACATAGATGACAGATGACACAGAAAATAGATAACTGATAGATACATAGATACATATAGATGATAGATAATAATACATATAGATGATAGATTAAAAGGTAGATAATAGGTAATAGATATGATATATAGATGATAGAAGGTAGAGAAAATATAGATACGTGATTATTAGATAGATAGATAGATAGATAGATAGATAGATAGATAGATAGATAGATAGATAATAGGTGATAGATATGAAAGGTGATAGATAGATAGATAGATAGATAGATAGATAGATAGATAGATAGATAGATAGGTGATTGACAGATCATACATATATACCTATGATGGAGATGCAGTTGAAATTAACTGAATAGTCATTTCTGCCCCTACAGGAACTGAAGAGGAAGATGAAGGGGATGATTGTCTGCTGGGGTCTGTGGATGAGTTCTGGTGGTTTCCTCACATGTGGAGTCACATGCAGCCCCACCTCTTCCACAATGAGTCGTCTTTAATAGAGCAGATGATTCTCAACAAAAAGTTTGCCTTAGTAAGTAACCTTTCTCTACTACTCTGACCTCTTGTACAGTGGGGAGGGAAGCAGAAATTAGAAACTGCCTCGAGGTTCTGATGTGCTTCCCCTAAGTGGCTTTTC
Organism: Mus minutoides; assembly: GCA_902729485.2. Taxonomy (NCBI): domain Eukaryota; kingdom Metazoa; phylum Chordata; class Mammalia; order Rodentia; family Muridae; genus Mus; species Mus minutoides. The sequence continues at coordinate 206,979 of LR750440.1, read as the reverse complement.
TCAGTAGATGTTAGAATCTTGGTAATATGTCCTCTCCATGCATGGCTCTTGTATGGATATATCTTTGTACCATGCCATCCTCATTGGATTTAATTCTTTGATGAGTCTAATTTAAGAAAGAGCTAACAAAAACAAAACATAAGGCTCTGTTTCGTGGCCTTATGGCCAGCATTCATAAGAGGTATATCCTTTCTAGAAACTTCCTGAAGCACCGCACTGAGAGACAAAATGTATGCACAAAACAAATCCACAGCAGAATGAGATACTCTGTGACCTGATGTCACACTTTAAGAACACAAGCTCTCAGTTCTGAGAATAACTAATCATTGAGGTGGGGAAGAATAAGTTATGGTGGAAAAATGGGATTGAATATACCCCCCAAATGCACATAAAACTAGGGTATCAAGATGAATTAAAATGAGGTTGGGGTAACAGATCAAATGAGACCATAAAGTGGACACAAGTTGATGAAGATTCAGAAAACCAATGAAGAGATATCTCAAACCTGTTAGGACAGAATATCTGCTCACTGGCAGAAAAGTACGCTGGTTTATACTGAAGGCACTATGACTTGGGGCAGGGAAACTTACAATAGAACTTCTAATCCATACTGTATGAAAGGAAATGTGCCCTTAGTCGGAGAGGACTCAAATCCATGTTCATGGATGGGATCCTACACCAGCTGCAGAGGCCGAGAAATTTTCGCCAACAATACTCTGGTTCTTTACTCAAACGTACACACAAACAAGTTCAAACTGGCGAACTGTATTTCTTCCATAAAGATATAAAAATCTAACTCTTTACTGGGAGCACTTGCTCATGTTTGTCTTTAACTTTCCTTGTTGTTGTTTTGTTTTTGTGTTGATGTTTTACTTATTCACTTTACATCTCAATCCCTGCACCCCCTCCCAGTCACTCCACAGTCCTTCCCCCATTCCCCTTTGCTTCTCCCCTGAGAGAATGGAGGCCCCCATGGAGATTCCCCAACCCTGGCACTTCAAGTCTCTGTGAGGCTAGGCACTTACTCTCCCATTGAGGCCAGACAAGGCAGCCCAACTAGAAGAACATATCCCACATACAAGCAACAGCATTAGAGATAGCCCTGGTCCAGTTGTTCAGGACCCACATGAAGGTCAAGCTGCACATCTGGTACATATGTGTGGGGAGGCCTAGGTCTAGCCCATGTATAATCTTTGGTTGATGGTTCAGCCTCTGAAAGCCTCAATGGTCCAGGTGAGTTTGTTCTGTTAGTCTTCCTGTGGAGTTCCTATCCCTTTAGTGCCATCAGTCCTTCCCCTACTCTTTCATAAGGGCCCCCAAGCTCCACCCACTGTTTGGCTGTGGGTGTTTGCATCCATCTGAGCCAGCTGTTGGGTGGAGCCTCTCAGAAGACTGCCATGTTAGGCTTCTGTCTGCAAGCATAACAGAGTATCATTAACAGTATCAGGGATAGGTGCTTGCCCATAAGATGGGTCTCTAGTTGGGCCTGTTATTGCGTGGCCATTCACTCAGTCTTTCCTCTATCCCTTCATTTCTTGTAAACAGTATAAATTTTGGGTTGAAAGTTTTGCGGGCAGGTTGGTGTCGCTATCACTCTACCTGGCTACAGGAGGTGGCTGCTTCAGGACCCATATCCGCAATTCTGTGAGTTAAAGCAAAGGTCACCCGCATTGATTCTTGGGTGCCTCCCCTATCCCAGTGGAAACCAAATGATTTTTATCATCTTTATATTTAGTATCATAAAACTGTCATCTTCAATTTTTTGCTGTAACTCCTGAAGTGTTCACCACTACAGATAACAGGAATAAAATATCTAAATTTTTGTTTTGTGTTTGATAAGGCAATAGCTTAATGTGAGGTTTACACAATTTGTAAGTATATGTTACTTAATTCAACTCCCATTAAGGTATTAGGTCTCCAGCGTGGCACTGATGCTAAGTCTGAAGATGAAAAGAGCATGAGTTACATTTTCTAACTTAGTGTGCATTGTCTCTTTTACTATTCCCAACAACTCCAAATTCTAAGCATATATATTCTCCCTTTAAAGGTGAGAATCATAGGATACACACTAGGATTATAAAGCTCACTGCTAGAATGAAAGAGAGAAATCCAAGTCCTCTAATGCTGCATAAATGTGACCCGTGGGGTTCCTCCCCCAACTCACTGGTGTCAATCTATCTAGTCTGCTTGCTTAGTAATTGTGGCTGTATCTGGCCATCGGGGCAACATAAGGAAGTTGGAGAACGTGAGGGAGGACGCCCAGGGAACTCGCCCCTTAGCATCCTCTAGTTCCTGACCCAGGAAGAGTCTCCAACCCAATCCTAAGCAGCTTTCCACGTGGCTGAGTACTGTTTATTCCACAGAGAAGCTGCTTGGAGTCAGCTGTCGGGAATTGGGCCATCTACTCATTAGAGGCAATAAACACACGCTTGACCCTGTGCGAACGCTGCACTTCTAATGGGTGAAAAATACCCTGCCCTTCTCTTTCAGCTTGGAGGAGTTTAACGTGAGCGTAAATGTTCCCCAGTAATACAGAGAGGGGAAATGTGCAAAAGGCAGCAGGCTGCCTTGGAAGCCAGAGGGTATTCAGTCAAGAACGGCAACGGGGAAAGGCAATGTTTGAATGAGTGACTAAGTTAAAGTACATTTAAAATTCCAACTAAGAATCTGAGCCTATGAGCCAGTACCCCAGGCCCTACTTTAACTGTCTGTAGTCAGTCACGGCTGTTCCCATTTAATCAGTAAATCTATCTGAACTGTTAGGTTTCATAGTTTTGGACTCTTCTGACTCACAAAGGCACTGACTGTTCACGTCTGTAGCTTCGTATGGAAGATCAGACAGATCCTTTATGCCAGCAGTTCTCAACCTGTGGGTCTTGATCCCCTTGGAGTTGAATGACCCTTTTATAGGGACTACATATCAGATATCCTGCATATCATATATTTATATTACAATATAAATATATTCGTAATAGTAGCAAAATTACAGTTGTGAAGTAGCAACACAATAATTTTAAGATCAGAGGTCACCACAACATGAGGAACAGCATCAAAGGCTCGCAGCATTAGGAAGGTTGAGAACCATTGCTTTAAGCCAACAGACTTGGTGGCTGAAGTCACCAAAGAAAGTACGGCATTACAGCTGATCACGGAAAAATTTAATAACCAAATATAGACTAATTCAAAATTTTTTTAAAAATTGAAAAGAAATTTTATTTTTAAATTTTCAGTCTTGAGTTCAGTATTATAATATTAATGGCTGGCCTGTCTTGCATTTGAAATATCTCTTGTATAGCTTTAAAAACAGGATAAAATATTATTAGAAAACCAAAATAACATTATATGTGAGCCTCAAAATATAATTACTAATACATTGTCTCATATCATAGATTGAGCCTAAATTTTAGCAAGTGATTTAATAATTTAATTTTAATAACAAAATAATTAGTAGAAACTTTTATCATAAAACTATCTCCCTCTGTCAGATAATACTAACATTTGGAGAAGGTGTTGTTATTTTAGTTTGCTGATGGATTCTGTTGTTGTTAAATTTGAGATAGGGTCTCATTGTTTGTCCCTGGATGTTCTAGACCAGGGACTTTGTGGACCGGGTATTTTTGTAGACCAAGCTACAAAAGAGAGCCTTTGCCTCCCAAGTGCTGGGATTAAAGTCAGGTGCCACTATGCCCAGCAGATGTTATTTAAATTGTTACAGACAGTTGCAGTAGAATTAATAACAGTGAAACAATGTTTCTAGGGACTGAAAGGCTTCCTGTATGTAGCCTGTATTCCTTGTTGTATTGTATCATTCTTTGAAATAACAGCTCTGTTCCACAGTCTCCTCCAGACTAGTAAAACACAGTCATTCACCTTGGCTGGACTGTCTATTGTCATAACATATGGTTTTAAATTAGTGAGCACCAAACTTTTCCAATATGGAAATAACGATTATACTATCAATATATAATTTTAAATACGTTCTTTAAAGCTTACAGGCTTTAAGGAATACGTGATCAGCTTTCAACTCATTTGCTTGCAGCTGGAGAAGGGAGAGATTCTTTTTTAAACTTTTCAGTAAAGCTTTTTACTAAAAGGCACATCATGTTTTCAACTTGTATTAATATTTGATGCAAAGTATAATTTTAGTGGTCCTGATAAAAGTAGGGAATTCCTGTCAGGATGAGTCTAATCTGAGCTGATAGGCCACCCTCCAGAGTAAGCCAGGAAGCACAGTGCAGGAAGGTCACTCGTCATCAGTCAGAACAAAGTGCCTGAAGCGTGTAATTTAATTCATACAGTGAATGTGCGGAGGAAGGGGAGAGACAGAAAAGGAAGGGACAGAGGGTTAGGCTCACGTTCAACTTCAGAGGACTGGGGTCCCATGCCAGTTCCTACAATGTGGAATATGACAAGAATATTCTTCTTAACTCATTGTCACCGCATACCCTCTTCCTAGGCATCTCAGACTTTGCCACTACTCTGGTACTCAAGGGTGCCATCTTCCAGTGCTGACTCAATAGCTAACAACAGTTTGAGTGTCCCCCAAAAAATGCCATGTGTTGAAGACAATGGATATAATCCATCAATCTTAAAACTTAGATATAACTGCAATCAGTATATTCATAATGGAAAGCATAGGAGGGAGCAAGAATTAGTATTTTTCTTACAGTCTGAGTAATTGTATAAACAGAAGGGTGTTTACATGCTGGTGCCCCATAAGTAACTGTTAAATTAGACCACAGCTAGATATTCATTAAGCTTCTGAGTCAATTAACTGTGACCTCAAATTGTCTGTTTTTATCAAGAGACAAGTAGCATTGAAAAGACATATCATTACTCAAACACCAAGAGGAAGAGGCATGTCATGCTACATAGGCCGTGTGGGGTAGGCCTGAGTGTGAAGAAGTGCTTTCTCTATTATCTCCTTGTATGACACAAAGCAAGCAGTGGGCTCTGAGGTTCAGGGGCCACACTGGCTTCTTGGGCTTTGGCCCTGGGTGATTAGGGCAGAACACTGTGCCAAGCACCTGAGCTGTGACCACTGAAGATATGGATGTGTGAAAGTCCTAGTGGTGTGTCACACTGGGAGTGTGCAAGCCCTGGATGGTGTGTCACACTGGGAGTGTGTAACCCCTGGAGTGGTGGGTGACACTGGGAGTGTGCAAGCCCTGGAATGGTGGGTGACACTGGAAGTGTGTAAGCCCTGGAGTGGTGTGTCACACTGGGAGTGTACAAGCCCTGGAGTGGTGTGTCACACTGGAAGTGGATAAGCCCTGGAGTGGTGGGTCACAGTGTGTTCCTAGGCATGAGCTCATTACCTTCAAAAACTGGCTTCACAGTGCTCTCTTTTGAGAACCCAGCACATTCCCAATCCGTGACTACTAGCTACTATTTGCTGTTTCTTTATGGGTAGTAAAAGTATCTACCCATTAAATCCACAACCTATTCTATCAATTGCTTTAAAATATACTTTTCTAATCTGAAAAACTCAAACAATTTAGTGTATTAAACTTGATACTTTATGTAATCATCTCTTCAACTTTTACATTTTTCTCATCATAAATATCCTGCAAAATGTTTCTTTTTGCTGAAGTAGAAGCAGATGATATGCACACCTTTGCACTCTAGCCTTAGCTAAAACATTTTAAACCATCCTACCCCTGCTTATAGGACCCAGAAAAGTCGATCTCTTGACTAGTAAATGTCATTTTAAACTAGTCGTTTCTGGAAAGTACTTTCTGCTTAAACAACTTCCTTGGTGTGATTTCATTTAAAAGATTTATTTATTTATTTATTTGTTTGTTTATTTATTTATTTATTTATTTATTTATTTATTGTATGTGAGTACACTGTTGCTGTCTTCAGACACACCAGAAGAGGGCATCAGATCCCATTTACAGATAGTTGTGAGCCACCTTATGTTTGCTGGGAATTGAACTCAGGACCTCTGAAAGAGCATTCAGCAAAGAGAAATGGCTGAGCCATCTCTCCAGCTCCCCTGGCATGATTTTTATACTTACTTGTTTATTCAGTGAGTTTTGCCTTCTCTCTGTTTTTAAAACTCTGTTAATAGCAGAAGTCCACAGTGGGCAGTTACTATGTAGCTGGAGCTACTATCCAGTCACTAAACATGTTTCCTGACTGATCTTGTTTCTCATCATAATCCCCACAGCCATCTCCACCTCCTATATGGCAAAGCCGATTTGGGAAGGTTAAATTCTTCCCTCAGACACACAGCTAAGTCATAGATCAGATACTTGAATCTGTAGTACTCTGACTCTTAATCACCATTATGCAAATATTTCCTTCTCTTTTTTCTATTACAATCTTTGGTAGAAATCAGATTGCTTTGAGCATCTGATCTTATACCTCTGCCCCAGTAGTGGTCTCCCAGTAGCTTCCCACAACTATATAGTTGCTCATCCAGAAGACCTCAGCTTCTAACTCCCTAAATTAAAACTTTATCAACTTGTTTTCTGAATTATGTATTTCATGTGTTTTGAACTTAAAAGATGACACTGTCAGTTTTTTGCTTCCAGAGTTCTTGCGTTTCCATAGAGATGACGAAATCATAGAACATTAGTGTGGGAGTGTTGAAAACAGACAGGCAGGGAAGGATTGGGGGTGAACAGACAAATTGGATTAGTGTGGAAGTAATTATGGAAGAAAAATTAAAAGCCAGACTAAGTCAGTAGAAATAGGAGTACAAAAAGAGAGCCACGGGACTGTTCCCCCTGTGGAAAGAATTGACCCTTTTATTGGGGAGATGAACAGGTATATTGGAACAACAGGTCAAAACTTGATGAAGGGAGGAGACACCAACTTTTCTATCTGTGTATACTAGTTTATATCAACTACCAATTTATCCTTAAGGGTTCTATAGTTCACCAATGTAAGAAAACTCACCTCCCTCCTCTATAATGCCACAAAGCTTCTTCTCATTTAAAAATAATTATTCAACTATCATTAAGTGACTTTTATCTTATCAGGTAAAAACACCTTCTCTTTTAAAATTTTTATTAACCATTCCATTCATTTACATCTCAGATGATATCTCCCTTCCCTGTTACCTCTCCACAAACCCCCCATCCCACATTCACCCTCTCCCCCTCCCCTTTGCCTATGAGGGTGCTCCCCCACCCAACCATCTTCTCCCACGTGACCACTCCAGTATCCCTCTACACTGGGGCATCAAACCTCCTCAGGACCAAGGGCTTCCCCTCCCATTGCTGTCAGACAAGGCCATCCTCTGCAACATATGCAGCTAGAGCCATAGGTCCCTCCGTGCGCACTCACCGCTATCGCTTTATTGTTTAGGGTGTTGGTTTTTATTTGTTGAGAATTTCATACATTTGCATAGTGTATTTTAGCTGTTTTATTCCCATTACTTCTGTTATCTTCTTCATCCCAAGAACTCCCCCATTCTACTTTCATGTTCTGCGTTTGGGAGTGTGCATGTGTATATGTGTGTGTGTGTGTGTGTGTGTGTGTGTGTGTGTGTGTGTGTGTGTTCTTAGTCTTGCCTGCATTAATGTGAGTAACAAGTTGTTTTCTGGAGCCTGGACAATTTACCAGTAACTACACCACTGAAAAAAATGGCCTCCCTCCCTCCCTCCCTCAACAACCATTCTCTGCCAACAGACCCTCATGGAGAGTAGAACCTGAGCACCTCTCCCATCCATAATGAAATGCCAGTGTGAGTTCATGAAATGCAATGTCTCTGCCATGTCTGCCACACCTCCCCTCCTCATCTTTCACCTCTGATACTTCCCCATCTCAGGATATTACCTGAGCCTTGTCAAGGGTGTGTCCATCTAGGACTAAGTGCTCCGCTCTCATTTATTCTTGGCATTTGACCACTTACGACTCTGTTAATGCCACTCACAGCTGTAAGGAGCTTTTCTAATGAAGAAAGAGATCAGCTCTCATTTGGGGATATAAACACAAAGGAGTTTAACATGTCTAGTTATCAAAACAGTTGACATAGGTTCTTCTCTAAAGGTCATGTCCTCTTGATCAGGTTCACAGCCATAAGCATGGCCTCCTTTCCAGAGGACCCCAAATACAACCATTAAGCAGTTTGTTATCTCTCTATTAATCACTCTATTATTGCACCAGTGGACACAGCTTGCTCAATACATTGGAGTTATATCTATAGGACAGGGTTCTACAGGGTTCACAGCTGGGCAAGACTGGTGTCATTCAATTGATGAATGGCTACCTAAAAATGTAGTATATATGCCCAATGGAATTGTATTCAATTATAAAGAAATTTTAAATTTACAGCAAAAAAAAAAAGAGCAGAACTGGAAAATGATTATACCAGGTGAGGTAACCCAGGCTCAGAAAGACAAAACCACAAGTTCTCTTTCATATGGGGATCCTAATGATGAGTTCTCTAGTTCTGCATTAGACTTGGAGTGCCTGGAGAGGTTAAGATGATGGGAAGGGTCTCTAGAGAGGGAAATAATAAATGGAAGGATCAAGTGAAAGAGAGTAGCAGCACACTTGTGACAGGGAAGCAGGCCAAAGAGAGGCTAGAAGTGCAAAGATTAAAGTAGAAATAGGGTGATCCAGAGTAATAAGGAGGGAGAGGTAACAAAAACCAGAAGAGTAGGGGAAAACATGGAAACCTATTTCTTTAAGCTTTGGAAAGCGCTTTTGGTTGCCTCTGTTAGAGTTACTTTCTTTGTGAATTCTTCTTCAGCTTACACTTCTCCAGTCTACAGGAAGCTTTCATATTTTATAATGAGAATGTAGAAAATACAGCTCTCAATTCTGTCCCCCGTTTCCTCCAGCACAAACGCTAGTGTTCCTGCCAGCATGCATTGACAAACTGGTTTTATAAAGGAAAGATAAATTTAGTGCATGTTCTGTTTGAGTGGTCCCTCTCTGCCCACAGTCATGTGGACATGAGGCAAACTAAAAGCCTTTATGGATCTGTCTATAAATTCTCCCTGCTGTACTGAGCCGGATGTGGGGCGGGACAAGTTCTGCTTCCAGATCTGTACACACTGCTCCTGATTTTGGTTTTTCATCCTTCTGACTTCCTAGACTGGATGCCATGTGTTTCCTGAGATGTGGCTAAAGTGTGGCCAAGATGGGAGGGACAGTAGAAGGACAAATGTCATGTGACACTTCCTATGGAAATATCTATTCATCCCACATAGGACATTGATGACAAGACCAAAGGAACAGAAATGGTCCCAACTAAATGTGGCTTAGCAAGCCAGAAGTTTATTGAGGTAACTTGCAGGACCCTGAGCAACTGAAAAGCCCACCCCAGGAAGGTGACAGCTCAGAGACAATGCATCCCAGGAGGTCCCTGCTGGAATTACAGACAGTCCAGTCTGTGGACAAGTCTCCCCTCCCCAAAATTGTCACTGCTTATATCACTTTGTGAAGGGGACTTATGAAGCCTGTAAATTTCAGCATCTTCCTGGGCTTTGTGAGTTTGAATTTGTTTGCTTCCTTAGGAATGTTTCAGTTCAGAGAAAATGGCTATGAAACAATAAGTAGGAGCCAATTCTGCAGCTCACATCACCTTTAGTATACTTTAAAGAGTGTGTGCATGTGTGTGGATGCATGTGTGTGTATTTGCGTGGATGCATGTGTGTATGCGTGTGCATATGTGTACATGTGCATACATGTGTGCACATGATTGTGTGAGTATGTATGTGTATGCATGTGTGTGCATGCATGTGTGTATATATGTGTGTGAATGTATACATGTATGTGTGCATACATGTTTATGCATGTATGTGGTTGTGTATGTGTGTGTTACATATACACTTTTGTGAATGCACATGTGGAGGCCTGAGGATGACATCAGGAATCTTCTTTGATCCTGCCCCACTTTATTCACTGAAGTATGCTCTCTCAAGTCTAGACATTTGTTAATGGTGACTGTTCTAGATAGCTTGCTGCGGTGATCCCACCACAGCCTTCTGAGAGTGGGAGCTACAACTACGCAGCATTTTCTTTGGTTCTGGGGCTGCAGACCCTGGTTCTCACACTTGAGAGGAAATGCTTTACCCGCTGATCCATCTTCTCAGCCAAGGCTTTAGCTTTGCATGTATCGCAGCCCCCGTGCCTGTCTTTTCATGATTTGATGGTTTATTTTTTGTTTTTTGTTTTTTTCATTTTCCACAGTATCGATTTCTGTTCCTTTTCAACTGTTCTTCTCTAACTGCCTCCAAATTTTATTCTCATTTTTGGATCATTGTAGCAACTTACCTAATTCCCCAGTCTCCCATTCTTTTTCTTTAATCTATGCCCAAACTGGGGAATATTGTTTTTTAAAAAATAAATTATTCTGTAAATGTAACAGAAATGTAATTTCAGAGTCTTGATTCCTAAAGAAATGAAGAAAGAGAAATAGCTGGGTTCCAACTGGGAATCATACATTATACTGATTTCAGGAACTCTCAAAGCCATGTATTACAACCATCAGAGAACATATCATTTCACTAAGACCTCACAGCTAGTGGAAGCTGGATCAGGGTTTCATCCTGATTTGTCAATCTTAAAAGCCCATGTAACCACCACAGTTTATTTAGCTGCAAGCCCCAGTACCATCGACACTAGTGGCCATGGTATCGATAGGTAAAACAAATGGAGCACATGGCTGTTCCCATTTATAGCACTCTCTCTTGCACAGGTGTTAGGGTGACATGTAATTTCTGGTGTCTGAGAAGTACCACCTACATCACTGCCTCGGTAGCTGCCATATACCAGAGGGTGTGTCATAGCCATGACAGGTCATCAGTCCTATCACTGGCTTCTTGTAGGAATATCTAATCTCAATTAAAATTAGTGTTATGCAGACTTAAACATTTCTAGCTAGTCAACCAACTGTGTGTGTTTTCTGAAAGATCAAATGTGCATGACAACAGTCTGGAGATCTGTAGCTATCATTAGATGGTCTACAGATTTATTATATATGAAAAACCTCCAATATCCCAATCAAACTCATTGCTTAAAAGTAAAAACAGAGGAAGCTTCTGTAAACCAAACCCAACAACATATCCATTGTATCCCCAGCCAATTCTCTTTCCAGTTATTCAAATATAAAAACAAGCCTACCTAAATTCACTATTTTTTTTTTTAATTTCTGAAAGCCTTCTTCTTGTAGTTCACTTGAGCAAATCTCAACAATTTAAAGCAAAACTCGACCTGACATAGACAGAGCACAGGTGCTCCCACAGTTCTGAGTGCTCTCAGGAAAGCACATCCTTTGGTGGCATGTTGTCTTAGGGGCTACTCGACACAGATGTGATGCTTCCAGCATTTTGGAATGAGCTCTGCGAGAGGGAAAAGCATACTGTGTTAAATGAAAATATACCTAAAATAAATTAATGGGTTATTAGGGAAGACAGAGATAGACACGAACCCCTAATAACTTTCAGAGATTACAAGTGGCTGAGGATGAGCCAGATAGACACATGGCGTGGTACCTTTTTCATTACTTTTACTAAAACTTTAGCTTAACTTGTTTCTGATGTTTACTTGAACATTTTGGTTGTTAAATACCATTCAAGCTTACCCAATTCCAAAGCTGCCGGGTCGTGGGAGGGACGCGAAGGCAAATGTAGACTGTTAAGAGCTTATTCATTGCTGTAACCCTATCATGTGCAACAGGGATGACCCATGACTCACTTAGACACATAGTGTCAATTTTCTTTAAAATTAAGATACCAAAGTAGGTTTACTGTTGATATCTTCACTTGTCAACTTAAATCTTTATTAAATAATATTGGTTGTGATAGTGTCTTTTAAGCATGTATGTACTTGTGTAAGAATTCTGAAGTTTGAGGGTGCAGAAGTAACAATGGAGAGATTCTTTTAACTAATAAGTTTTTTTTGTTTTTAAATTAAAATATAATTACATCATCATCCCCTTATTCCCTCTCCCCAACCCCTCTCATATGCCATATATGCACCATATATAGAGGACACACCCTCTTTTCCAGCAGCCCCTGCCTCATCTCTGGTCCATAGCTGTGGGAAAGATTAAGCTGTCTGATGATCTAGTGCCTAAGTAAACTGGAGAATTGCAAGAAGCACTTGCGGCCACTCCCTGGTGGCAGCTCTTTGCACTACAGCTGGTGGGATCTCTATCAGGGTAGGTGGCCTTTCCAAATGCCATAGTTCTTGAGCCATTTCTAAAACAGGATTCATGTTTTGTTCTGCTGTTTCTTTGGGGCCTTGGGAGCTTCTCCCATTTGGCCCTCTTTCCTTGAGCACCTTGCTTGGCTAAAAGAGATGAAATAGTCACTTTCACTGCCTCTAACAGTGGTCAGAGAAGAGCCTGAGGCACAGCACATGTAAACAGTCTTCCTAGTGTGCTGGTCTCTTTAACACAGAGAGACAGAGCCCAGGACTCAGACCAGGCTGTCTCACCCATCCCAGCTGCCTGTCCCGAGACCCTGAGAATCCCGTTCTCTTGTACTTTGTGTCTTTGGATACTGGAAATGGGAGCCTTTTCTTAGCATTGAGTTACTTAAACACAGTACGGTTTCTCTCAGAATGTTTCATCAGAAGGGTAGGGTCACACTTCTTGTCCTGTCTCACAAGATCTCATTATCAGCACCATTAACATCTTTATCCAGGGAGTTTTGCTGATTATATTATTGTAGCTGGTTTTTGTTCTCCACACTGCAAGACAAAGAACTTTCTGAGGCTTCCGAGTCTAAGTGAATATTATCAGTCAGGGAATAAACCTTGAATCCTAGTTCTTATTAAGGTTTTACTCCATCAGCATGATAGAGTGACTGACTCACCGTCCTTGTGACAGAACTCACTCTCCAACTCTTCCCTCCTGCCAAAAGGTCACCTCTATTATCCGCTTCAGTGCCCTACTCTCTAATTACATAATTGGTCCTTTTAGCCTGGCAGGGTCTATCCTAAGCATAAACTCAAATATGAGCTCAACTTTGTCATCAACAATAAAGACCCTGCTTGGGATTTGGGGAAATTGCGAGGATTTAGGGGTCCCAGGACCTCAGAATGTGGAAGAACAAACAAATCATTTATATAATGGCTGCCAGCAGAGGGTGACTTCAAATCCTTAAGGCAAGTTCGTTCAAAAAGGTCATAGCCATCACAGTAGGGCTTTCAATTTGTACTACAAATTGAAGAACATATATAAGAAAAACAGATATGTGCAGTAGCCAGACCTAAAAATTACTAACCAGATGTTTATAAATGTGTCATTACTCCTGTAAAATGTAAATAGGGAAGAATATATGGTTAAAGTTAAACCATTAAAAATAATGTATTTATATTTAGCATCTAAACATAAATTTATTTATAAAACCAAAAAAAAGTGAGCATGACATAAATTTTAATTTAGTGTAGCTCTCAAAGACAGGTTAACCTTGAATTTACAATATTCTTTCATGGAATTTTCAGAGTACTGGGTTTATAGGCATGAGCCAGTGTGCCCTACTGTGTGCCACTGTGCCCTACTGTGTGTCACTGTACCCTACTGGAAATAGTGTTTTTCATCTTAAACTTAAGGACTGCTTGTGCAACTCATTTATTTCACATTTGATGGGGAAAAATAAGATTCCTCATCTAATTATTTTCCAAGAGCTTTAATTTTAAACTATATCAGAAATTTAGTACAGAAACTGTTCTAGTATTTAACAGTCTTAGCACACTGACCAAACTCTTAGTCTCTGAGAGATGGATCCTGAATTACCAAGTTTCCTTAGAACAGTCTTCACATACACTGGACCACTCTGTCCACTATCACTGCCATTTAACACTTACCCTCAGTTGTCCCTGTCCCTGAGGCCATGGTCTCCTCCCTTGGTCACCACAGGCCCTGTAGGTACTCAGGACCAGAGATGTATATATGAGCTATCAGTTTTACATTAGGAAAAGAAACTGTCTTTTAAGTGTGCCTTGTATTCAAGAAATGTCTTAAAAACTCATTTGTGTATGTGTGCGTGTGTGTGTGTGTGTGTGTGTGTGTGCGTGTGTGTATGTGTGTGTGTATAAATTATATGAAAAGAATATATTCAAATGTTGATTCTTATCTTATTTTCCAAATATACTCTCATCTTCTAGATGAGCGCACTCTTTGTGAAACAGTATCTCCAACAGCCACAGTCCTAAAGGTAGAAGGCACTTACAAAGTCAAAGAAAGAGAACCTGTCTTTTCATAGATGTTTCTAGGACCATCATACTAGCATCATACTAAAAGTGTAAATAGAAGGAGGCTTTATCTCAAACTCATGTAAATTGCAAATGTGAATCCCAGTGTTGTGAGGTAGTTAACCAAAGCATGAACATCTATATTCTGAGAAAATGGGACATTCCGACTAAAACTGCAAGCAGAAAGGCATCTAGAAGTTTCCCAAAGTGCATTGCTGCAGTTTCCTGGCTGTTTTCTCTGTAGACAACAGAATATCCAACAGATGGTAGACAATCACTGCGGGCTTAGAAATTACGATAGACGACAGACTTGCTTATCCATGAAATCAGAGAAGAAGCAGCGGGCTCTCTGGTCATGATGGGAAATACGAAGCTTCTGCTTAGAGAGATTAACACTGAGAGAAACAACAAAAGTAAAACACCATTCTTAATTACCAGTCAGAGTTTAAATAACTGTCAGAGTTAGCACTTTCATAATAAAGTGGTTGTGTTGTTTGAATACGTGAATACTGAATTTTTTTTTCTTACTTCCTTTAGTCTTTGAGGGGATTTTCCCAAGGATTATAGCAAAACTTGTCTTTTAAGTTATCTGTTTGAATAAGTTTTTAAGTTGTCTATTTGTAAAATCTTGAATGATAATGTAAGAAAACTATATTGTAAAACGTTTTTATTATAACTTATGTTATAGCATAACATAAGAAAAGTTTGATATTGTAAAAACATTATTATTTTGAAATTATATATTTAAGGTTTGGCCCTGGAAAAATAATAATTTCAACTACAGTTTCAAAAGTGTTTGCAGGTATTATTTATGCGGCTACTAAAATTTCTCAGTCAGTCACTAAATGTCTATACTTCTAACAAACTGACAGTTGAGCTGAGATAATTCAGAAAGTGAAAAATTCAAAAGAGAAGAGGGTGGTGAGCATCAGCATCGTCTCCACACTTGTTCATAGATGTTTGTCTTGTTTGCAGTTAGGAAGACAATGAGTAGACAGCAGTGGATGAACCAGAACCCAGATGTCTTAGAGTCATTTAGTGTAGAAGAGAGTTAAAGAAACATTTACACAATTATGCTATATCACTTTGGGAAGAAGGAAAAAAAAAGGAAAATCATTAGGAATCATTTTATTAGATGTTTCTTTAGCAGATAAAGAATTCTTGGCTACTCTAGCAGCGTCATGTGTGGGTTCAGCCTTATGGAATGGGCTTTAAATAGAAAAGTGGTGGTTATTCCCATGACATTTGTGCCACTGTTGCACTGGTATACCCTATTGGCGAGTCTCATCTGTAGATCTACTCAGATGAGGGAATGGAATAGGAAGCTGGATATAGTGGCACATGCTTTTAATGCCAGCACTCAGAAGGCAGAGGCAGGCAGGTCTCTATGGCTAACCTGCTCTACACAGTGAGTTCCAAGGCAGCCAAGGATATTCAAAGAGATTCTGCCCAAAAAGTTGCTGGGGGCTGCGGGGCTGGGGGAGTATTAGAGAAGGAACACTCCAGACTGAGAAAGAGGATGATACTAGGGTAGGAAAGAATTTGATGAACTTCAGGAAAGGTTACCATGATAAAAGAAGAGATAAGGAGTAAACCTTGGAAGTCTGGATTAGTAGCAAGGCTTATATGAGGCAGAGAGCACAGTCAGGTTATAACTTTGTATTTATGTGCAAAGGGGCAGCCTGGAAGGTTTTAAATAGCAAGTCATATCATATTTGAGTCTATCAGAAATTTCTTTGGCTGCTATATGGGGAATGGTTTGGGGAGCCAAGTGAGAAATATGGATGGAATACTAGAGACCTGTACCAAATGGCCTTAGGCATGGGTGTACTATGCTACTATGGCGAATTCAGAGAAGAGTAAACATATTTAAGGGTTCCACTAGTTGTACTATTCATGGGACATGATAACGTGCTGTAGTTAGGAGCACTAAGTGCAGATTGTTAAGAAGAGTCTCTAGAGTCTTTATATAAAATTATCTCTAAAGTTATTACTCCACCAGAGAGCTATGAGAAATGGGTGCATTTATATGGTTCCAAAGAAAATGGCCCACAAAAAAAAAAAAAAAAAGGAGAAGGAGGAGGTGGAGGAGGAAGAGGAGAAGAAGCCATGAGATATGATCCCCAAATCCTCAGCAGAGATAAAGTATTCTGTATCTTTTAGTAATAACTTATCAATAAATGGAGGTTCAGACATGCTGTAGTTTCCAGGTTAAGTTGTGTGGTTGTGTGTTAAGATCACAGCACACGAGAGCATTGAGATGGTGTGACAACAGTCAGCTACGCTCATTGAGTGTGCCCTTCTGCAAGAACCATAGTAAATGGTTCTCGCATACAACTTAATGACTTCTCAGCACTTTTAGCTATGTAGCTGGCTGTGCAATGGCTAGAAAATGGGGCTGGGGGATTAGATGTGTTAGCTATTCTCCCAAATGCCAGATGTAAGTGTGGCTGTGAAATGTCCTGATCACTGCACCAGCCTGCAAAAGAAAGGTGAAACTTGTAACAAACAGTAGCAAATAGAAATGAAACCTGCATGTACCAAACATTCTTCAAGTAGTCAAAGAAAGGAACCATCCTTTTTATGCTATGTCATCTTTTGGCTATGTATCCAATTCCCTGGAATCACAAGATGACTAAGCAAGCACGGAAAAACTACCTTGACCTTTTGACCAACATCATTGCTTGTGGATTCCCGGATATTTCAAGTTTGAAATATAGCTCTGGCTGTTGTGGATTGCTTCTTCACCGTGTTCTCTAAGAAGTTCTTAACATGTAATTGTCTGTTATTTCCTTTCGACATCTTTGATGGGAATCAATTTTGTCTGATTTTAAACTTGCACTCCTATTCTTAAAGTATTTGAGACTGATACTCTAGTGACCTTTTCTAACAAAATTACATCTTGGTACATAATTCTTAGATTAAAAAATATAAGTGCCTTAATCTGAGTTAATTAAAACTGGGGAGGGGGAAGGTGGAGCAAGGAGATGCTTCACTTCTATTTCAGAGAAGTCCTAAATTATATGATAGTGATTGCATAAGTATTGAAATGTCTACAAAGGTT
Source organism: Mus minutoides (assembly GCA_902729485.2). Taxonomy (NCBI): domain Eukaryota; kingdom Metazoa; phylum Chordata; class Mammalia; order Rodentia; family Muridae; genus Mus; species Mus minutoides. The sequence goes on along the minus strand of LR750440.1, from coordinate 189,752 downwards.
AAAGATAAAAGGGAAGTTGTAAATCCTTCTCTGTCATCCCTCAATCTATCTCTTATATGTTCTCCATCTTGTCTTGGTATCTCTCTCTCTGCTTCTCTCGGCCACATTGTGTTTCTCTCGTTTCTAGCATTCTTACTAGAGAGGACTGATGGGATTTTGAAGAGTGCATGAAGTTCCTGAGAGAAAGAAAAGTTACCACTGCGGGGTGGTGACACCTGGTAGCTGGCTCTCTTGTGAGCAGATGTTGTTACTTGTGCCTGTCTCCCTTTTTTTATATTCTCTAGGTTGAGAAGGAAAGCGACCCAGATCTCTTTGCCTTCTGTGTCCATTTGCAGCATATTTCTTCAAGGCAGCCTTGTTGGCAGCCTGATTCTCTGATCCTCTGTGTGAAATTGCCCTTGGGTGTGAAAAAAATCCACAACTAATTCAAAGACGGATTATTTCAGTGGAGTCTTTGAAAGTTGACAGGCAATTGGAAAATATAAAGAGAGAGCAAAACGAGTCATTCAGGAAAAAAAAATACCTGTCAATATTAAATCCTGGAGTGTTCTTCTTCTAAAAGATTGATTTCATGGTTTGTGTCTGGGAAACTGTCTCTATGTGCCAAGAGCAATGGATAAGCACTCCTGGGGCACCTGAAACCTCAACAATTACAGTGACTCCAAGTTAGCCCAAACCCTCTCCAAAATAAACCAGCAGTCACTGGGATTTTCTAACAGAATTGGCAGGACCTGGGAGGACCCGGATAAGGAACTCCTCAAGCTATTCTTAGTCGCTTCTTCATACACATTTATGCATGTGTAGTTTGGAAGGTGTCTGCTTTTAACTAGTATCAGTGTGTGTGTGTGTGTGTGTGTGTGTGTGTGTGTGTGTGTGTGTGTTTTAATTAAAATCTTGTAAATTCCCATATTGTTTTTCTCTTTGGGTACCATTTGCTTAAACGATGAGGGGCTTCCTCTTTTTAAAAAGCAACAACAACAATAAAAAAACACCAAAAACATGCCCTATAAAATTTTCTACAGTTTGCAATCAAGCCTGTGTGCCTCTACTGTGATTTAGTTGTATTACTGCCACACATGTAAGAGCATGCCATTACACAATGAAGCTACAAAAGGAATGTAGCAAACTTGACAGAAAGCTTAGCATGCACAGTAAGATCCTTTTGAGCAGACCAGTTACACTTGGAAGGTTCGTCATTCTTTGTGTCCCGTGGACCAAGCTGAATATTGTTTGTAGAATGGATTTGTTACTTTACTCTTAAAATTATGATCGGTGGGAAGAACAGGTGGCCAAGAATGTGTTAAGTGAAGTGCAGTCTTTTTCCCCTCCTCCCACCTCCCACCTACCAACACAATAAGATTGGGTGATATATATATATATATATATATATATATATATAATTTTAATTGCACCAAAACATAACTAATGATGGATTTTAAAACATGTATTTAGAATATATTTCAAATCCCAAGAAGAAAAGTATAATCAAGACAAATCTTCAAAGTTAGGCATGGTGATGTGTGCCTATAATCATAGCACTAGGGAGGATGGGGCAGGAGAATCGCTATGAGTTCACAGTAAGTTTAGAGTTCGGAGACTGTAGTGAGACTCTGGGGAGGAGGTGGAATGGAAGGTCAAGCTTCCCACATTCTAATGAGAGTTTTCTTGGTCTTAGGAGCACGGCATCCCTACAGATATGGGGTACGCGGTGTCCCCTCACCATTCAGGTGTCTACCCTGTCCACGTTCAGCTCTACGAGGCCTGGAAGAAGGTTTGGAATATTAAAATCACCAGCACTGAAGAATACCCACATCTGAAACCAGCTAGATATCGGAGAGGCTTCATCCACAAAAACATCATGGTGAGCATCCTGCGTCTGTAGGGTTTGGTCCCTTCCTCCCGATGACAGCACACACTCGAAGACGGAGAAAGGGGAGAGCTAAGGGTTACGAATGTGGCTCGGGAAAGGGTGTGCTGTGAGAAGTGTGTTGTCATAGCTCAGGAAGGCTCACTAATGACAGCTGTGTCTTCCTACTTCCTAGAGCTCGGAAAAATAAAAATATGAAAAGCTTCTTTTCCTGGCATTCGTGCTTGCAAGCAATCACTCATGTAAAAATGCTAAGAAAACATTACGTCAATTTTAGAAATAATTCTAGACTCTATCATTACTTACAAAAGTCTTTCAGTAGATAAAAGCCATGGTGGCTCTCTATAGTCTCCATGTTCCCTTTTTATAAGCTTGTCAAGTTGCACCTCTTTACCATGCCAGGTCCCCCCAAAACACCACACTGTGTGCAGCAAGAAGCCACGTGTGAAGTCATGACTCACCACCAGACAACACAGAACAAATGGCTAAATCACTACTCTGGAGCGGCTCCATCTTGTTTCCTTTTCTGAAGTGGTAACAAAACCACGTGATATATCAGAATACATGGCTCCCTAAGATGGGGTGAGATCGGTCAAAGTCAGCCATCGGACCCTATTTTTTCCTAAGTCAGAACTTAAGGGAAGTTATTAGTGAGAGTGAGCACAGACTCTGATTTAGACTCACACTGCAAAGAAACAGCCAGGAAGCTGATGAGCCCCAGAGCGCTAGGTTAGGCTGATACATGTGGACAGATAATCTGGCCTCTAGGGTGGGTGCAGTTCACTTCTGTTCACACAGTTTTATAATGTCTGCAAAAATTCAAGTGTATAATGGCATTTAACATGGATTTAGTGCCCATATCAATGTGTCCCTCAACAAGAAAAATGCTATAAACGCTAGATGAGGATGTAATGGCCACATTCTTCTCCCAGCTTGCCCCTCCTTGGCACTCAAAGTGAATTTATCATGCCTCGGTAGGCCAGCTTTCTGATGAGAGGGAGTTTTAAAAACCCATTGAAGATCATAATTTAAAAGCACTTGGTGCTCTTGCGCTATTGCAATGTCGGCAGTTTATGGTGGCGAGCCTCGGACTCTCAGTCTATATTCAGTCCAGTTCTGTCCTGTTGCAGCTTCTGCCCAAAGGGCTTCATTTCCGGTACCTCCTGAATGTGTTGCAAATGCATCAGAGCTTATCCTGCTTTGACACGGTTGTCCCTATGATTTCTGCTTTCATGTGGATTCAATTTGTGGGCTTATATTTGAGAATTATCATATTGAAGAGTGTTCAGCAGGCTGTGGGTTGTGTAAAAACCATCACGAGCCATCCAAATAGGCCAACAAGTTAAGAACTGGAGAGCCAGATGCCCTCCTAAAAGACTCGAAGGCAAGAGCTTGGTACTGAGGCATAAACCTTAGAATCTTCTACCAGACCCAGATTTTCTAATGGAACTGAAATCATCCACAAATTAATATCAAAAGACTTAAGAGTATTTTTCCCTTCAAGCTATCATGGGTCCTGCTATGACTAATTCATTTATGTTTTTCAAACATCCCACTATAAATCAAACTTCCCACTAAGATGGCCAAATCGTATCTGAGCACCTGCAATCAAACCTTTAGTCTTTCTTTTCATTCGCTCTTTAAAATCCACCATCTTAACTTACTGCCTGGTTATTATGTCGACTGTGGTACCAGCTCCCATTTGGCCAATTTGCACCTTCTCCTCGCCCTTCCACGAAGACTAGCCAGTAGGCAATGCCAGCCTGTGAATCCTCCTGACCTTTCTACCCTTATGAGTCTCAGCTGTCTGCACACTCTTTAATGCATACTTAAGAAACTGGCACTATGCCTGTATTTCTGTCTTCCACAGCAAGGACTGTTGTGTTCACTGTGAATGACTTCCCAGAGATGCCTGACCTATTCCTATCCCATCAAACCTTCTTTTTAACATATGTAACCAACTGTGCAGTGCTATGGTTCTCAAATAGGCCTACAGTTTTCTTATTCTCTGAATTCATGCATTCCTTCCGTGAGTCTCCCTAATGAATTAATAGGACATGGGGCCTCTTCACTGGGCACTTTTTATCCTCACACAGTAAGGAGTGAATAGCAAACTAGTGTTCTCAATCCTGGAACCTGGTTGTTAAATGTGACTCTTTGGGTAGACATAGAGGCCTATGAGCAATATGACTCATTCTCACTGTACACACTGGCTATAAGGGGCAGCCCAGGGGTAGGGCCTCTCATCAATCTAACTGTATACACACACACACACACACACACACACACACACACACACACACACACACACAGAGGCCAGCAGTCTTCACTGGCCAATTCACTGTTAACACAGTTACCTGTTTGAAGCCTTCCTTGGTGTTATACTACTGTGCCTTGACTTGCTGTCTAAGGCTTTCACCATTTCCCAAGAACTATCAGCCCACAGCTACACAAACCAGGTTCCTGAAAGGAAGGCTGGGGGGCTGTATGGGAGAAATTGCGAGAGAGAAATAGCAAGCCAAGACAAAGTTTTCTGATCAAGGCCAATGTTTACTTAAGAGTCTGAGCTTATGGGTGGGTGGGGGGGGGTACCCATCTCCCACCACACCAGGATCTCTTTTAGTCAGGATTGTGTCTGGGAAACAGGTTCAGCCTCTCAGCAGGTCACATGGTGTCTTGGAGGAAACCACACTTGTGGCAGAACAATAGACCTAATCTAGGTGGGAAGACTCCACCCTAGGTGGGCTAGCTGACAGTGGCAGAGCAGGTCTGAGCCAGCCTGCTCAAGGCTGGGGGAGGCTACACAGTTTCCAAGTTTGAATTTCACATTGTTACACTACTACTGTTACACTACTACCTTCATCTGAGGGAAAGTCTACATTAAAATACTCTGGAGAGGGTTCTCATTCCTTCCATAGCACAAGAGTTGTTTCAAGAAAACAAACAAACAAACAAACAAACAAAGAAATGTGTCCATCATCCCATAGCTGCATCTCAAATCAAGGCAGTGGATCAGGACCCTGACCCCACCCCTGATTGTCTGCCCAGCCTCCCATTGTGGCCCACTGAGGTTCAAAGACTCATGGGGGTACACATATTTTTAGAGCGAAGCCTCCCCTTTACTCTATTCAAACTCACAGAATTTAAGAAAAAAGACAACATTCAAGTTTCTTCACAATTCTGTCTCTACTTAAATGACCTGGGCAAGCTAGTTTCACAGACAGCCATGCGTATATGCTGCAATTTCTAAGCAAGATACACAAACTTAATCCTAAAAGTCATTTACTTGAAGGCATACCCTTTTAAAATGTTATCAGTATCCTGACATTTAACCACAGATATTACTTATTTTATTTGTATATTACTTATTTTATTTGTATATTACTTATTTTATTTGGATATTTCTCCTTACCTTAATAGACTGTTAATATTTTTTATTAATTTTTGAAAATTTCATGCAATGAATATTGATCATATCTCTGATAAATATTGTCTTCTAAGAATAGAACACACACACACATGAGTGCACGTGAAAGCACACTTCTGTTCTCCTACATGAACAAGCATAGAGTTTAGAAAAGTATTTTCTAAGTTCGTGAGTAAAGCCTGAAAACGGCTTTTAAGTTACATGAAGTTACATGTCCTGTGATTGATAGAAAGCATACCTGATTCAGCTGGAACCGTTTTTTCTATCAGTTCCCCTTTTTGGGCTGTGGCTTTGTGCATGGCATTCTCACAGTTCATGATACATTCAGGCATAAACAACCCCCAGCTAATAAACCTGAGATTTAAACTGAAATATCTTAACTGACCTAACTCCCACCTTTCTCAAATACGCTCATTGGTTTTCTGTCTCTGAGTATGGCAAGCACAGGCCACTCCACGTCTCTCTGTGTGAGGCTTACCTGAGAACAGTATGGCTTACACAACTTCTTTTATAATTGCATGTTCATGTAATGGAGAAATCTGTAACAACAACAACAAACAACAAAGACCTCATCACAGATGTGACCGTTGGGAGCATAGGATGCAAGCCCTTCTTTCTGCAAAGTGACCTTTTGTCATTTTGTTTATAATACTTTCTAAAGCGACCAACTAAATAGATACTGTCTTCCTTTTGGACCTGGCGACCTTCACACCTGTCATGTGAGGCCCCTTGCAAGAGTGTTTGCACACTAGAGCAAACATGGATTTGTTTCGAATGCTTGTTCTAGTTAATATGCCACTTGCTAAGAAGCACCATGTTAGTAACTGACTTCATTTCCAAATGTGTCTGAAGAATTTGGTAGGAGGACTTAGTCACATTTTTGCCAACAAAAGTTACACATAATTCCAGTATTTTAAAGTATACTTAAAATATGTTAGACTCTGCTGAAACTTAAAAGAGAAAAATACCAAAAATAATTCAACATCTGCATCAGTTTTAATTATTTCTTTAACTTCTCTTGTTATCCCTCCTTCCTTGCATCAGCTTTTCATTTCTGGTTATCGTTCAATAAATACCTTTATATGCTTTCCATGGGAAAAACAAGCTAAGGTTGCAGGATGGAAACCAGAACCTTCTCCTTACCTGACCCTCTTTCCTTCAGGTTCTCCCAAGACAAACCTGCGGGCTCTTCACCCACACAATATTCTACAAGGAGTATCCAGGGGGCCCCAGGGAACTGGACAAGAGCATTCATGGAGGGGAGCTCTTCTTCACTGTGGTTCTCAACCCAGTAAGTGCTTGGCGTCACTGTTCAAATAAATAACATTTGAAATGGCAAGGTGCATAAAAATCACCTTGAGGGAGAAATGGGGATTAGATAGCTACCAATCAAATAGCATGGACATCGTGTCTATGGAGAATAAAATTACTCTCCCTCCTCCTGCTCCTCCTTCTCCTACTCCTCCTCCTCCTCTTCTCCTTCCCTCCCTCCATCCCTCCCTACTTCCCTCCTTCCTGTCCTCCCATGCTTTTTTCCTTCTTTTTCTTTCTTTCCTCCTCTTTCTTCTCTCTCTGTCCTCTGGTCCATCCTCTCTTCTTTCACTGATCTCTCCTCTTCTTTCCCTCTTTCTCCCCCTTTAACCCTTTCTATTCTGTCCAACTCTCTCATCCTCTCTCCTCACTGATATAAGAAAGCACAGATTTTGTAAGTACAAAGATAGGAGCTGGGTAAAAGGCCTCTCTCATTCTCCATCCATACTGGGTCTGCCAGGCTGTGTCATGGAGCATCCCTGATTAATGGTGTGCTGCTCTTTCTCCTTCATATCTTACTACTAGTGTATCAGCAATGTAATAAGCCACTGGTACATTAATTTTCCTAGCGGTGAGTGTCATAAAATCGTGTGCCGGAAGAAAAACTATTGAAGGGAGCCGCAGAAGGGAAAAGCTGTTAGTGATTTTCTCCCATGAAAAAGAATAGAAAAAATAAAGATAAAATGTATTTTCAAATATATGGATTTGCCCTTGGCCTTAGCAATATTCAAGATGGAAAACCTCAATTATCTCCAAATAAAAAAAATTATCAGAATAAAAGTTGGATATGACTGAAATAAAACAATAAAATCTGAAGGAGTCTTAGTTTGACCTTAATTTCACAGGCTCAACAAATAAAACTGTAAGTATTCTCCATCACCTACTCTGTTCACAAGCAGATCTTATTTTTAGCTGTTAGAAAAGAAGACAAATGAAAAGGTAATTTGTCTTCTGTAACATCTGCTTTAGTTCATAACTCAGAATCCTTTAGAACACTCAGCCTTTAGGAAGGCTATCAAACTTCTAAACCCTACCCAAGCAAATATTTCTGATTTATGCTCCACAAATAACCCCCTTCTAGACTACCTATATTTTGTTTTTATTTTATTTTGTTGGTTTTTTCTTTTTTAATTAATTAATTTATTTTTTATACTCCATATTTTACCCCTGCCCCATCCACCCTCCAACTGTTCCACATCCCATACCTCCTTCCCAACCTTTATCTCCACGTGGATATCGCCACCCCCTTACCCCACCTGACTTCTAAACTCCCTGGGGAGTTTAGAGTCTCTTGAGGGTTAGATACATCATCTATCATTGAACACAGATCCAGCAGTCCTCTGCTGTATATGTGTTGGGAGCCTCATATCAGCTTGTATGCTGCTTGTTTGGTGATCCAGTGTTTGAGAGATCTCGGGGGTCCAGATTAATTGAGACTGCTGGTCCTCCTACAGAGTCACCCTCCTCCTCAGCTTCTTTCAGCCTTCCGTAATTCAACAACAGGGGTCAGCTGCTTCTGTCCATTGGTTGGGTGCATCTGACTTTTTCAGCAGTTTGTTGGGACTTCAGGAGTGCAATCATGTTAGGTCCCTTTTTGTGAGCGCTCCATAGCCTCAGTAATAGTGTCAGGCCTTGGGGCCTCCCCTTGAACTGGATCCCACTTTAGGCCTGTCACTGGACCTTCTTTTCCTCAGGCTCCTCTTTATTTCCATCCCTGTAATTCTTTCAGTTAGGAACAATTATGGGTCAGAGTTGTGACTGTGGAATGGCAACCCCATCCCTCATTTGATGCCCTGTTTTCCTGCTGGAGGTGGGCTCTATAAGTCCCCTCTCCCTACTGTTGGGCATTTCATCTAAGGTCCCACCCTTTGAGTCCTGAGATCCTCTCACCTCCCAGGTCTCTGGTGCATTCTGGAGGGTCCCCTCAACCTCCTATCTCCTGAGGTTGCCTGTTTCCATTCTTTCTGCTGGCCCTTGGAGCTTCAGTCCTTTTCCCTCACCCAATACCAGATCAGGTTGCCCTCTCCCCTCCCCAGCTCACCACCCCCCCTTTCCCTCCCAGGTCCCTCTCTCCCTCCCCATGTGTGATTGCTTTCTTCTCCCTCCCAAGTGGGACTGAGGTGTTCTTACTTGGGCATTTCTGCTTGTTTACCTTTTTGAGTTCTGTGGGCTGTATGTTGGGTATTCTGTACTTTTTAAGCTAATATCCACTTATTAGTGAGTACATACGATGTATGTCCTTTTGTGTCTGAGTCACCTCACTCAGGATAATATTTTCTAGTTCCATCCATTTGCCTGCAAAACTTAGGATGTCCTCCATTAAGTACTCTTTATAGCTGAGTAGTATTCCACTGTGTAAATGAACCACATTTTCTGTACCCGTTATTCTGTCATGGGACATCTGGATTGCTTCCAGCTTCTGGCTATCACAAATAAGGCTCCTATGAACATAGTGGAATAGGTGCCCCTGTGGCATGGTGGGGCATCTTTTGGGTATATTCCAAAGAGTAGTATAGCTGGGTCTTCAGGTAGATCTATTTCCAATTTTCTGAGGAACCTCCAGATTAATTTCTAGAATGGTTCTACCAGTTTGCAATCTCACCAGCAATGGAGGAGTGTTCCTCTTTCACCACATCCTCTCCAACATGTGTGGTCACCTGTGGTTTCTTTCTTAGCCATTCTGATTGGTGTCAGATGGAATCTCAGGGTCGTTTTGAAAGACAGAGTCTCACTATGTAGCTCCGGTTGACCTGGGACTTACTACATTGTTCAAGCAGGAGGAACTCAGAGACCTCCTGCTTCTGCCTCCGAGTGCTGGAAATTAAGGTGTGTAGTCCCACTCCTGGCTTTATATGACCTATACTTTGAGCCAGTCTGTATTGATTTCTTTTCCCTTTCTCCTCAATTTATTAGTAATGTGCAGAGAAAGGAAGCCCATTAGAGTGAGATTGTGAACCAAAGACTCGTTTAAAAATCAGTAAAATGCTAACAAAATCATCAAAGGTTATAAACCCTTAAATCTGTATTCTACAAGATTCTGATGCAGCAATGGACTTGGAGCCCATCTGTGTGACTGTCTAACCATTGATGATGTAATATTTGAAAACCCCCTATTATTAACTCTGAACTTAATGGACTAAATGATCTCCACTCAACACTAAAAATATTTAAAAATCAGTCACTTTTGTATAGTGAATTTATGTTAAATATTTTACCTATTATCTGATAAGTAATGTTTTTCATTAATAAACAAATATATAAATTTTAATCTAAAAATGCTAATAGCAAAGGTTATATTGACCAGGGTGCCGATTTATATTGACTGAGCAAGCTCTTATAACCCCTGCTACTTTTCAAACTTTATCAATCATATCTAACAAGTTTATTTATTTTTATGGAGATATCCAAATGGAACACAGGGGTAAAATGAAATACAGGCTTTTATTTGTAGATTAGAAAACTTTCCAAAGATAATTAATTATTTTCAGTAAGCAAAGATTGACTAATTTGAACAAAAGGCAGCTTTTGCCATATATCATGAGACAGACCTTGAGCTAAAATGATTCATCTGGTGCAGAGGGTCCCGTCTGAGGCAGGAGAATGATTCATCTGTTACAGAGGGATTCCCCTTACCTGGTGCATGTGAAGTCAGTGCTTTGACTCGGCCAGGTCTAGCCATGAGGTTGTGTGCTGTCATGAGTGATGTCTGCCTGGAAGACCAAAATGAGGAATGGGGCATGCTTTGCAGGAATTCCTACACCGAGATTAAATGATCAGAGAAAGCCATGTTCGGGCTCCAAAACCTCTAGCTTCAATGAAACATGTCTGAATTCAGCAGAAGACATGTTTTATTAGGACAGGACTGGAGTGAAAATCCCTTATCAGGTCACTCTATGTATTAGCTGAAAGAAATTTTCATTATAGCAGATTTGAAGGAAGGTGGCTGGATGATCACATAGTAATGTAGACCTTAATTTAAAATGTTGTTCCCCAAGAATACCTAGTGAGGTTGTTTCCTTCAGAAAGGTAGATGAGTATTGGAGACATGGAACTTAAGTGCTATCGGATACACAGGCTGGAAAGTGAAAATACAGGCAGGACTGTGATTAAAGATCTTTTAAGGTATCGCCCCGTGGGTCAGCACTTGAAGGTGTTAGAACGACATCACTGTTGGTTAAGAGGTGGTACAAAAGAGTGCATTTCAGAGTAAGCCGTGAAAAGAAAACAGCAACTATAAAACAACTTAGGTTGAAGCACCTTCTGTTACACTGCTGCCAATGTGCTTTCCCTTGTTTAAAAAGAAGTGCCAATCAAGTTAATGTAACACAAGTAGAGAAGTACAGCAACAAACTAACACAATCTGGGAGAGAAAACCCGGGCTGTCTTCCAGTGACCTCAGCGCCATGGGCCAGGCACCCCTGCCATGTGATGAATGTAGGTGGTTTCATGAACGGACTGAGGTTGGACTCCAGGCTCTGTACAGATTCTGTTATGGAAAGAGGATGCTGCACATAGGAACTTACAGTCATGGGTATGACAATGCAAATTGGTTTTGTAAACATCTATCTCATGTGATGAATCCCAAGGGGGATTACTCTATTTCTAGGTTCCTTTACACTTTCCATGTAGGCACGCTCAACTTGTGTGTCTCTTTACACATGTCCCCCACAGAAGGGACCCTCTAGCTAAGCTTTTGCTAAGATATTTTTTTTTTGCTAAAATATCCTTTGCGAAGATATTTTGTTTTATATGTAGGCATGTTTTACTTGCATGTATGTTTGTGCACTATGTGCATGCCTGGTGCCTATGGAGACCCTAAGGGGGCATCAGATACCTGGAATTGAGGTTACAGATAGTAGTGAGAATCTATGTGGTTATCATGAACCAAAACCTTGCTTTCTGCAAGAGCAACAAGTGCTCTTAACTTCTGTGTCATACACACGTACACACAAGCACACACTTACAGGCACATGGAGTTATACCTTTATTTATTCCTAGCTTGCTTCCAGTTGCTATGATAAAAGATTGGCCACACAAATACATGATTATCAAAACCACAACCTTTTCTCTCTTGTTTTTCTCTAATATCTCAAGATAATATCTCAATATAAAACACATTTCAAATTTTATCACACTCTTTATCACACTCTAAAATTTCAATGCCTTTTTAAAATATCCATTCTCATACTTCCAGGCTCCTGCAAAATCCAAAATAAATTAAATACTTCTCATCCTAAAAGGTAAGAAGAACCTAAACACAAAAATCACACTTAAGTAAAACCAAAATGCAACAGCAAAAACAGTCAGTGTGGGGCATCTGGAAGCACGCTGTGGACTGTAAGGCACAGTCTTCAAAGGAAGACTGGAAAGCCGCACCCCACCGGCTCTGCCACCCACAGCACACAGAACCTAACAGGCAGCCTTAGTCCAGCTCTACAGCACACTCCACAGTGTTCTTGAGCATCGCCGTCATTATGCCACATTCCTGTAATCCCCAGTATGTCTGCGTTTCCATGACAACACATTGGCTCTCCAACCCAATTCTTCAGAATTCTCCATCTTCCTCCCGTAAGCCATGTTAAAGCACAAAGTCCACAAAATCTAGTCTATCACAGCAAGTATCAATTTCTGACTTATATTGCTCTGGTGTCAATTTCTGTCCTAGACTGCTTTCTATTGCCGTGCTAAACACTGGAGAGAAAGGGGTTCTGGTGCTTACAGGCTCTAGTACATCACTGAGGGAAGTCAGGGTAGGAACACTAGGCAAGAACCTGGAGGCAGGAACTGAAACAGAATCAAGGAGGGGTACCATTTACTGGCCTGCTCGGCAACCTTCCTTATGCATGCCAAGGACTGCCATTTCCCTAAAGATGGTGCCTTCCAAATTGGCAGGGCTCTCATTTCATTTTAAAATCAAGAAAATGCCACAGACTCAAGCCCATTGGAAGTACTATGAAGGCAAATACTAAGTTGAAGTTCCTTCTTCCAAGGTCACTCTTGTTGGTGTTGACAAAAACTAACCAGCACAATGCAATTCCTCCAAAGAAGGGGCTCTCAAATTGTACATGATTCTTTATTCAGTTCTCCATATTAGTTACAGGAATAAAATGGATGGCACTTACTGGTTTCATGGGCATAACTAATCTGGTATCCTTTCCTCCTGAGTGGTATCCTCCACTCAGCAGAGAACTGTTCCCTCTCTTGGTAGAAGTGAAGTAGGTTCTAGAGTCACAGGCTAAAGAGCAGACACTGAAGTATTTGTGTTTGCATCAGGATGGTAAAGGAAATTGTCTTACAGTTTATTATACTGTGGGAGAGAGCTGCAAAAATACCTGGGAATCTGAGATGACTCCTCTGGTTCAGCGCATTTATCATGCGAATGTGAAGACCTGAGCTCCATCCCCAGCACCCACATAAAAGCCAGGCGCACAGGCAAGCTCCAATAATCCCAGTACTGAGGAGGTAGAGATAAAATGATTTCTGGGGAGCCAGGCTAGCCAAAGTTGAGAGATCTGGGTTCAATCAGAGTCCCTGTCTCAAAAACTAAGGTGGAATCAATTAAAAAAGACACCCAATATTAATCAAAAAGCCCCCATAAACGTGTGCCCACATGTGTATATGTACACACTAACATACATATACATCCACAAGAAGTACTCCAGAGTCATTGTTTAACTACATAATCACAATCACAAATTTTGGTGCTCTCAAAATCCTGATCAAGTCACAATTCTGTCATGTGCTATACATAATTACAGATAGATACAGAATAGATATTTTATAACTGAGAAAATTCTTAATTACTTGAAGATGCCTATAGAAATTATATGTAAATGGGTTATGAAAATTAAAATTTATAAACACTGGAGAAATGACCCAGTATCTAAGAGCACTGATTATTCTTCTGGAGGATATAAGTTCAATTCCCTGCACCCACATGGTGGTTCAAAATTGGCTGTAACTCTAATTCCAAGTGATCTAGTGCCCTCTTTTGGCCTCCACAGGCACCAGACATGCACACATGGTACACAGAAATACATGTAGCTGAAACAGTCACACATATTTAAAAATTAAAATTTACAAAAATGACAAAAAGTATTTACTGACAATGACAATACTTGTCCTCAATAAAGAAATCCCTATATAATTTATATATTACATATGCCTTATACAAAATGATCTAGTAAGGGAAACTGTACATTTCACACATTTTCAGTCCCTTTTCTCCTAACCCACATTACTAGGTATGATGAGTGGGGTTGCTTTAACTAGGCGGAACTGCAGCTCCATGTCACTAGGGCAGATTACTGCGCAAGGGTGTCACCCTACTTCAGTGTTTTTATTTGGATCAGGAGATATCCTGAGTATTGGGTCATTAATACTTATCCGTATTAGTGATTGAGAATAAAGTCATTGCTTGCTTTGTTAATTTATCCAAAAGGCTGTGGCTTGCCAGAGGACTGACATGTTCACCACACTTACTTGGCATTTGGGGGAAGCTCCCGTCAGCACACATGTGGTGTGCACCTTTCTGAGTCTGCATCACACAGGACCGATGACCACAATTTTTTTTTTTAGATATTTTCTTTATTTACATTTTAAATGTCCCATTTCCTGGTCTCCCTCCGAAAATCCTCTCCCCTTATCTTCTTCCCCCTGCCCCTGCTCACCAACACACCCACTTCCTGGCCCTGGCATTCCCCTATACTGGGGCATAGAGCCTTCACAGGACCAAGGGCCTCTTCTCCCATTGATGACAGACAAACTTTATACTTATCATTCGTTCTCTGCCTCCCTCAACTTGATATAGCACTCCTTCACCATGTTCTTGACCCCCTTATACCCAAACTCCAAAGGAAAATCAAAGAAACACAAACAGAGATGTGGCTATCTTAAACTGGGGAGAAACACATGGGTAGATTACAATTAAGACAACAAATTTCACATGGCAATAGTCTGTATAGAAATTAAGAGAAATTAAGTCACATTAGATATTTAAAACTATATTTTGCATGTGAATGCATAAAACTCAACTGAGAGACTACAACATTTTTTTTTATTCCTGCTGAAAAGTGTTAAGCTTTCGCTGTCATCGGGCCCTACAAAACATGTGTTATAGAACAAGTAACAAACACATCACACAGCTGCCTTAGGCGGTGAGAAATGACTGCTGAACGATTCAGGAGTGAGCACTGCCTGAAACCTTTGGTTTAAAAGTTTAGACTTAATGAGTTAGGCCCTCCAGGGGCAGTTTTCAGACAGAGACGTATCCTGTGCTTAACTGAGGTGATTATTGTACTCAAGCAGACTAGGAGCACACATTTATGCACACTAATAAATGCTGCACTAAAAATAATAAGGAATTCTCTAGTATTGAAGGATAAAAAAATCTCAGTCATTTGGTGACATTAGTATGTAAGAGTATAGTTAATGTTTGTTGAGTTCCTTTTGCGTATCTGTGAGGCTCATGTTCTTGTTTACCATTTGCCCCATAGCAGGGGTCGTTTACCCTTACATCTTTTCCATTGTGTCAGAAAAATCTGCGCATTGTTCACCTCTCTACGTCTCATTACGCCTAGATCTGTACTTTGGATTCAGTAAGAACTCACTAAATGCTTTGTAGATGTTTTCTGGAAAGCCATGTTTGGGGACATGAGTCATGTGTGACATGCCCGATGTGAATCACAGCAAGCACAGATTTCATACAAACCACATTCTGGCAGCGTCTTTGCTTGCAAGTAAATGAAATGTGAGATTCAGAGGAACATCCAGTTGGCACGGGTATCCTAACAGGTTTCTGTAAGTGATGGTGAAGCAGTGTGCCCGTGACAACAAACACTTAAAGCCGGAAAGGACTGGAAGAATGATGTGTTCAACTTCCTGATTCTAAGTGGAGTCCCAGTTAGAGGACATGAGCTGCTCCGGTCACTCTTAGTATTCTCATGAACACAACAGCCTTCCTGCCTCCTGGGTCAGCACATCTACCAAGATAGCATGCTGCTTCTACACGCTGCAGAAATAACCTTCTATGAGGCCCAGTAGTTCATGCGTCATACATGTAAACACAGGTAATATGGCTGTTACCTGGCATCGAGGAAATGTGTAAATGGTGGGGAAATTCAGGCCATTGTCTGGGGAAAGGTGACTGTCTCTTTGTTGTTGTTTTTTTTTTTTTTTTTTTGGTTTTGGGGTGTGTGTGTGTGTGTGTGTGTGTGTGTGTTTGTGCTTTAGAGAATGTCTGCTACAAGTGATGGTGATGGGTGGAATATGTTCCATGGGCTTTGCAGGAACTATAAGCAAACAACTATGTTGTGCCTTCGTTAAATAATAAGTCTGGTTGGCATTACTTACGAATTGATAAGACACTTATACTGGTAAAGCCAAAAGTTCATATTTCACACATTTCCCGTCTTCCAATGAAATTCTAGGTTTGCTGTCATTAATCTTTTCACTCCTGACTGTACCCTTATATGATTAATCGCCACTGTGAAGTTAAGGAAACCAAAGGAGGCATCATCCACTCTTGTAGCTTCTATACTTAAGAAAAGCAGGAGTCATTAGGTATCATTAAGAAGTCTAAGAACATGTCAGTAAATCAGTTAATGGAAGAGGATTTGATGGACAATCTATTTCTCAGATTTGTCTGAATGAAGGATACATCCCTATATATTTCTATCTAAACACACTGAAATGAAGAGATAATATGTTAATCAACAGGAAATTGTCACAAATGGGCAGTGTGATGGAGTTGAAGGAAGTTTATCCAAATGAGCCATGCCCCGGACTCAGCCAGATTCAAGTTCCGCTTTATCTTGGTAGACTCTTCATGGTCCTGGGCTTTGCTTTGCTTGCTCCAGCAGGATGAGATGTGCATTCCAAGAGGAAACACGAGATAGGATGTGGCATTTTTTTGCTTAGCCTTAGTACATTAGGAGCCCTAGAGAGGACAAAAATGGTCCAGTGCATCACCCAAGAGGCGCTGAATGGTGAAATGGACTACTGCGATTTACAGGACAGGTTGCTGCTACTGGATTTGCTGATAACAAACATTACTTAACTAGTCTCTAGCATGGATATTCAAGTTGTTTCCACTACATAACTTTGATAATTATTATATCCCAGTTATATGTGCAAAGTAGACCCTATAGTATCTTTCTGTAAAGTAGGACCTCTAAAAGCAAAACTGTTCCATCAAAGGTTTTGTGTATAGTGTTTGCTATGTCTGTATCTGTTAACATGTCCCATAGCCATTGCAATGCACGCAGGACAGCTTGCTAAGTCTTGCTAACAGAACTGTTTGCCATCACTGTTTCAATCTATAGAGAACAGAAATAGTATTTTAAAATAATTTAATTTTGTGTTTTATTTTTTGAGTGGAATTTACCTACAAAACAAACACAAGTGTTCAACTGATCAAAGAAATGAATGTTAGTATTCAGTAGTTAATCCTTGAGAATGTCCCATAACCTTCAGTACAAACAGAAACATCTTTCTCTTGAAGGGAGGGGAAAAAAATCACATCAGGTGCCATCTCGTTTTTGTATTTTTTTAACTCTTTGAACCCAATTTGCTCTTTTGTTATTTCATAAAATAATGATTCTGAATGCTTTTGTGAAAGTCTGATGTCCTGATTCACCTTTCTATGGCACTCTCTCACACTTCTGCTCTGTTTCCATTTCTCCTCTATGATCTTTCAACAGCATGGCATAAACACAGCTTTCTCACCATGCTGTGGCTGATTCTCTTTATCTCCTCGGAGTTTGTGAGCTTCTTGGTTTAAAAGATAATGCTTCATTCTGTTTTATATTCACAAAAACGTCATAAAACTTTTGGCACGTGGTAGGCTCTTAGTGAATGATAATTCATTATCTTCTCCTGCCAGGAAACGTACTGCTTTAAGTTAAAAGATATCTTAGAGACATAGCCATAGAATTTGAATGAACTCAAGAAGGTATGCATAATTGAGTTTTTTCATTCTCTCCCAACAAAACATCTAAGGATATCTTTGGGGGAAACCTTTAAATTTATGAAAAGATTCTAAATTCCACTCAAAAAATAAAACACAAAATTAAATTATTTTAAAATACTATTTCTGTTCTCTATAGATTGAAACAGTGATGGCAAACAGTTCTTTTAGCAAGACTTAGCAAGCTGTCCTGTGTGCATTGCAATGGCTATGGGACATGTTAACAGATACAGACATAGCAAACACTATACACAAAACCTTTGATGGAACAGCTTTGCTTTTAGAGGTCCTACTTTACAGAAAGATACTATCGGGTCTACTTTGCACATATAACTAAGATATAATAATTATCAAAGTTATGTAGTGGAAACAACTTGAATATCCATGCTAGAGACTAGTTAAGTAATCTTTGTTACAGCTACACAAACAGTATTCTGCACTTAAAAATAAAGATTATCTTCAATTCTGCTCACACACACAGACACAGACACACAGGAAGAGAAATAGAAAGGAGAGATCAAAAGAGTTCTCGGTGTACCCTAACTTCCACAATGTATTTTTAAAAGTGCATACAAACTCCATAAATGCTTATTGGGTTGGATGAAAGGAAATAAGGAAGGTGCATCAAAGCAAAGCTGCAGCATTACCTACAGGTGCTGGGGAGGCGGGGTCAGCGGGGAGGCGGGGTCGACAGGGGAGTGTTTCAGGAACGTGGCTTTGATTTTGAAATATGCAATATTTTACTTGCTCAAAATAATAAATGAGAACGTGTGACAGGAAAGCAATGAGGAGGTCACCGGCTCAGAATGACACATTCTCTCCATACGGGATAGAAAAACAGTTCAAGTGACTCTGAGTACGGTATTCAGACAGTGTGATTTAGTAAAATTAAAGGATAAGAAGCAGAACAGAAATTTTCAACTTTTAAAATAATTTTGTGTTGTATTCTTTTACTGGAATTATAAGCTTTTATGAGCAGCGCTGCGGGGAACGGTGGAAAGGAAGTGAAAGGAGACTTGGGGTACGTGAATCCGATGTAAGGAAATAATTAGAAACAAAGATTCCCAGACTTTGGTAACCAGACTCACCAGACATCAATGGCATCCAGGTATCCAGAGTTTTTTGTCCGTCCCCAGCCTCTATTTAGATTGCACATATAACTACCTCCTTTAGGGAGTAGAATATCTGGATCAAATTTAGCTGTTGTTTTCCTCTGTCGACTGTGTCTCCTTCCTCTATCGACTGTGTCTCCTTCCTTAATATCATTTTGACTAAAGCTGACTCATTAGTGAAGCTTATTCTGTTCTTTCAGGTTTGTGAAGTCCCTTATACACTTCATGCAGAGTCCTTATATGCTGCATAGCTGAGAAATCAGGAAAAGAAAACTTCTTATACTGATTTATGTATTTTTGAACTTGTGTTGAACTCAAGTTTTGAGAGTTCTTTCCCACAGCCTTAAGGGCTCCCCTAAAGGTCACAGCTTCACCATATTACTGAGGATAAGCAGATGCGTTCTTGCTTCTCAGCATCTTGCTTCTCATAGTCATGGAACCATTTTCCCAAAGGGAAGAACATTTCCCCAAAGGAGGAACATAAAGTAAAGTATGTACATTATTGTGCAAACAAGTTTTACACCTACAGCAACCATCAGAACTCAAGGAGACTCATGTCCTGCTGGCTCTACTCTAGGGGCAGGAAATGCTGGACCAGCAGAAACCTGTGTGTAAACAGCCAAAGTGGAGAGTGATTGAGAAAGACACCAGTTACAAATCTCTGGCCTCCACATACATGCGCCTTCACAAACATATACACATAAAACAAACCAAATTAAAAGAGGAGGGAGAGAGAGGTGTACATACATTTGTGGGATCTTACACATATCTAGCCCAGCTGATGTACAAGATACAGGGAGCTGTTTTCACCAAACTCAAAACAACAG
This sequence comes from Mus minutoides, assembly GCA_902729485.2. Taxonomy (NCBI): domain Eukaryota; kingdom Metazoa; phylum Chordata; class Mammalia; order Rodentia; family Muridae; genus Mus; species Mus minutoides. Next base: position 170,242 of record LR750440.1, on the reverse strand, counting down.
CAGCAGCAACAACAAGTTCATCTTAACACAGCAGCAGCAATGTGCTTGAAGAAACAACAGAGCAGAGCCAAGTGAAAAGATCAGAGTACATTTCCAGAGCACACCCTAAAAATGTCTGCAGAAGTATTAGCTGCAGAAGATATATAATAACCATCATAGAGATGTCCAGCCCTCCAGGGTAAACAGCCTTAAACAGTATCAAAGTTTCAAAAGGTTGAAAAGTATTTATAAAAGAATCAAATAAAAAGATTGAAGCTAAAGAAAGCAAAAGCTAAACTGAATAACTCATAACAGGCTTTTAATAGCCAACACTATCAAGCAGGTAGAAGAGCTAGGTAGCTATTGCTTATGCTATTTGAAAAGTACCCCTTATCCACAGACACAAAACTCCTTTTTAGGCCTGAAACTCTTGACTGTGCATGTTCCTTGTAAATACCATGCATTTCCTATTCAAAATACACACACCCAATGCCTTTGCCTTCTTTATTAATAGTTAATTCTGCACAGAACTTGTAAAATTTTTAATTTAAAATACAATATCAAAAATAGCATTAACTTCTTTTTTCTTCCTCAGAATTTCAGAGATATAAAATTGAAACTTATATGTCTTAATAAATTTCAACACATGGTTTTTGTCCTTCTTACTTAAGAACATTCCCTTTTCCCTTAAAGAAAGTGTCCTATGACCTCTTCCATAACAAGACTGCTGGCGTCATTACCTGGTGCTTTGAGTCCATTATTAGGTAAATTAAAGTGTTCTGAACACAGCTCTTAAAATACAAGGAAGGCTGTGATAGATTACCAGCTACTCATGTGACAGATGAATGGAGAACACAGATGGTTGCACCAATGAAGACACACAGACAGGATGGACCAGGAGAAACCATCCTTTAAGTATAGCCAGTACTTAGTTAGGCTATAGTTTAAAGCTTATGGGTTGTTTACTTTTGAAATTATCCAGTTAATATTTGCAGAGCACCACTGCTTCAAATAATTGAAACCTCAGAAAACAACACCATAACCAAAGTGGAGTACTGTATCCAGTTGGAAAGAAAAAAATGTAATGAATAAGTAAAGACTGCCCGGGGGCATGACATCAATGCAGTAGCTAATGGATAATGGAAAAGAGGAGGAAGGAAAATTTACTAGAAGAAAAAGCTGGTAGAGAGGTCCCAATATGAGACGAGAACGGACACTGAGACACAAGAAGACTATGAACTCAGGAAGAACTGAAGACATAGCAGCATGAATTTGGATCAAAACGTCAGAAATGTTGCAGAAGAAAACCAATTGCCCACATTAAAGAGAGCTTCCCAGAGGCCACCAGCATATTTCTCCATAGATACTTTTAAGGGCACAAGTGGGAGGGGCAATGGAGTTCTGTGATAGCAATGGTGGAAAGAATGGGCAAAGAGTCTGTTTTACTGAAGTTGAAGGTAAAATTATTATGAGATGAAAATGTCAGTTTATGCTTGCTGATAATTAGATTTTAATGCCTTGGGCATTGAGAGAAACACTTACATAAGGTACAAAAATAGAAAATGAGAATAAATCAAAGTACATCAGAATAAAAATTAGAAATCCAAAGGAAACCAGTGAAGAAAGACAAAGGGTCAAATTAGCTACAAAGGCAGCTTAAAATATGTACTAATGTTTGCAGTGGTTCCTATTGGCAGTAAGCAATGTTAAATGCAAATGATAAAATTCTCAATCAAAAGACATAGAGAAACTAGAGACAAAAATCCAAAATGTCACTATTGTTTACAGGACACTCACTTTAGGTTTGCTGACAGATATGGACGACGATAATAAACTCCTTTGGAGATATAGAGATAATAGAGATAGAGATAGAGATAGAGATAGAGATAGAGATAGAGATAGAGATAGAGATAGAGATAGAGATAGAGATAGAGATAGAGATAGTGCGTGGGTGCGTGTGTGTGTGTGTGTGTGTGTGTGTGTGTGTGTGTGTGTGTGTGTCCAAGAGCAGTACAGCTGGATGTTTCTTTGAGGAACCTCTGGATCCACAAAGATTTCCATGGTGGCTGTACTAATTCGCACTTCCTCCAGCAAGGAGTAAGTGTTCCCTTTCTACATATCCAGTGTCCTTTGTTTCTTTGATCTTTGCACCTCCCAAGTGCTGGGATTCAAGATTTAAGTCACCACACCCAGTTAGATTTTTGTTTTCATTGTTTGAGGAAGGCAGCTATCAAGAAAATACAAGTTAAAACAACTTTGAGATGTTATTTTATCCCAGTCTGAATTCAAGGTCAGCCTGGTCTATGTAGTGAGTTCCCAAACAGCTGAAGCTAATAGGGGAACCTTGTCTAAAAACAGCAGCAAAGAAACTTTAGAACTCAAAGCCATTTATATTTCATCTTTTGAGAACTGTTTGGATCCATGTTCTGGTTTTTAATTGGGTTGTTTCTACTCAGTTTTTTCAGTTCTCTGTATATTCTAGGAATTAAACCCCTGTCAGATATGTAACTGGTGAATCTTCTCACTGTCACTGTGTTGGGATCAGTCTGTGATTTTTTATATCTAACAATGTTTGTTTAACAAAGTTGGGTGTCCTTGCTTTCGGTACAGCAATGTTTACAATTATAATATCCTCTCTGTGAATTTTTACTTTGATGAGTATGAAATGTTCTCCCCTATCTCTTCTGATTAGTTTTGGTTGGAACACTATTTTAAGGGTTGTAGAGATGACTCAGCGGTTAAGAACACTGGATGCTCTTCCAAAGGACCCAGGTTCAATTAATCACATAGTAACTCACAACTGTCTAGCTCCTGTTCCAGTTTATCCAACTCTCTCACACATGCAAGCAAAACATCAATGTCCATAAAATGAAAATAAGTGAACTATTTTTTAAAACCGTTTTATCAGACACTAGAGTTTCTATACCTTCTCTTTGTCTCATTTGTTGGGAGCATCTTCTTCCATCCCATAGCAATGCCATCCTTGGTGGTAAGCTGTGGTTTGAGGAGGCAAAAAGATATATTATGTTTTCTAATCCAGCCTGTGAGTCTCTGCCCTTTTTGTTGGGGAACCAAAACTGTTAAAACTGAGAGTTGTTATTGAATAATGTTTATTCCTGTTATTTTGCTGGAGCTGTGTTTCTTTCTTGGTGGTTAGCTAGTCTTGAATTATGTATTCCTTGTGGTTGGTTTTCATATTCTCTTCAGGCGAAGTATTTCTTCTAATATTCTTCTGTAGAGCAGGGTTTGTAGAAAATAAACTTCTTAAATCTGTTTTTACCATGGAAAGGTTTTCTTTCTCCTTCAATTACAATTGTTGGGTTTGGGAGTTTGGGCTGGCAGCTGTGGTCACTTAGAACTTGTAGAACATCTGTCCAGACCCTAAAATCTCCACTCAAAAAACCAAAACAAAAACAAACAAACAGGTATTGAGTCTGATAGGCCTGTTTTTTTCTTGCTTGCTGTGTTTTTCTCTCTTGCTGCTCTCAATAGCCTTTCCTGTACCTTGTGCATTTTATGTTTGGTTATTATGTGTTGTGGAGAGTTTCTTTCCCAGTCCTGGTTACTTAGTGTTCTGAATACCTCTTGTAACTTAGTAGTCATCTCTGTCTTTAGATTTGGGAAATTTCTTCTATCATTTTCTTGAAAATATTTTCTATGCCCTTTGACCTGGTTTTCTTCTCTTGATATTCCTACTATTTGCAAGTTTGGTAATTTTTTAGTGTTTCAGATTCTCTGTGTATGTTCTCTTCTTGAGAGTTTTTATATCGAATATTTTCTTTGACTGAGTGATTCTCTTCCTCTACCTTGTTTTTTAGGCCTGACACTCTCTCTTCTACATGACATGTTTTTAGGTCTGACACTCTCTCTTCTACATGACATGTTTTTTAGGTCTGACACTCTTTCTTCTACATGACATTCTCTTTGTTTGATGTCCTGAGTGTTCCGGGTTGTATTTAATTTTGGCCTTTCTTCAGAGTGTCTATATCTCTTTATTAAATTCCATTTCCTTCTCTTGAATTGTTGTCTTTGTTTCATTCCACTCTGTTTTTGCGTTCCTCGATCAGGCATTTGCTCATGTCCTCCTTGAGATCAGTGAACAGACTTATAATTGCTATCTTGAAGTCATTTTCCTATGCATTATTTAAGGTGCTTTTCTCACAAATCACTACACTAAGGATGCTGATTTGGGGAAGAGACATATGTCTTCACTATTCATGCTGTTGGTGTTTTGTGGTCAGACCTAGACATATGGAGTTAGGTTCTCAGTGGTAGTTCTTGGTGGATTTCTGATCTCCTCATGTTTGGTTCTCAACCTATCAGAATGTGGGTCACTTGAGTGGTGGTTGGTGTGAAATCTTGGAGACACTAACTATATTTTGGCTTGTAAATGGACTGTTAAAGAGGTATCATCTCAGTGACAGTTCTGGTCAGACTCTGTGGGTGTGGGTGGGTGCCAGACAGGGTGGTGAGCAGGGAAACTGGCAGGCAGGTGACAGGGAGAATGGGTCCAGCACCCAGATGATTTGTTGTAACCACATTTTTAAGGAAGAAAAAGCTAAAAATACTTTTACTCTTGGTAGCATGTTTTTAATATTAATCTAATAATAAAGAAACAAATTTAATAAATCAAAACTTTGATATACCCTACAAAGCAAATATCCACAAGTTGTAACAAAATGTAAACTGTGGTATTTTTAAAGCATATTATATGGGGCCGGAGCAATGGGTCAGTCACTTGGAAAGCTTATTGCTCCTTCAAAGTCCCCTTGTTATATTCCCAACAACCACATTAAGCAGCTCATAACCACCTGAACTCCAACTCTAAGAGGTATACCACTATCTTCTGGCCTGCACAGACAACAGTACACACTCATAAATTTTTAAAAATAAATCATCTAAAGGAGATTTAGAGTTAAAAAGAAACTATAAGACAGTGTAACCTAATATAATTTTATATCTTGTGAATCCAAAATACTTTTGGCCATTTATTTTCCAGTTCTTAATTCTGGATGACAAAATATCCCTCAAACCTTGGCTTTTAAACAGAAATCATTATAGTATGAGCACCCTTTTTCTCTATAGGACTAGGCTAAGGAAGGCAAGCAGTGGGTGAAAGAAGGCATTCAGTGGCCTAAGGAAGGTGTGAACTGGATGAGGAAGGTGTGCACTGGGCTGAGGAAGAAGGTATGAACTGCCTAAGGAAGGTGAGCACTAATAAGGTGTGGGCTGGCTGAGGAAGGTGTGAACTGGCTAAGGAAGGTGTGCACTGGGCTAAGGAAGGTGAGCACTGGACTGAGGAAGGTGTGCACTGGGCTGTGCAAGGTGTGCACTGGATTAAGGAAGGTGTGTACTGGCTAAGGTAGGTGTGCACTGGCTAAAGAAGGTGAGCACTGGGCTGAGGAAGGTGGGCTAAGGAATGTGTAAACTGGCTGAGGAAGGTGTGAACTAGCTGAGGAAGGTGTGCACTGACTAAGGAAGGTGTGTACTTCCTAAGGAAGGTGTGATCTGAGTTTTTCTTGACAAGCTTCCCCTGGTTTCAGTCACAGTGACAAGCACTGAAAGCCAGTGGCTGGCACAGCTGGGGCCCACTGTGGTATTTGCTCCTTTCATTCAGTCTTGGTTCTCTGTAGAACTCTGCATCTCTCTAGAGATCATGTGACAGTGCTCTGCAGAGACTCTAATCCAGTCAGACAGGGGATTGGGTGACTGGGTTTAAGCCTTGTGCTTTTCAAGATTAGTTTGTCAGGCCCTGTCTTTGTAAGCCCGTGAGTGGCCCTTGTGTTTCCTGTATCCAGCTTTTGTCTCCCACCGCTCTTGTGTTCTTTCATGTCCACGTGCTTTTCTGAAATGTATCCCTTACAATGAGTAGGCAGGCTAGGACATGTGCTTGAATTCTGTTAAAAAGAAATGAAGGTCACACGTGTGGACCATGGCCGTTCTGAAGTCAGCATAGCCTGTTGCTTGAGGGCATAGGCCAGTTCTGTGGCTCATGAACAGTGCATACCTGGGACAGCAAGGGAAAAACGGCATCCACAGCCGCGGCTTCCTCTGTGCCACTGAATCCTCTGATGGGAAGCAAGACGCTTACTTTTTTTCATTATTTTTTATTGGTTATTTTATTTATTTAATTTCAAATGTTATCTGCCATGCTGAGAGTACCAAAAAAAAGAAAAGAAAAAGTTGTGATGAAAGAAAAATAGAAACAAGGTCAATGTCCAACTGAAAGAAAAAGCTTTTAAATTAGTGCCTATTTTAAAACATGATTATGGACGCTATTGGTAATAACATGCTGTGAAATATCGTAACTGTCAAATTATGGATTAATACAAATACACAGATATTTTTAGATGAAATAATTGCAGCTCTTTCTGAGAGTTTAAAAGATCCTTTTCTTCAGACTTTAAAGCACTAACATCATCTCAAAATTTGCGGGAGAAGAGTAAACACTAGTAATGATGGCTTACCTGTCTGTAGCCTACTCCCACCCTCGAAAGGCCGAGTGGACTACAGCCCTGAACAAAGAGGTCATCAAGGACCAGACCTTGAAAGAGGAATAAGGTATTATTTATATATATTGGCCTTATCTGACCTTGTGAGATACTTTACAAATGTGGAAGCTTATAACTGGAGTTTCAAAAGATTGCCTATACTTCATGATAGGGAAACAAATAGGCAAAAAAAAAAAAAAAAAAAAAAAAAAAAAAAAAAAAAAAAAAAAAAAAAAAAAAAA